>CM031954.1:20810591-20898091 GCA_018749465.1 Paracanthobrama guichenoti
TCCTGACGTAGGAGGCGGCGTCCTCTTCTGTGTAGACCTCGGCGCTGATGGCCCCTCTCCGCCTGCGGCCCTTCACCACGGGGTTCATGGGAGGAGACGCCTCATCTTCACGAGAGTCCGAGCGAGAGCTGGCTTTCTGCTGGTTCAGGATCTGCTTCGCTTCCTCCTGTGCATGGAGGACACGCGTGCATCATTTTTATAAAAATGCATAATTTGAAGGGGAGGATTTTGGTTGGATTTGAGGTCACAATGAAACAGAAGTATCGTCAGATCTGTTCTTCTGTATTGTGACGTATATCCGAATGAAACAGGTTATCAGGAAATAAATGTAGGGCATGACTTGGTTATATCCATCAGTTGTTGGATTCTGGGATGCGATTGAAGAAGTCCATCGTACATCATCAGAGAGACGTTTGACTGGAAAATCCAGACATTATGTAAAAAAAATGTGAGATGCATGGATGAATCGTTCACAGCAACATCTATAACATGCATTTAGAAAATAAACAGTGATTTTTTTTATTTTATGCAGACAAAATGTATGCATGTGTATATATATATATATATATAAACATTTGGATTTATTATTTAGATTTGAATTTTTTTTTTTTTTTTTAGAAATTAGAATTTTATGCTGACAAAAACTTTAATATATAAATATATATAAAACATTTCATTCATAAAATTAAAATTCACCCTGTTTATTTTCTAAATGCACGTTTTATGTACAGTATATATATATATTTATATTTAATTGTATAAAAGGGTAAAAACCCACGTCAGGTTTATCATCAATAGCTAAATCTACTTTTGTTAACTGAAAGAAAACTTGAAATAAAATAAAATAAAATAATATCAGATATAAATCGTTTCAGTTAATTTCCAAAGCAACATTTTTATTTTAAATTTAACTAGAAATAAATAAATTCTCAAAAACACAAAATTAACTAAAACAGTAATAAAAATATTTGTTTATATATATATGAAATAAACCTATTTGGGAAAATAAAATACACACTAATAGAAAAAAATACTAATGCTAATTAAAAAAACAACTATAAAAGTATATATAATAATACAGACAAACGTTCATTTACATTAAAAGTTATTTAATATTTTTTAAATAAACAATCTTTTGACAAAAACGTTATATTTTTTTACATAATATGCATATTTGTATACATTTAATAACATGAGGCCAAATTTGCTGGAAAAATTATTAATCCAATTATTATGAGTAAGTACCTATTTGTTGAAAGTGGATGTTTTATATTGCACTCTACCTGAGCGACTGATTGTTTTCAAGTGTAACTCAACCCCTGATCACAGCCTAACTCCACTGGCAATATTTGAAAAATGCTGGAAAAGTGGGGACAGAGGGGACGAGCCGAGGGCGGGGCTGAGCGGGGGGCGTGCACCTGAGACCCGCAGTGACGGATTGATTGACAGCTGTCAGACTCGCAAAGATAGAGAATGACTGGAGTGACGCCAGTAGCTTTGCGACAGAGAACGGGACGTTTCTCCCCCTTCACCTGAAGTGGATAGTGAGCCGTTGGAAGAACCAACATACGCCACGATGACCAACAACGTCCAATAGGAAAATTCAACTGCAGTAGCCGCCGTTCAACCTTAAGAGGGCAGCACTCAGACGTCTTTACACCATATATTGTGGAATTAAAACGGGAATTAAAAAAGGGTTTAGTTACCCTTTAATAAACACAAACTTTCATGCGACGTCGGCAAAGATTCCTGTGATTTGGTCACGTCAGAATGAAGTACAAACCTTTTCCAGCTTTTCGAAGTGTTCTCTGAGGAAGGCCATGGGTCGGTCGGGCCGTGAGGTGCACAGCTGCACGATGCAGTCCTTCAGCAGCTGCTGGACGTTGTGTTTCTGCACGTATATCTCACATTCCCTCAGACTCTTCTCCTCCTCGCTGCTCGCGCTGCCTGACGCCATGCTGGACGCTAGATCTGACCTCTGACCTGCAGCCGCATTCACAAATACAAATCAATAAGATACCATTCAAATCAGTGACAAAACTATTATAACTTATGAATGATCCGTGATAACAAATACAGAAGGGTCTTTCAGATTAATAATGACATGAAATGTCCCTTAAAATGAAATCCAATAGCAAAAACACCCATAATAATGCTTTGTTATGATGGAAAAAACTATACAAAACAATACTGAGAAACTGTGTGCATGTTTCAGAATTAATAACAATATCAATAACGTCTGCACATGATGAAAACACATTCAAAGGAGGACAGGAACAGGATTACAGCATCATTTATGAGATTGATGTCAGAAATAATCTGCAGATTATCTTTGTTTCAACACACCTGGACAGTTTGACCCACTGCATGAACTATATGCGTTTTCATATGAAAACATACCTTTATGTTGCAGGTTGCTTATTATTATTATTATTATTATTATGTTGACATAAAATAGTGTCCGGCTTCAACAACATCACTCAGAATACCAGTATATTTAGGTGTTATTTCACAAGACCAACAAAATATTAGGTAAAATATTACATAACTATAATAGTAATACTTCTTATGTTGTTCAATATTTTACATATGATAATTATAAGATATAATGTAACACACATGCAGTGTCATTTGAATAACATCAAAACAACAGAACATTCTCTAAAATGTACTCGAAAGCTCAACTAGAAGAAGGTTAAATCTTTAAACATATAAACTTTGAAACAAATAAAGCCTAGCAGGCTCCTGAATGGCGTGTTGAATGCTATCCGAGAATAACATTAGCTACACATATCTGAGAGAAGGCCGCTGAGTGGTCGCCATCTTTATCTGGATCATAAACAAATGACATTCACAGCATTTACCGATCGTTACGAATGTTTGGCGTTACCTCTACTCCACGAAACATCACATTTGAAGTACCGTTATTTCTTACCGAGCCTTTATAACGCCACTCGGCTTCTGCGTTATTCCGTTATTCAGGGACGGCGCAACAACTACTCTCCACAGGCGCTTGGACGTCTGCCCACCGGAAGTGGTAAAACACCAATCAAAGCCTGCCATTGACGTCAATTCGCCTCGTTCTCACATGGAAACTGTAACCCCTGGTAACCTTAAAGGGGACGGAGCACGAGTTAACCTGTGCATAATTCTCGTAATTTCCCTCAATAAAAACTATTTATCTTTAAACGTTTATGTATGTTATGGACAGTATGGAAGCTTGTTTCCGCCACTGAAATTTTTTTTTTTTTTTAATATATTTGCGACTTTTATCTCACAATTCTGACTTTTTGTCTTAGAATTGTGTGATGTAAACTCGCAGTTGTGAGTTATAAAGTCAGAATTGCGAGTTATCGCAATTGCAAGTTCATATCTCTCAACTCCGACTTTATAACACTTTATGTCACGCAATTCTGAGGACGAAAAAGTCATAATTGTGAGATGAAAAGTCATTTTTTAATGTTTTATTCAGTGGCGGAAACAAGCCTCCATTGTATGGTTTTATTTAAATTTATTTTATTTTCAAATAAATAAATAAACACAACCTTTACTACGGAAGCTTATTTATTTATTCATTTATTTTCATTGGTTTAAATAAATAAATAAATAAATAAATAAATAAATAAATAAAGCCTTTTACTATGGAAGCTTGTTTCCACCACGGAATAAATCAAAACTTTTACGCCTTTTTATAATACTTTATATCACACAATTCTGAGTAAAAAAATAAATTAAAATTTTAAAATTTTAAAAATCTGAATTGTGAGATAAAAAGTCGCAATTACCTTTTTTATGTTTTATTCAGTAGCGGAAAAAAGCTTCCATTGTATAGATTTTTTTATTTTATTTTTATTTTTATAAATCTAAATAAATAAATATAAGTAAGAAGTAAACAAACAAACAAATAAACAAATAAATAAATAAATAAATAAATAAATAAATAAATAAATAAATAAATAAAGCCTTTTACTATGGAAGCTTATTTCCACCACGGAATAAATCAAAACTTTTACGCCTTTTTTATAATACTTTATATCACACAATTCTGAGTAAAAAAATAAATTAAAATTTTAAAATTTTAAAAATCTGAATTGTGAGATAAAAAGTCGCAATTACCTTTTTTATGTTTTATTCAGTAGCGGGAAAAAGCTTCCATTGTATAGATTTTTTTATTTTATTTTTATTTTTATAAATCTAAATAAATAAATATAAGTAAGAAGTAAACAAACAAACAAATAAACAAATAAATAAATAAATAAATAAATAAATACAGCCTTTTACTATCGAAGCTTATTTTTTTATTTATTTATTTATTTATTTATTATAAAAAGCCTTTTACTATCGAAGCTTATTTATTTATTATAAAATAAATAAATAAATAAATAAATAAATAAATAAATAAATAAATAAATAAATAAATAAATAAATACAGCCTTTTACTATCGAAGCTTATTTATTTATTTATTCCGACACGGAATAAAACATTTTTTTCTCTCACAATTGCGAGTTATAAAGTCAGAATTGCGAGGGAAAATAGTCAGAAATGATTCAAACAAGCTTCCGTGTTTTACAGACTATCGCTCAACAATATGGACCTCAATGGTTGGTCTGTCTTGAATTTTATACATTATCGATAAAAATCTATTTCTATGTGGAGAAAATTACAAAGATTTGTGCGTCCGCGGCGCCGCTGTCGCGACCTTTATTTTGAAAACGACTGTAAACACCGGAAGTTCCATTGGTACTAACCCTATGGTACTCGCTCAGTTCAATGCTACGTGAGAGGAGAAGTGTGATGAACATGTTACGTTGAAGATTCAGTCATTCAGTTGCGATCATGACCTGAACAATTTTATGAGCAGTTCGGTCGAAAAACTTTACGGGACCAGATTTGGTGGTACGTATCTTTTTAAATGTTTACCTGCCGGTGTGTCCTGAGCATCTTCACGTGATGTGAATATACAGCAGCTGCTGCCCACTGCAGTGACAGGTCTGTTCGGCCATGGTTTGACCTGGCTTGTCTTTGTTCTGCTGTTGTAATGGAAAGTTTAGTTTATCCTTTGATCAGAAGTGAAAGTGTACACCTGAGGAGGTCATAGCCGGTGTCAGTGTTACAGTGTGTCAATCATAACCATGGCAGTGGAACCAGGTCAAGTGCAGGTGTCCATGCAGACAGGTGGCAAACGTGCACAGTGCTGCTGTTTGCTTGTGTCTCTTCAGTGTCTATGCTGCTTAGTATACAGTACTTTAAACCCTGAAATGTCCTGAAATAATCCGTGGGTAACGGTAAGTAAATGTGCTAACAGGATATGTGGGAGTGTTCTGCTGTAAGGCGTGACAAAGGTTAAGCCAGTGCAAAGCTCCTTACTTATGCAGGAAAAGGGGCTTCCCATGCAAACATTCACTTGCATGTTGCAAACCCTTAAAAAGGGAGATGCATTTTGTTAGGGAGCTACAGCCTCGTCAGTCACCATCCATTGCGTCTTTTTTAAAATGAAAGTGAATGGTGACTAAGACTAATATCTGTTTCAAGAAGTCATACGAGTTTGGAGGATGTCAGTGAGTAAGCAAATATAAACTGTGCCTATTTACGTATTTCTCTACAGAACAAATTTGGGTTACACTTTATTTTAAGGCGCCCTTGTTACATGTAGTTACTATAAATTGTGCATAATTACATGCAACTAACCCTAAAACACATCCTAATCATAACCCTAACCCTATAATAAGTACATGTAGTTAATTATTATTACTCAGTACTTAAATGTACACCGATCAGGCATAACATTATGACCGGTGAGGTGAATAACACCGATGATCTCTTCCTCACGGCTCCTGTTAGTGGGAGGGATATATTAGGCAGCAAGTGAACATTTTGTCCTCAAAGTTGATGTGTTAGAAGCAGGAAAAATGGGCAAGCGTAAGGATTTGAGTGAGTTTGACAAGGGCCAAATTGTGATGGCTAGACGACTGGGTCAGAGCATCTCCAAAACTGCAGCTCTTGTGGGGTGTTCCCGGTCTGCAGTGGTCAGGATCTATCAAAAGTGCTCCAAGGAAGGAACAGTGGTGAACCGGCCACAGGGTCATGGGCGGCCAAGGCTCATTGATGCACGTGGGGAGCGAAGGCTGGCCCGTGTGGTCCGATCAAACAGACGAGCTACTGGAGCTCAAACTGCTCAAGAAGTTAATGCTGGTTCTGATAGAAAGGTGTCAGAATACACAGAGCATCTCAGTTTGTTGCGTATGGGGCGGCATAGCCGCTGACCAGTCAGGGTGCCCATGCTGACCCCTGTCCACCGCCGAAAGCACCAACAGTGGCACGTGAGCATCAGAACTGGACCACGGAGCAATGGAAGAAGGTGGCCTGGTCTGATGAGTCATGTGTTCTTTTACATCACGTGGATGGCCGGGTGCGTGTGCGTGGCTTACCTGGGGAACACATGGCACCAGGATGCACTATGGGAAGAAGGCAAGCCGGCGGAGGCAGTGTGATGCTTTGGGCAATGTTCTGCTGGGAAACCTTGGGTCCTGCCATCCATGTGGATGTTACTTTGACACGTACCACCTACCTAAGCATTGTTGCAGACCATGTACACCCTATCATGGAAACAGTATTCCCTGGTGGCTGTGGCTCTTCCAGCAGGATCATGCTCCTCACACAAAGCACAAATGCTTCAGGAATGGTTTGAAGAGCACAACAATGAGTTTGAGGTGTTCACTTGGCCTCCAAATTCCCCAGATCTCAATCCAATCGAGCATCTGTGGGATGTGCTGAACAAACAAGTCCGATCCATGGAGGCCCCACCTCGCAGCTTACAGGACTAAAATGATCTGCTGCTAACATCTTGGTGCCAGATACCACAGCACACCTTCAGGGGTCTAGTGGAGTCCATGCCTCGACGGGTCAGGGCTGTTTTGGCAGCAAAAGTATTTTACAAAAGTAAATTATACAAGTACGAAGTAATATTAACTACATGTAGGGTTAGGTTTAAGGTTTACTGTTATTACTGTATTACATGCATCTATGTGAAACAAGGAGACTGTAAAATTAGTTTATTTTTTAATGTATTAATTGTTATTATTTTATCAGTTTTTATATTTATTTTTATGAATGCATTTGACCAGATTTTATTAGAAGCATTTGATCAGATATTGACACTCCAGTATTGTTTAATCCAGACTTGTTTGCTCAGTATTGTTTAATCGAAGATAATTATTATTATTTTATTTTTTTTAATCAAAACATTACAAATTATGTTCTGAGCTGAGAGTTTACATTCAAGCATTGTGTTCCCTTAAAAGCTTGGATACTTGGTAACGAGCTACTGACACCATGTGACATCAACATGACGTCATCATCACGTCACGCATGTAATTGTCTTCACCACAAGCTCACCTTCCACCTGCGACATTCGGAAAGATGAAGTGGGTCGGGATGGCCAGATGGCTCGTCTCATTTGAGAGGAACCCCATGGGACGCGGATAAAAATACTGCCTCAATCTTGTAACTGATACTCACTTTCATCAACCACTGGCCATATCAGATGGACACTTATTGTCCTGTGAGGAAGTGCATCCAGTGCTGGGTTACACTGGTCTTGCGACTTGAAACTGTTTTTAAGTTGGTTGTTGTTACATAAGGTGAACCTCCAAGGACTTGATCAAATATTTAGAGTGTGTTTTTTCTGCCTCGGACATTAGTTGATAATCCTGCGCAATAGTTATCCACCCTTTGACCAGGTATTTTGATCTCGCTACATTTTATCTAATCAAACTAATGCTTTTCTGTGTGTGTGTGTGTGTGTGTGTGTGTGTCAGTTCTGGAGTAGATCTCTTGGAAATGGTCTTAAGGACAGTTTCTCTCTTGGTACAGACAAGCTCAGAACATTTTATATTGGGTCCCATTTGAATGCATTCATTTGCTTACAGTCAGAAATCATAAGAGTTGGGTAAGGATTTTAATTACACCCTGTGTGTCTAAAAGATTTAGTAATTTATTTTTTTGCTTGCTTATTTACTTACTAATATATTTATCTGGAATATGTTCTATATGTGTGTTTTTATTTGATTTAAAAAAGAATGTATTTAATTACTTAACTTGCTTATTTATTTATTATTTACTTATTTAAATTAAATGTATTGATGCATGTATGTACTTATATATTTATTTAATATTTTGCAATATCTAATGTTTGTTTGTTTTTACATTTTGAATTTATTTGTTACTTTTTAAACTTATTTACTTGTATATGTTTCTTGAATATCGTGTGTGTGTGTGTGTGTGTGTATGGTTTACAAAATTATTTCTTTACTTATTTTTCTGGAATTTCAGTACTTTATTCTCACATTTTTTAAAATAATAATAATAAAGACTTCCTAATTTTGCTATTATAAAAAGCTAATTGATAGACTTATTCTCAGTTTTATTCATTTATAAAGTCTTTGATTCCTGTATTATTTACTGATTGACTGAATGTGTGCTTAATGAAGACCATAAAGGTCAGAAGAGCAGGTATTGGTGTTTTCATCATGTCGAGGTGTGGAGGTCAGGGTGTTTGTAACCTGTGTTTGTGTGTGATACGCCGAAGAGAAACACTGAGCTGTGTGTGTGTGTGTGTGTGTGTGTGTTGAAGGGGGGATGCGTAGCTGGAGGTGGTACCTCGCCAAAGTCATGCGTCTCTTCCTGCGCTGGTTCCGGCTCTGCCCTCGACGAGGACGCAGGAAGCGGCCGAGCAGAGCACGAGACCTGTGGAACTATGGGACGGTGCTACTGAAGTCCCTGTACTACAACGTCCTGACCAATTCAGACACGGTGCTTGACTGTGTCTTTGAGCCCATCTACTGGCTGGTGGACAACATGACCCGCTGGTTTGGAGTGGTAGGCAGAACAAAATAAATTTTCTTAAGTCATTTATTATGTTGCGTCCATCATAAAAGCTAGTGCATGTCCTAAATGACAGCGATTCGGCTAAGTCTATCAAACCTTTGACAAGTGCGATCACACCGATTCAGATCTGCGTTGGTGCTGATCCAGAGAGAGCAGTTTTCATGTATAGGTATGAAACCGCCACACTGTATCATTATTTCTGTGTAATAATAATTCAAATGATCACAGAAGTACTGGGATAAAAGTTTATAGTTTGGATATAAACACTGATGACTACGGCAGCGATCACAATAGAGTAAATTGCCTTTTTAAAGAAACTTGACACTTCTGGCCCTATGGCCCAGGAGGAGCTTCTTCCCCCAGGCCATCAGACTCCTGAACTCAGTCACTTAACATCACGTGACTTCACGTCAGGATAAACATCGATACACTGACATTGCACTGCACTTTCTGTTCTCGTTGTTACTGTGTAACAACCTGTCATAAACCTGTTTGCACATTATACTCTTTATACATTTGTTAACCACATATTTATAAGTCTACAGTTTACTCACTGCAAAGTCTACTTCAATTATTTTATTCCACTTTATCCTTATTTGTTACCTTTTTTTTCTCTTGACTTGATTATTTATAATTCTACAGATATAGACATATATATATATATATAGATAGTACTTTTTTTATATCCTATTTCTATTATAATTTCCTCCTTGTGTTTTTAACTGTGAATTTGCACTGTCCATGGAGCGGACCTGTTTACATTTCACTGCCGGTTGTATATTCTGTATATAACTGTGTATGTGACAAATAAAACTCTTGAATCTTGAATCTTGAATCATACACCCGGCGCAATGTGACGCCAGGCGCGACGCAAGTGTGTTCTGCTAGTTTCAGCCCGACACAGTTCTCATGTTCACGTCCAGCTCACGGTGGTTAAATATCAAATGCACTGGCGCATCTGTTCACCCATGGGCGTCTGGTCTGAACACCAGGTGTGTTCAGGAGCATTGTTGGAGCGCTGCTATTGTGACGAACTGAAAACCACTGACCATTGATCAACACAAGCCTGCTCTAAAGTCAGTAGTGCAGTATTTGTGTTATTTAAAGGGTGTGTTAGTAATATGAGCCTATAGACGGTGCACAACACACACACTCTGATTATTACACACACAGGGACGCACAGCAGCACACACACATTTCTAAATATTAAAAATAAAAGGATTCCTCTCTGGAGAAGTGTTCAGTCTTTCCGCTCGCATGTAAATAGTGAATCCGCTCATGGTGCGAGCACAACTGGCTTTTAAAGGGAAAGGGAGATGAGACTCTGATTGGTTTATTGCACGTTACGCCCAAAACACACCCATGACTCATTAAGACACTAGGCACAACCCTTTTGGACAATGCTCTTGGCTGACTAAAGCTAGCAAAAGTGGATTCAGACACGCCCTATGTGCACCTGCGCCATGAGGTTCAGACCATGTGCTCAGATCATTAAAATAGGGCCCTTCAAATAAAGATTGTATCAATTTCACTGTTACGCCAGTAGGTGGTGACAAGTGTCTTAAAGGGATGGTTCACCCAAAAAAGAAGATTCTGTCATTAATTGCTCACCTTCATGTCGTTCCAAACCCGTAAGACCACAAATTAAGATATTTTAATGAAATCGTCATGGTGCTCTAGTGCGCGTTGGAGATTAATATTTTGTAAATGAATTTATTTTTTTTATGCATAAAAGCACTTCATAAAATGTAGGTTAAATCACTGGAGTCACATGGATTACTGTAATGATGTCTTTACTACCTTTCTGGAGCTTAAAAGTGGTGGTTGCATAGACTGTCAATGGAGTAACATAACGCGCAAAATATCTGTGTTCCAAAGATGAACGAACGTCTTCCGGGTTTGACACGAGGGAGAGGAATTAATGACAGAAGTTTCATTTTTGGGTCAAGTATCCCTTTAACAAAGTCCCTGTGATTGTCACTGGCTGCGTCCGAAAGTCCGAAAAATGCTGCCCTCGGAGGACGCATTCACGAGATTAGTTCAAAACCACTGATTCATCCAGTAATGAAACAAGGGTCTTTATAAGCGAGTCATTGAATCATTCATTCAAACCGATTAAAATTACATGTTTAGTTGTCCATTTAGAATTGTGATCTCTATTTTAAACAAAAAAACGTGACTTTATCCAGAATTGTGCAGCTCATGTGTGAACTGGTTTGTTAATGTGTGTTTAAACTTTAACAGCTCACAGGATTTACCATTTCTAATCCCTCGTCTCTGTTTCCTCTGTAAAGGTGTTTGTGTCTCTGGTGATCACCTTGACCAGCTCCGTCGTGATTATCGTCTATCTGTGTGTGCTGCCCATCATCTTCAGCACGTACCCCGTTCACTGGATCCTCTGGCATCTCTGTTACGGCCACTGGAACCTCCTCATGGTGGTCTTTCATTACTATAAAGCCACGATCACATGTCCGGGTTTCCCACCACAGGTGCCTGAAGATATTTCACTTTTTTTCACATTTTAAGTAAACAATAAAGTACAACAATCGGGTTCTGGAAGTAAAAAAAATTCTGATTTTTAATGATAACATAAACAATTAATGACTATGAGGTAGTTAATCAATGGTATTAGCTTTCAGTCTGCATAATTTCAACTTGTTTTAAAGTGCCCCATGATGCTGTTAAAGGCTCCTAATGTTGTTTTGGCGTCTCCTACAACAGGTTTACATGCATCAAAGGTCAAAAAACAGTCATTTTCTCATAATGTACATCGCACATCACCTCATTTTTCATTGATTCTCAAACGACATCAGTCTCTCTAAATCCCTCCTTTCCGCGAGCTTGCTCTGCTCTGATTGGCCAGATGGCCCAGTCTGTTGTGATTGGTCGACCGCTTGCGGCACCAAACGATACGTCCATTACCTTAACTGAACTTCAGCTCCAGAGGCTTCCTAAAGCTCAGTGAGTGTACACACTGTAAAGATTCAACCCGAACCTCCATCACAAGGACGACTTGAGCAGGACGTTTCTCAGTGATGCGCTACTCAGTTTGAGGTTCATTATGGGATGTTGAGCTGTAATTCCTCACCATCAGCATTAACAAGTGTGTGTCCATCAACAAACCCGTGTGTTTCTCATTTATTGCGGTGCACATGTGGGAACCGTATCAGTAACAGCGATACGTTAGCCCAGCACTGACGTCAATGACTGATGGAACATTAAAGTTTGTGAAACAAATCTTGCTCCATCCTTTATCTTTACTCAAAGTAGTAAGAACGACAGACAATCTGCATTAACAGATGCAGTAGACGACGTACAACATAGGCGGGCATTATGCAAATGCATTTTTCTAGCGATGTAGAACCATCACGCAGGAGGATTTGAATTACAGACGACTCGTAAAGGCGGTTCAGAGTCGATTCTTTCTTTTGGGGATAACTTTATTTATTGTGCACTTTTGGCTTTTGCAGAGCATTCACAGATTATATTACACACTGCATGAAAGGGAATATTCAAAACCATAATAGGGGCACTTTAAAACAATCATGTTTAACAGTGGAATTCCTGGTAAAAAACTACATTACCCACGATTCTGCAAGAAACTCCACCAGTCAGAGAATAAAAACAAGGAAATTGTGCTAAAATAACTCTTTCGTGCCGGTCCAGTCCTGTGAAGCACTGCGAATGATGTTATTGATTCAGTCTCCCAATCTACAGTACATAAATATTTGTATACATGCATATTTTGCAATAAACATAAAATATGTTGTGTTTGTATACACAATCAACATCTTTAGATCAGTATATTTATCACTTGTTTTTAATGTGATTGTCATTTGCAGTGCTTCGTGGGATTGTAGTTCTTTCCCTCATTAAAGCAGTTAAGTTTACAGTCTTTTTGACTGATTTTATACTTTTATTTTGCTTCAACGTTTATGTTGTGATTCTCCTCGTAGTTGGTTGGTTTGGTTTGTGGCTTTAACAAAGACTTTTTAAAATCCATATGGGAAAAATCAAGGAATCAAGGCCGCTGATAAAGTAGACAGCCACTTTTGAACGCTCAACCAATGATGTGAGTTGGTGTGAGTTTTCAAACAATTAAAAATGGGATGAGTGTTTGAAAAAAGTGCTAGTTGCACAGAAATTAAGCACTTAAGCTTCAACATTTACTTTGCACATTTATTCAACTCAAAAGCCAGCTCTAGATTTGTTGCCTATTCATTCATTGTGTACTTTTTATGTTCAGTATTTAACATATCAATAAGTGTTTGTTGCATGCCTATGTCTTTTTGTTTTAGGAAAAGAGTGATATACCCACTGTTACCATCTGTAAAAAATGTATAGTTCCCAAACCAGCTAGAACACATCACTGCAGCATCTGCAACAGGTAAGACAAGTTAGCAAACTGAAGGCAATATAAGTGAATCTGATGTGTAGTGTGTCAGATTGTATGTTGTTAAAGGGTTAGTTCACCCAAAAATTCAAATTTGCAGTAAAGACATGGTTAAAATAGTCCATGTGACTCCAGTGCTTCAACCTTAATGTTATGAAGCGTTGAGAATACTTTTCGTGCGCAACAAATCGGTGTCAGACTTATGATGTTGACGTAGATACAGTGCAGCACTTCCTAGTTCTACATCAGAACGCTGGCTCATTATTGGCCACCAGCTGTGTCAGCATCACACACACGTGTTGTGGTGTTCACATGAACAGCGTCGGCCAATGGTAAGCCAGCGTTCTGGAAGCGCTGCACTATATCTACTACGTCAGCAGTGTAAGAGACTGACACAGACGAGATGAACAAAAGTCTTTGGTCGTTTGGAACGACATGAGGGTGAGTAATTAATGACAGTAATTTCATTTTTGGGTGAACTAACCCTTTAAGTGCACCTGTCAGAAACAAAGAAGGTAACACTTTATTTTACAGTGTCCTTGTTACATGTATGCATACAGTAAATTATGCATAATTACATGCAACTAAACCAAACCATATTCCTAACCCTACAGAAACTACATGTAATTTATGAATATTATTCTGTACTTAAATATGTAATTGCACTGTAACACGGACGGCTTAAAATAAAGTGTAACCACAAAGAATACTGTTACAATTCTATTCTTAGATCGCAACAAAACAAGGGAGACGCAACTGCTGCATAAACAATATGATTTATTTAACTAAAGAAATAAACATGAAGAAGCCTCATGTCACTTTTAATTCAGGTGTAGAGCCACGCCCTCCAGCAATCTCCTGTAACTCGGAGACAAACACAGAACTACTCACGGAGCCGCCGTCACAATACATATTCATTTGTTTTCACTGCAAAGGGAAATCAAGCATGACTTTCCAAGATAGATTCATGTAAATCAATTGTGTATTTAGGCCTGTCACGATAACTACTTTTTGTTTCGCGATATATCGTCAATAATTGCAATAAACGATATTAATTATTTTATGCCACTGAATATATAATCCTAATATTACAGCCTAATAATGCAAGTAGACCTATACACTTTCAAATGACAACCTTTTAATTCTTTGGATTATGGAAATTAAGGGTAAAAAATATATTATCCAAAATAAAAATAAAAAAATTGAATGAATAGTAAATAAACATTTGCACTGGAACACCGGAACAGGGATGCGGCTTTAAAATCGAGTCCATTTGGGCTTATTCTTCCAAACTGTCAGTAGTTGTCAGGAAAACACTAGAACGCCTCAAACGGCGCCGCCTGTCGATAACCGCTCTGTGTATGAAGGAACCACTTTCACCTCCGTCACGGAAAACATACAAGATGACGGCACAATCGAGTAAAATGTTGGTGACATTCATTATCATGTAAACATAATGGCCGATATATTGCATCACAAAAAATGATTGAGGTCATGTACATATATTGTGCGATATATCGATCACTGCGACAGGCCTATGTGTATTACTGTTTGCAAGTCACATTGCAAATAAAAAATACAAACCCGATTCCACAAAAGTTGGGACACTACAAATTGTGCATAAAAACAGAATGCAATGATGTGGAAGTTTCAAATTTCAATATTTTATTCAGAACACAACATAGATGACATATCAAATGTTTAAACTGAGAAAATGTATCATTTTAAGGGAAAAATAAGTTGATTTTAAATTTCATGGCATCAACACATCTCAAAAAAGTTGGGACAAGGCCATGTTTCCCACTGTGTGGCATCCCCTCTTCTTTTTCTAACAGTCTGCAAACGTCTGGGGACTGAGGAGACAAGTTGCTCAAGTTTAGGAATAGGAATGTTGTCCCATTCTTGTCTAATACAGGCTTCTAGTTGCTCGACTGTCTTAGGTCTTCTTTGTGGCATCTTCCTCTTTATGATGCTCAAATGTTTTCTATGGGTGAAAGATCTGGACTGCAGGCTGGCCATTTCAGTCCCCGGATCCTTCTTCTACGCAGCCATGATGTTGTAATTGATGCAGTATGTGGTCTGGCATTGTCATGTTGGAAAATGCAAGGTCTTCCCTGAAAGAGACAACGTCTGGATGGGAGCATATGTTGTTCTAGAACTTGGATATCCCTTTCAGCATTGATGGTGCCTTTCCAGATGTGTAAGCTGCCCATGCCACACGCACTCATGCAACCCCATCCCATCAGAGATGCAGGCTTCTGAACTGAGCGCTGACAACAACTTGGGTTGTCCTTGTCCTCTTTAGTCCGGATCACATGGCGTCCCAGTTTTCCAAAAAGAACTTCAAATTTTGATTGGTCTGACCACAGAACAGTTTTCCACTTTGCCACAGTCCATTTTAAATGAGCCTTGGCCCAGAGAAAACGCCTGCGCTTCTGGATCATGTTTAGATATGGCTTCTTTTTTGACCTGTAGAGTTTTAGCCGGCAGCGGCGAATGGCACGGTGGATTGTGTTCACCAACAATGTTTTCTGGAAGTATTCCTGAGCCCATGTTGTGATTTCCATTACAGTAGCATTCCTGTATGTGATGCAGTGCCGTCTAAGGGCCGAAGATCACGGGCATCCAGTATGGTTTTCCGGCCTTGACCCTTACAAGACAGAGATTGTTCCAGATTCTCTGAATCTTTGGATGATATTATGCACTGTAGATGATGAGAACTTCAAACTCTTTGCAGTTTTTCTCTGAGAAACTCCTTTCTGATATTGCTCCAGTATGTTTGGCCGCAGCATTGGGGGAATTGGTGATCCTCTGCCCATCTTGACTTCTGAGAGACACTGCCACTCTGAGAGGCTCTTTTATACCCAATCATGTTGCCAATTGACCTAATAAGTTGCAGATTGGTCCTCCAGCTGTTCCTTATATGCACATTTAACTTTTCCGGCCTCTTATTGCTCCCTGTCCCAACTTTTTTGGAATGTGTAGCTCTCATGAAATCCAAAATGAGCCAATATTTGGCGTGACATTTCAAAATGTCTCACTTTCAACATTTGATATGTTATCTATATTCTATTGTGAATAAAATATAAGTTTATGAGATTTGTAAATTATTGCATTCCTTTTTTATTCACAATTTGTACAGTGTCCCAACTTTTTTGGAATCGGGTTTATAAAAATAAAATAATAATTGGATAAAAAATAATTGAACGATTAATTGATTACCAAAATAATGAATTGCTGCATTGTTTTGTTTTCTGCATCACAGATGTATTTTGAAAATGGACCACCACTGTCGTATCCTTGTGAAGCAGCCAATAAATAAAAATGGCTTTATGATATGTGAAGAAAAGTAAATGTTTAAAATATCTACGTATTATTACGTGACAATGTCCTGCTGTGGTTTCCGTCTTAACTGACCACTCATCCAGCCTGGTTGAATAACTGCGTGGGTCATTTCAACCACCGTTACTTCTTCAGTTTCTGTCTGTACATGACCATGGGCTGCATCTACTGCAGCATCAGTGCCAAAGACATGTTCCTGGAGGCTTATGATGCCATCGAGGTGAGTCCGTCTTCACCATTCTTCACTTCCTGTTGGGTTTTACTCAGGATCCAAATGCCTTTAGAGGGTTTACTCTGTGGATATGGGTTTTGAAAGAAGTCTCTTCGGCTCACCAAGGCTGCGTTAATTTGATCAGAAATACAATAAAAACTCTAATATTGAGAAATATTTAAAATAACTGTTCTCTATGTGAATATATAGTAAAGTGTAATGTATTCCTGTGATCAAAGCTGAATTTATCATCATTACTCCAGTCTTCAGTGTCACATGATCACTAAATCCTGTGTCCCATGATCACTATTTTCATTAAATAATCCTAAAAATGTATCACGGTTTAATTGAAATAGAATCTTTTGTAACATTATAAATGCCTTTACTGTCACTTTTGATCAATTTAATGCATCCTTGATGAACGAAAGTATTAATTTATCTCATAAATCAAACTTTAAATGATCATAATGGGAGATTGTGTTATGGTGAGCTTGTGTTTGTATTGTTTTTTAAGTCAGGCAGGTATATGGACATTCACACACAAGGGGAGGTGGTCCCGGGGGCCGGGCTAATCTATATCCCATTCCCACAGCAGGTAGAAACGGCATAGAGGCTGCAGGTGCACGCTGGGCTAAAGCAGACAGTTTCCACTTGTCTTACTGTAAGGAATATTCCGGGTTAAATACCGGGTTGTTGATTTCCACAGAAAATATTTTCTGTTCACATAAAAGTCGTGTTTACATTAATGCTCTTACTATGCAAAGCATTGTTGACCGTTTCAGAGTATAGTCTCAATACTTCAACGTTATTTGTGTTAGCATGTACTGTCATAAAATTACATACTAAATGTTTTAGTACTTTCACCTCACAGGTTAATATTAATCATTAGTAAGCACAGCAATGAAACCTGTTAAAGATGTCATTTATCCCATGATTTACTTTCCCTCTAGTCATCCTGGGTGTGTATGACATTCTTCTTTCAGACGAACACAATCAGAGTTACATTAAAAATGTCCTGCTAATCCAAGCTTTATAATGGCAGTGAATGTCTGTTTCTGATTTGAAGTCCATAAAAGTGCATCCATCCATCATAAAAGTGCTCCACACGGCTCCAGGAGTTAATAAAGGCCTTGTGATGCAAAGCGATGCGTTTGTGTAAGAGGTGTCTAGTCTCACCTGAGCTTATGCAAATCCTACATCCCGCCATACGTCGGGTCAAAGGTCACTCTTCCGCCGGAACTCGACTCGTGTTTGTCCGTTACCGGAAGTCAGTGATTATAGTTTATAAAGTTATAATTATGGACATTTTTCTTACAAAAAACGCATCAGAAGACCTTCTGGAGCCGTGTGGATTATTATTAAAATCTCAGGTACCATTCAGTCGGAAGAGCCAGGACATTTCTTAATATAATAACTCTGATTGTGTTCGATTGAAAGGAGAAAGTCATATACACCTGGGATGACCTGAGGGGGAGTAAATTATCAAATTATTCTCATTAACTCTTTTTCGCACAAGTCAAAAACCACCTCAAGTGAGCATAAAAATTCGAATTAAGTGTTTTTTTTGTTTTTTTCCCGGAATGTGGCGTTTCCATCACTCGTTTCTGATGCAATACTTCAAACTGCGCATAAAAACAGGGTGACGGAAAGTACATGGCTAGTAACGCTCTGTTTAGTTCCTGTCTCTATGAAGCCCCTCCTTCTAAAAAGTGCACTGCGCTCTGATTGGTCGGCTGGATCAGTGTGTTGTGATTGGTCAAGCGTTTCCAGCATGTTTGGGAAATGTCCCGCCCCTTACCATAACCGGCAGTTGCAACACACGACTAACTCAATCAAACAGGCCCCGCCCCTTTATTCTGCAATATTAATTATTATAATGAGGAATACTGTGACTTGTTCATTCCCAGAAGAAAACTCAAGACTACAATGGAGGCGTTTCGGGAGTTCAGGAGCACTGACACTGATATAGAGAAGAACTCCCGCTGGAGGGACTTTGGAACAGCAGCATCACACACTAAAGAAAGATCAACATGTCAAAAAGCATAATATAGGACCTCTTTGAGACCACTTTAGTGTCCGTTTCTGCCCAGTGAACTTGCAGCCATCAATAACTGTCAGGTCACATGAGCTCTGACAGGCTAGTACTCTAATGTCTGTAGCAGTGTAGAATATTAGATGTGATTTGTAGAATTATTGGAAATTATTTAGTTGATGTTTTAGTCCTCAGAAATGTTGTTTAACTACTGTTCAAAACTGTGGGGTCAGCAAGGATTGTTTAATTTCAGTAAAAAAAAAAGTTTGTTCAGCAAGGATGCATTAAAGTGATCACAAGTGACAGTAAAGACATTCATAATGTTACAAAAGATTCTATTTCTAATAAATGCTGCTCTTTTGACCTTTCAAATAAAAGAATCATTAAAAATGTATCACGGTTTCCACAAAAATATGAAACTGCATGTAATAAGAAGCAAATCCTCATCTGAGAATGATCAGTGAAGGATCATGTGACCCTGAAGACTGGAGTAATGATGATAAATTCAGCTTTGATCACAGGAATAAATTACACTTTACTATATATTCACACAGAGAACAGATGATTTAAATTGTAATAATATTTCACATTACTGATTTTTTTTGGTATTTTTGATCAAATAAATGCAGCTTTGGTGAGCAGAAGAGACTTCTTTCTTACCACCCCTAAAGTTTTGATCGGTAGTTTAGGTTAGTTTTAGTTCTGACACACATTTCTCTAACATGGTTTGTGTTGAAGAGCTCGTATCAGACGCCTCCACCTGCCTTCACCCATCAGGAGAGGATGCTTCATAAGAGCCTCATTTATCTGTGGGTGCTGACGAGGTAAGACCACAGATTAATCTTTATGTTTATGCGAGAAGGCGTTTCTAATGTGTTTTTGCATGCGTACAGTTCAGTCTCTGTAGCTCTGGGAAGCCTCACTTTATGGCACGCCGTGCTGATCACCAGAGGAGAGACGAGCGTGGAGAGACACATCAACCACAGAGAGAGAAAACGGCTCCGACTGAGGGGCAAGGTGAGAGATTAGCAGCTCACTCACTCACTCACTCACTCACTCACTCACTCACTCACTCACTCACTCAGACACTCAGACACTCACTCACTCAGACACTCACTCACTCACCCAGACACACCACTCACCACCTCACACTCCACACCAGACACTCAGACACCCACTCAGACACTCACTCACACCAGACACCTCACTCACTCACTCACCACTCACACTCACACACTCACCACTCACTCACTCACCACCACTCACCACCACCTCTCACTCCTCTCCTCACCTCACCTCACCACACACTCACTCTCTCACTCTCACACACTCACACACTCACTCACTCACTCACACCACCACCACACAGACACACTCACTCTCTCACACTCACTCTCACCTCACACACTCACTCTCACTCTCTCACTCTCACACTCCTCTCTCACACACTCACTCTCACTCTCACTCACACACTCACTCTCTCACTCTCTCACTCACTCACACACTCACACACTCACTCACTCACTCACTCACTCACTCACTCACACTCACTCACTCACACAGACACACCCACTCACTCACACACTCTCACACACTCTCACTCACTCACTCACTCACTCACTCACTCACTCACTCACTCACTCACTCACTCACACAGACACACTCACTCACTCACTCACTCACACACACACACACACACACTAGAGCTAAGACAAACGTATACACTTAAAGCTGAAGCGTGTCATTCCTGCAGCACAAATCCATGAAGAAGAAGAAGAATGCTAATAATAATTAATCATATTATTATTATTAGTAGTAGTAGTATTACATTTTTTGTTTAAATTATTTTTGTTGCTTTTCAGAGATACACTCACCTAAAGGATTATTAGGAACACCTGTTCAATTTCTCATTAATGCAATTATCTAATCAACCAATCACATGGCAGTTGCTTCAATGCATTTAGGGGTGTGGTCCTGGTCAAGACAATCTCCTGAACTCCAAACTGAATGTCAGAATGGGAAAGAAAGGTGATTTAAGCAATTTTGAGCGTGCCATTGTTGTTGGTGCCAGACGGGCCGGTCTGAGTATTTCACAATCTGCTCAGTTACTGGGATTTTCACGCACAACCATTTCTAGGGTTTACAAAGAATGGTGTGAAAAGGGAAAAACATCCAGTATGCGGCAGTCCTGTGGGCGAAAATGCCTTGTTGATGCTAGAGGTCAGAGGAGAATGGGCCGACTGATTCAAGCTGATAGAAGAGCAACTTTGACTGAAATAACCACTCGTTACAACCGAGGTATGCAGCAAAGCATTTGTGAAGCCACAACACGCACAACCTTGTGGCGGATGGGCTACAACAGCAGAAGACCCCACTGGGTACCACTCATCTCCACTACAAATAGGAAAAAGAGGCTACAATTTGCACAAGCTCACCAGAATTGTACAGTTGAAGACTGGAAAAATGTTGCCTGGTCTGATGAGTCTCGATTTCTGTTGAGACATTCAGATGGTAGAGTCAGAATTTGGTGTAAACAGAATGAGAACATGGATCCATCATGCCTTGTTACCACTGTGCAGGCTGGTGGTGGTGGTGTAATGGTGTGGGGGATGTTTTCTTGGCACACTTTAGGCCCCTTAGTGCCAATTGGGCATCGTTTAAATGCCACGGCCTACCTGAGCATTGTTTCTGACCATGTCCATCCCTTTATGACCACCATGTACCCATTCTCTGATGGCTACTTCCAGCAGGATAATGCACCATGTCACAAAGCTCGAATCATTTCAAATTGGTTTCTTGAACATGACAATGAGTTCACTGTACTAAAATGGCCCCCACAGTCACCAGATCTCAACCCAATAGAGCATCTTTGGGATGTGGTGGAACGGGAGCCGTGCTCTGGATGTGCATCCCACAAATCTCCATCAACTGCAAGATGCTATCCTATCAATATGGGCCAACATTTCTAAAGAATGCTTTCAGCACCTTGTTGAATCAATGCCACGTAGAATTAAGGCAGTTCTGAAGGCGAAAGGGGGTCAAACACAGTATTAGTATGGTGGTCCTAATAATCCTTTAGGTGAGTGTGTATCAGTTATATTAGTTTAGCAGCACAAAATGCAATCGTAATAATAGCTTTTTCCAAATGTGTTAATTTTTTTAATACTTTTTGTATTTTTTGTTTCTTTTATTTTTTGTTTTAGGGGGGTTATTTAGATTAGTTTTTTTTCTTTAGATATGAAGTTATATAAAACTAGCAGCACAAAATGCAATTGCAAAAATAACTATTATTGTTATTATTAATAATGTTATTATTATTGTTATTATTAAACTGTTTATTTTATTTTTTGCTTTTAGAGATTAATTTATATAAAACTAACAACAAAACGCTATTACAAAAATGTATTATAATAATAATAGTTATTTAATATTAATTTAGTAATAATATTAATAATAACATTGTTACTACTAATAATATTGTAATATTAATAATAATAATATTAAATGTAGTTGAAACATTTGGAAATATTAATAATAATGTATTTTATTATTAATATTGTTATTACAGTATTATTATTATTGTTAAACATTTTTGCTTTTAGAGATTTAAGTGATATAAAACTAACACCACAAAATGCAATTGCAAAAATCTATAATAATAAAAATGATGATAATTTTATATATTATTTTTGGTTTTCAGAGGTGAAATTCTATAAAAATGTAGTATTCTCATTTTTGAAGATGAACTCGACTGTCTGTTCACAGGTTTTCCGTAACCCATACCACCATGGAAGAATGAACAATTGGAGAAGGTTTTTTGGTGTTGAGAAGCGGAGGTCAGATGTTTACCATATTTGTATTATTTAGGCAAAACTTATTAGTACTATTTCATAATCCGTTTTTCTTTTCCTGTCTTGCAGTGACTGGCTAACACGAGTTCTGCTGCCCTCCTGTCATCCTCCTCATGGGGACGGCCTGACGTGGGACTGTCCTGCAAACAGGAACAACACTGTGGCGATATGACGTCACACATGATCGTATCCCAGACTCTATGACTGATGGGGCTCTGCATCCCCCTGGCTCTTTACAAATGAACGATTGGTGCCGTTAAGGCCATCTTATAAGGTTTTTTTTAATGTGTGTTTATGCAACAGTGTGAGATACTTGTGCTGAGCTCAAAGGAGGACTTGGTGCCAAAGACTTCATGTGAATGGATTTTGGTGACATCTGTGAAATATTTCTATTTTTTTAACTTAAAGATTCACTTCCCGTGGTGACACATGGGAATCTTTGAGCTGTGTCCTTTATGAAACTGTTTTTCACCATGCATTTGAACATCTAAACATTTCCAAAGTGGTCCATGCATTTAGTTAAAGTTATGAACACACTGACATGTTTTACATATGAAATGCATCTGTAGTTTTACTGCACATGTACAGACCTGAGATGGGCTCCAGAAGTCTGAGACCACTGGGGGGAAAAATGGAACCTAATTATGTTTTATCCTTTTCTAGTGACATTTTTTTCTCATAAATGATGTTGTTGGCATTACAATTAACATGAATGTCTTGGTATTTGATATGTTCTCTGTTTGTTTTAATGCATCTCTTGCAAGTGATAACAGTCAAAATGGTATCTTACAATTATTACACTCTTATGTTTATAAAAGTATATTTTTTTATTTCATAAATTTGTTTGAAAATCTTCTAAATCCTAAAACTTTTTGGTTTTGGTAACACTTTACACTAAGGTCTCATTCGTTAACATTAGTTAATGCATTACTGACACAAACAAACAAAGAACAGTGCGTTAACAGATACAACTTTGATCTTAATGATATATTAGTAAATGCTGAATTAACAGTAAGATTAATAGCGGTCTATAGAAGTATTGCTCATTGTAACTCTACTGCGCAGGCTCGGGTCCCGAGGTCACTACTGCGCAGGCTCGGGTCCCGAGGTCACTACTGCGCAGGTCCCGAGGTCACTACTGCGCAGCCGCAGGTCCCGAGGTCACTACTGCGCAGGCTCGGGTCCCGAGGTCACTACTGCGCAGGCTCGGGTCCCGAGGTCACTACTGCGCAGGCGGGCTCGGGTCCCGAGGTCACTACTGCGCAGGTCCCGAGGTCACTACTGCGCAGCCGCGGGTCCCGAGGTCACTACTGCGCAGGCTCGGGTCCCGAGGTCACTACTGCGCAGGCGCGGGTCCCGAGGTCACTACTGCGCAGGCGCGGGTCCCGAGGTCACTACTGCGCAGGCGCGGGTCCCGAGGTCACTACTGCGCAGGCGCGGGTCCCGAGGTCACTACTGCGCAGGCGCGGGTCCCGAGGTCACTACTGCGCAGGCGCGGGTCCCGAGGTCACTACTGCGCAGGCTCGGGTCCCGAGGTCACTACTGCGCGCAGGCGCCGGTCCCGAGGTCACTACTGCGCAGGCGCCGGTCCCGAGGTCACTACTGCGCAGGCTCGGGTCCCGAGGTCACTACTGCGCAGGCACGGGTCCCGAGGTCACTACTGCGCAGGCTCGGGTCCCGAGGTCACTACTGCGCAGGCACGGGTCCCGAGGTCACTACTGCGCAGGCTCGGGTCCCGAGGTCACTACTGCGCATGGTAAAAAACCCAACATAT
The DNA here is from genome assembly GCA_018749465.1 of Paracanthobrama guichenoti. Classification (NCBI taxonomy): domain Eukaryota; kingdom Metazoa; phylum Chordata; class Actinopteri; order Cypriniformes; family Gobionidae; genus Paracanthobrama; species Paracanthobrama guichenoti. Next base: position 20,835,082 of record CM031954.1, read on the forward strand.
TTTCAGTAACACTTTACAATAAGGTCTCATTTATTAGTTAATGCATAAGCCAACATGAACTAAGAAATATATATTTTTACAGCATTTATTAATCTTTGTTAATGTTAAACCATGAACAATTAAATTTTTATGTTAAAGTGCATTAACATTTTAAAAATGTTTTAAATGTTGAAATAAATTTTGTAGTATTGTCCATTGTTCGTTCATGTTAACTAATGTAGTTAACACATGAAATCTTATTGCAAAGTTTTATTTTCAGTTTCCATGTTTTATTTTCATTTACATATTTTCAGAATGTTCTCAGACTGATGGGTTCCCAGAAATGTAAGCAAGCTGAAAACATTTTGGTGTTGTGATATTCAGTGTTAGTTTAACTTCCTCAAACACACAGGTTGGGTTCATATTAAAGTGTTAGTTCACACAAAAATGAAAATTAGTCCATGATTTACTCCCACTCAAGCCATCCTAGTTGTATATTCTAGATGTCTTTTGATTTGTATTAGTCTGAGTTATATTAAAAAAAATATCCTGGCTCTTCCAAGCTTTATAATGGCAGTGAATGGGAGCCCAAAATTTGAAAACAAAACAAAAAGTGCATCCATCCATTATAAAAGTGCTCCACACGGCTTAGGGGGGTTAATGAAGGCCTTCTGAAGCGAAGCCATGTGTTTGTGTATAAGAAATAAAAATTCCAAAAACACTTGTTTGGCCTTCAAATTTTGGGCTTTAATATAACTGATTTTATTCGTCTGAAAGAATAATGCCATATACACCTAGGATGACTTGAGGGTGAGTAAATCATGGGGTATTTTTTTATTTTGGGTGAACTATCCCTTTAAGGCCAGCCCAGCACTTCCTGTACAAATGAACTGGAGTGATATAAAGCAACCGTTCCTCCTGGGATATTACAACACAGAGCACATTACCACAATCTGTATATTTAGTTTTTAAACAAATTACACTTGACTTAAAACTTCTTGTGTTTGACTTCTTCCTTTGCCCATCAACAACTAATCTACACATTTACAAAAAGTTTTATTGACAGGTTATATGACACTTAAATATCGTCTATATTCTTGGCATTAGTTTTAAGTCAGTCTTGTGAAAATGGACAACCAACTAACCTTCTGGCTAATGAAACAGTTTAAAAATACTGACATTAGGACAGTCGTATCAACAGCACATTCAAAGAGCAATCTGGATCTATAATAATGACACAGCGTGATTGGAGAAATGATGATAGTGCACAATGTGTTTACTCTTGTAATCTTGATTCAGCGTCCAGCTGAATAGAGCATCATTGAGGTTCGCAGTTCTTGCTGCTGACAGTTTGTTCAGCCATTGCTGTGGCCAGGCAGTACAACCTCATGCCACATCATAAAAAAGGGGACAAGGAAGTAAAATCAAAGGCTGTGAGCGGTGAACAATCTCTGTTATGGGCACTCATCTGTTTATCTTCCACCGGGGCTTCCTAACAAAAACCTATAGATGAGAAAAGCAACATTAGATGCCGTCTGTGAGTGAAACCTGAAGGGCTTGAAGGGACGTCTGCCTCACCATTCCCCTCGAGCCGCCACAGCCTCCTTCCTCACAAGCCTCTTTCTGTCATCCAGAGCAACAGCAAGAGCTTTCAGCACTCTGGCACGGAACGGCAGGACCTGAAACAGGCACAGAGACAAATCTGTGATTTATTCTTGGTCTTACTGTGCATTAATCATCTGAGCTTGTTATTCTGAACAAGAAATAATCTACACGTTGGTGCCATAACTTTTCTCAGGGCATAAAGCCTCAGCAGAAGTGCAATATAATGTTTTTTTTCAGGAGAAAAGCTTAAAAGCTTGGGATCAGTATGAGATCAAGACTTCTACTCAAAGGCGCATTAAATTGACGCAGTAAAAAACATTGATAAATGTAACAAAAGATTCCATTTCAAATTAATTCTGTTCTTTTGAGCTTTTTATTCATCTAAGAATCCTGAAATAAAAATTAATCAGTTTCCACAAAAACATGAAGCAACTTTTCAACACTGATAATAAATCAGAAATGTTTCGAGCAGTAAATCAGCATATTTTACATTGTAATAATAAGTTTACTGTATTTTGATCAAATGCTGCCTTGAGCAAAAGAGACTTCTAAAAAAAAAAAAAAAAAAAAAAAAAAAAAAAAGGTACAAAATCTTGCTGATCCCAAACACTTGAATGGTAGTGTTTTTATATTATACTATTATCCAAACAATTGTGAATTCCAGACCTGAAAAAAATAAAATGTAAAAATCATGGTAACTAACTATATACTTGAATGGTAGTGAGATATATATATATATATATATATATTATTTATTTATTAGTGGGTGGGATATATTAGGCAGCAAGTGAACATTTTGTCCTCGAAGTTGATGTGTTAGAAGCAGGAAAAATGGGCAAGCGTAAGGATTTGAGTGAGTTTGACAAGGGCCAAATTGTGATGGCTAGACGACTGGGTCAGAGCATCTCCAAAACTGCAGCTCTTGTGGGGTGTTCCCGGTCTGCAGTGGTCAGGATCTATCAAAAGTGCTCCAAGGAAGGAACAGTGGAGAACCGGCCACAGGGTCATGGGCGGCCAAGGCTCATTGATGCACATGGGGAGAGAAGGCTGGCCCGTGTGGTCCGATCAAACAGACGAGCTACTGGAGCTCAGACTGCTCAAGAAGTTAATGCTGGTTCTGATAGAAAGGTGTCAGAATACACAGAGCATCTCAGTTTGTTGCGTATGGGGCGGCATAGCCGCTGACCAGTCAGGGTGCCCATGCTGACCCCTGTCGACCGCCGGAAGCACCAACAGTGGCACGTGAGCATCAGAACTGGACCACGGAGCAATGGAAGAAGAAGGTGGCCTGGTCTGATGAGTCATGTTTTCTTTTACAACACGTGGATGCATCTTCCAGCAGGATAATGCTCCTGCCACAAAGCAAAAATTGTTCAGGAATGGTTTGAGGAGCACAACAACGAGTTTGAGATATTGACTCCAAATTGCCCAGATCTCAATCCAATCGAGCATCTGTGGGATGTGCTGAACAAACAAGTCCGATCCATGGAGGCCCCACCTCGCAACTTACAGGACTTAAAGGATCTGCTGCTAACATCTTAGTGCCAGATACCACAGCACACCTTCAGAGAGGACCAATACAATATTAGGAAGGTGGTCATAATGTTATGCATAATCAGTGTATATTAGTGCTGTCAAAATTAGCGTGTTAATGCATGCAATTAATTTTTTTCAGTTTAATGAAAAAAACATTAAGTGTGTGTGTGTCAACATAAAGTGTGTGTGTGTGTCAATGTCCTGACTATGACACACACACACAGAAAGACAGAAGAGAACACAGTGTCTGTGAATGTCCTGACTATGACACACACACACACACACACACACACACACACACACACACACACACACACAGAAAGACAGAAGAGAACACAGTGTCTGTGAATGTCCTGACTATGGCACACACACGACACACAGAAAGACAGAAGAGAACGCGTTGTCTGTGAATGTCCTGACTATGACACACACAGAAAGACAGAAGAGAACACAGTGTCTGTGAATGTCCTGACTATGGCACACACACGACACACAGAAAGACAGAAGAGAACGCGTTGTCTGTGAATGTCCTGACTATGACACACACAGAAAGACAGAAGAGAACACAGTGTCTGTGAATGTCCTGACTATGACACACACACGACACACAGAAAGACAGAAGAGAACGCGCTGTCTGTGAATGTCCTGACTATGGCACACACACGACACACAGAAAGACAGAAGAGAACGCGCTGTCTGTGAATGTCCTGACTATGGCACACACACGACACACACAGAAAGACAGAAGAGAACGCGCTGTCTGTGAATGTCCTGACTATGGCACACACACGACACACAGAAAGACAGAAGAGAACACAGTGTCTGTGAATGTCCTGACTATGGCACACACACGACACACAGAAAGACAGAAGAGAACGCGTTGTCTGTGAATGTCCTGACTATGACACACACAGAAAGACAGAAGAGAACACAGTGTCTGTGAATGTCCTGACTATGACACACACACGACACACAGAAAGACAGAAGAGAACGCGCTGTCTGTGAATGTCCTGACTATGACACACACACGACACACAGAAAGACAGAAGAGAACGCGCTGTCTGTGAATGTCCTGACTATGGCACACACACGACACACAGAAAGACAGAAGAGAACACAGTGTCTGTGAATGTCCTGACTATGACACACACGACACAGAAAGATGCATGCCAGAATTGAGTTCTCTTTCACGCTTGAACAAAGTAACTCAGAATTATGCCAAAATGTCAGTTTTGTGGAGTATTCTCATAAGAGCCGTCTTGAGTGAAATAACGCCTTAAATGAACTTAAAGAGTTGTGAGGAAATGAGATGAGCGTGACAGCGCGTCAGATCTGTGTCATGTTCAGCTGCGGCAGATCTTAAAGTCACAGCAGCACTAATGATGTCTGTCAATGTTCATCACAGAACAAAGGGAACAGAGACAAGTGTAACCATAATTTATTATTTATGCAGTTAAGAAAGGTGTTTGATAACTTTATCACATTTCTGTATATAACAGGTAAATATGACATTTATTATAATGGGTTTATGTAAAGATTGTTTTAAGTTTACTCAAATTAAAAGTTGTTTTAAAGCCTAAGAAATGCTGAAATAGCTTTCAATTACACTGTAATGATGAGTGTATCATTAATGTTCAAAAAACAATTTAAAATATACTGTCTTTAAGTTGTTTCTACATTAATTTGAAGAGTAACTGAAATTACTACAATATAAAAAAATCTTTAATCGCGATTAACTACAGAAAAAAAATGTGATTAGTACTTTTTTTTAATCGACTGACAGCACTAACACACACATTTACATTTTTTATTACATAAATTTTTTTCAGGCCTGGAAAATCAATTTACATTTTTTTGGACAATATAATAATATAATCTAATTAATATAATCTAATATTTTAAAATTTGAATGATTATTATATTTCTTTTAAATCAAGTCAAATTAGAATGATCAGCATCAATTAGCCCAAAAAACGGCTTCTCTTACCATATGTTCAGGCAGGCGAGAGAGAGCATGAACACAGCGGAGAGATGCAGTTCTCACTTTCTGTCAGAGTGAAGAGAAAATCAGACTTAGGCAATCGCTGTCAGATTGACTAGAATCGCATGCAAACACTCAGTGTACTGTGATGTACCATATCAGGGCTGGTGGTGAGGGCCAGCAGGCGGGAGAACAGCGCCTCCAGCTGGTTCCTGAGGGCCGCCGGGGGTTCCAGCAGCACCGGCTGCAGGCAGGACAGAGTGGACAGCTGAACCGCCTGATCCGGACACGATAGCGCTTCCAGCAGGAGCGGCAGCAGCTGTACAGAACAGCACAGGACAGGACACTCACTTAACACAATGCATAACAGAAACAATACATCAAACATTTATCTGAGCAAATTCCACTCACTGCAGGAAGCTCTGTGAGCTGGACTTCTCTGGGAAGGTTATTGACAATGTGTGACAGGGCTTTCAGATAACAAGACTTCTCTGTGGACAAAAAACAATTTACAATAACGGTCAAAAATGTGAGATAATTAAGATTTCTTTTTTACATTTTTCAAGTCTCTTCTGCTCACCAAGGCTGCATTTATTTGATTAAAATTAAAAACAGTAATATTATGAAATATTATTACAATTTAAAATACATTTTACTATATATTAACATAGAAAACAGTACATTTATTCCTGTGATCAAAGCTGAATTTATCACCATTACTCCAGTCTTCAGTGTCACATGATCCTTCACAAATCATTCTCAGATGAGGATTTGATTATTCGCATTCAATTATTAATAATGGCTTTAAACATTTTTTTTGTAGAAATCATGATACATTAAGTATTCTTCAGGAAAAGCATTAAAAAAAAAATATATATATATAAATCATTATAACATACACTCACCTAAAGGATTATTAGGAACAGCATACTAATACTGTGTTTGACCCCCTTTCGCCTTCAGAACTGCCTTAATTCTACGTGGCATTGATTCAACAAGGTGCTGAAAGCATTCTTTAGAAATGTTGGCCCATATTGATAGGATAGCATCTTGCAGTTGATGGAGATTTGTGGGATGCACATCCAGGGCACGAAGGTCCCGTTCCACCACATCCCAAAGATGCTCTATTGGGTTGAGATCTGGTGACTGTGGGGGCCATTTTAGTACAGTGAACTCATTGTCATGTTCAAGAAACCAATTTGAAATGATTCGAGCTTTGTGACATGGTGCATTATCCTGCTGGAAGTAGCCATCAGAGAATGGGTACATGGTGGTCATAAAGGGATGGACATGGTCAGAAACAATGCTCAGGTAGGCCGTGGCATTTAAACGATGCCCAATTGACACTAAGGGGCCTAAAGTGTGCCAAGAAAACATCCCCCACACCATTACACCACCACCACCAGCCTGCACAGTGGTAACAAGGCATGATGGATCCATGTTCTCATTCTGTTTACACCAAATTCTGACTCTACCATCTGAATGTCTCAACAGAAATCGACTCATCAGATCAGGCAACATTTTTCCAGTCTTCAACTGTCCAATTTTGGTGAGCTCGTGCAAATTGTAGCCTCTTTTTCCTATTTGTAGTGGAGATGAGTGGTACCCAGTGGGGTCTTCTGCTGTTGTAGCCCATCCGCCTCAAGGTTGTGCGCGTTGTGGCTTCACAAATGCTTTGCTGCATACCTCGGTTGTAACGAGTGGTTATTTCAGTCAAAGTTGTTCTTCTATCAGCTTGAATCAGTTGGCCCATTCTCCTCTGACCTCTAGCATCAACAAGGCATTTTCGCCCCACAGGACTGCCGTGATACTGGATGTTTTTCCCTTTTCACACCATTCTTTGTAAACCCTAGAAATGGTTGTGCGTGAAAATCCCAGTAACTGAGCAGATTGTGAAATACTCAGACCGGCCCGTCTGGCACCAACAACCATGCCACGCTCAAAATTGCTTAAAATCACCTTTCTTTCCCATTCTGACATTCAGTTTGGAGTTCAGGAGATTGTCTTGACCAGGACCACACCCCTAAATGCATTGAAGCAACTGCCATGTGATTGGTTGATTAGATAATTGCATTAATGAGAAATTGAACAGGTGTTCCTAATAATCCTTTAAGTGAGTGTAAATGTCTTTACTGTCCCTTTTGATCAATTTAATGCATCCTTTCTGAATGAAAGTATTAATTTATTATTCTTTTATCAACATTGATAATCAAATGTTTCTTGAGCAGTAAATCATCATATTATAATGATTAGTGAAGGATCATGTGACACTGAAGACTGGAGTAATGATAAATTCAGCTTTGATCACAGGAATAAATTACAGTTTACAATATATCCACATTAAATTAAATTGCAATAATATTTCACAATATTACAGTTTTTACTGTATTTTGATCAAATAATTGCAGCCTTGCTGAGCATTACAAAATAAATGTTGAGCAGTAGTTATAGATGCAAAGCAAGCAGAGTGGTTAAGACAGGAAGTGGTAATCGAGGTACCCTGCTCTGCTGAGTTGAAGCCTTCAACAAGTTTGCTTGAGTTTTCAGCAAAAAAGCGCTGTCTGTACATGATGCGCACATCGGCGTGGCAACTGCGATTCAGCACATCTGGCGAGTCGCTCATGAGGACGCAGAAACCGTCGGCCGCCTGAGATCCTAATTCTGGGTCACTCAACAGAGCAAAGAGCTGAAATCAGAAGACAGATAAACTACTCAAACACTGAACCTCTGAAAATGACTGGGGGGAAAAACCTGAAGGAAAAAACCCTACCTTGTCAGTCAGGGCTGTTGATAGCGGATGGTACCGTAAGAGGAGGGCTTTGGCCACCTATACAAAAAAAGGTGCATCAAACAAGCATGTTAGAGCCTCTGTTTGCCATATTTGATGTACTCGTGAACGTATGTGTTCATATGTGAATAGAAGCCTAAATTTAACCCTCGTGCGACCTTATGGACATTTTTGTCTTTTTAATAATTTTGCCAACTCAATCATTCAATCATTTTGTGTTAATGCCAACTGCATAAATTTTGTCATAGGTGTGTATTTTTATTGGAATGTCACTATTTCACCCCCATTTCCTTTAAAAACATATTTTGCACTAGGTACACAAAATAGTTCCTCTCAGGACCTTTTGGACAAAAATGTCCCCATTGAAACTCATTAAAACTGACATTTTTATTCCCAGGGACATTTAACTATAAAATGATGCAGTGTTTTGTTAATAGGCTTTCATTCTGTTGGCAAGGCGTTTTAAATTTTAATTTTTACAATTTGTTTACCAGATGGTGCCAGGTTTGGTCTATAAAGAAAATACTCACTTTATTCCTGTTTTCTGCATATTATAAAGCCAATTGGATAAATTATGCAGCTAAAACTGTGTGGGTGTGTTAGTGTGGATGTCAGAGTGTGGTCTGTATGCGTGTAATTCAAATATTACAGGCACACACACAATTTTTGTGAGAAAAAGAAAAAAATAAATAAAATCAACTGCAAATCATAAAATCGCACCAGTGGAGTTTTGCTGGCATCTAATGGGGAAAAGTTGTTACTGCGCCCCAAACAAAATTGACTGAAAGCTCATTTTTTGAGATATCAACCTCAAATTTGGAACACAACTTGTTTAGAGTTGTGGCTTTGATTTACTAGCAGTTTTAGAGTTGTTTCATAAAATATATATTATAAATAATAAATATATAAATATAAATAATTTGCATAAACTTAAATCTCTATAACTTTTTTTGGTTTCACTTTTTTAAATTTTGCCAAGTAAAATGAGACCAAACTTAAGTGCTCCCAAGATTAAAGTTTTTGACATGGACATTTTTGTCCTCTATGGACCTATGTGTAACTTTTTTTAAATCGACGCATAAGGGTTAATCTGTTCAATTTAATCTGGCAATTGGCAAATCTCTTGATTTGGTCATTACCCAGAGCAGCAGTGTGAACGCTTGTGTTCGCTGGGAAGAGGAAACGTTCTCCAGCTCTACACTGATCCTCTTCAACACTCTCTCCAGCACTGCGTCAAGAGCTTCACCTGAACACACACACACACACACACACACACACACACACACACACACACACACACACACACACACACACACACACACAACATCATACGTGATATGCAGATCAGGTAAATCAATTCCAGAGCTCAAATTACTCATTCATTATTCCAGTGACCTACATTGATAGAAAAGAGTCTTCCATTAGGTCAGGGGTTCCCAAACTTTTTCTGACAGGCCCCCTTTTGTAGAGAAAAATATTCAAGCCCTCACTTACATGCACCCACATAAAGACTCTCAGGCCGTTTACACCTGGTATTAAGATGCGTTCTGGTCGATCGGATCAAAAGTAGACGAGGGAGATCTGTCTCTTTTGTCCACTTTCAACCACTTCTGTCCTGATTTCTTCAAGGGGAGGGTCTGTGGTCGGGTAAATGCATGTTTTTTTTTCTCAGATTTTTTGATCGAATGGACAAAAGCTCATGCAATTTACAAATGAACACGCCCAGAGATGATGGGAAAACTTTGTTTCTGCTCTGAAGCTGCAGTGAGTGTGTGTTAGAAATCAGGAATGGTGAGAGAACATTGTGTTTGGTACGTTTTTCATCCTCAAACCAAACTTGGGTATTTAGCCGACAAAGTTCAAATCCGGTCTGGCTAACGCACTCCCCATAATATTTATACGTTAGGTCAGCAGGCGGAGATTAGACGGTCTTTTGTGGCTGTTCGAATGCAGTCGACCACATGAGCGTTCACACTATGAAAGCAATCCGGTTAAATGTGTTTTCGACTACCTCTGGAAGTGGTCAAAAGTGGACAATCTCAAAACGTTTTACACCCTCTTTAAACATGTATTTAGTGTCGTCCACTTGTGATCTGATTAACCAGTACCAGGTGTAAATGGCCTCAGACATGACCTTGCATGAAACATTTTAATTAATACATTACTACAAACTCTCAACAGGCTTTTCTTCGTGTTCGTGATTTGAAGTCTAATGTGGCGTCCTAACTTGTTCGGCTTCATACTGGACACTCTCTCTTCATTACCCACAGTTGTACTGGCGAACCCGAGCGCGAGATATGCCTCGTCATATTTTCTCGTCTTGAGGCTGTCTACTCTTTTGCGGCTTAATGTAGTTTTAATATCAAGCATGTCCCTCAGTTTAGCAACAGTGGACTGCATTTTACAACACTCACTTATTTGACTGATTTGGATGCTACGTTTGGCTTAGGGAGTAACAATAGTGCACCGCTGTATGTGGCAGCGGCACAATCGATTTACCTCAATTATATTGTTTTCAATCGTTGGAAGCCGAAAACGTAAATCAATTACGATTAAAATCGCACAGCCCTAGGTCATGTAGAGCAAAATTCAGTGCATATGATTAAGGAAGAAGATAAAACCATCCTGTGTATACCTGCCGGCCTCTTGTTGACCAAGCCTGCGAAGCATTTTGCAGCAAACGTGTAGGAGAACAGGTGCGAACACGTACAGATCAGATCCTCCAACTGGACCAGAAGCCTGTCAATCTCAGGAATATCCACCTGTTGTGTAATTGATGAAATGAAGATCTTTTACAATAGTTACATCATCCGACTTGAACAGCCCCATAAATGCTGTAAATTGTGTTAGAAATATTTGTTTTGGTTCAGCCAACGTGCAAATCAGAGTATGCGAGCGGAGTGGCGTGATTTTGAATGGAGCGAGGAGCAGATCTTTTTAAAAGTTGGAGAGTTGAGGTTTTCACTCGCTCCATCACGAGTACATTTCATGCCAGCGGCCCATAATATAACGGCATTTTATGCCAGAACTCACACGTTAAACACATTTAACTAGCTTGTTAGCTGCTCACTCAAATCAGAAAGAATGTAAAGGTTATGATGGCGGCGATGGACATGAATGGGATGTTATAGTTCAAGGAATTTTTTGTACAGTCTACATACTAATATGATCGGGTGAAAGCACATTTTATACAGGTAGCTAGTGCCGAGCGGTATGACCAACAATTTATAACAGTATTTTTCTAAATTATATTGGTTTTGCGGTATATGACGGTATATTTTGCCCCTATGCATGACCAGGTGTTAACCACATTTTCTACTGATTGAGAGAGGAAATACTGCAGTAGATTGACTAGAATGCCCTATTTTACGGTCACGAGTGAATATTGTAGAAAAATTCCACACTAGAGTTAATACAGGTTTGCAAAACCCCACAAAATGATTCTGTGGGGAGACAACAACCAATAAAACACAGACTTGCAACACACTCATTACAGACACATTAATATTAAAATATGACCACGGAGAGAATTGAGGGCACATTAAGCATTTTGAAAACTATATAACCCTATATAACGTTAACAACAAACTGCCAAAACGAGGGAGAAACGCAGAAGAACATTTAAAAGGTCTAAGGATATTTTCAATACATTAAAAAGCACTACTCTGAACAAATGACACACGCAAGTTAAACACAGAAATAATAAAGCAGTTACTTTTTTGCCAAGTCTATTTATTTATTTTGTCAGTCTATTTAACTTGCATCGTTGTCGTCCGTGTAGCAGAATAATCTATGGTGCCATCGCGGCCGTGATGTATCAGTGTCCTTTGCATACATTTAATTTGAAGAAGACGTGATGAAATATGTGCGCATACACACTGCTATTTCATGTTTAGAGCATTGGAGTATATGAAATATGTCCATAAGAAACTTAAACGCGCTCTCTCCGCTCTGTATCTGATCTATATGATCCATGTGGAGAATGCTGTTAATCTCATCGTGGCACTCCGCGCAGAAACCGCTCTCATGCGTGCGCCGCGTGAAGTTTGAATTCTCCGCTGTAATCAAGGGCTGAATCCGAAATCTCCCCCTACAACCTCAAATAGGACATTTGAAGGAACAGCCATTTGTAGTGGTGTCCGAAACCACAGTGGACGTTACTGAGTGCACTCATTCAATCCCACATTGCACCGCAATAACGAGTGTACAGCCGATTTACACGGAGCGGCTGTCCGACTTCACTCACTCGTTTTCATTCACTCCTTCAAGTGAACAATATAAGTGGATAACGTAGGGAATAGTGAATGCGATTTCGGATTCAACCTTGCAATCACAGCTGTGCTCACAACAGTGAAATGGGACCCCTTTCAAACAGTGTCGTGCTGCGCTGCGTTACGAATGTTGTTTAAAGGGATACTCCACCGTTTTTTCATATTAAACTGTTATTCCCTTAACTAAGACGAGTTGATACATACTTCTCTCGTCTCAGTGCATGCACTTAATCGCTCTGACGCGCGGTGACATTTTGATAGCACTTAGCTTAGCCCACTAAGCCCAGTTCATTCATTAGGTACCAAACAGAGATCAAGTTAGAAGCGACCAAACACCTCCACGTTTTCCCTATTTAAATACAGTTACACGAATAGTTGAATGGACAAGTATGGTGACAAAATAAAACGTGTTGCTTTTCTAAGCGGGTTAAAAAGGATAACTATAATGTATGGTGGAATAGCATTTTTGAGAGTACTTCGACTCGGCACAGTAAAAAGTCACGCCTGAAAAATCCTCTCCCCCTCACCCTCTCATTTCCGTCAATAGAACCAACGTGACCTGCACGCCTGCATCAGTAATACTAGTTTGTATCTGATTTTGAATGAGCAGAAATCTGTAATGTAGTGACCCGTAGATAAAATAACTGATGAACGCATTTTCATCTTTCCAAACAAAATTTGCACTGCGATAAACTACGTTGAAACGATCTCCTATTGTTTATTTTTTAGTTTAATGCATGTTAAAAACCGAACTTTTGTGATATGTAGAGCTTACTGAAATACTTCTGCCGCAAATTTCCTCGGAGCGAAGACAGAGCACTGTTTCTGATATCAGTGAGCGAGGAGTGGAGCGGGAAATGGTGAACCCGGAGCGCACTGATTATTGAATGCTTAGAGCGTGGAGGGGAAATTGCTGACGCTCCACTTTGCTCACATACTCTGGTGCAAATGCAAGTCTCAGTTTTTATGAGAACCGGAGTTTCCCAAAACTTGTAATGAGAAACACTTAAAAACCTGCTGTTGCTTTAAGGGTTTCCCGTGGTTTTCCATCTAAAATAACGCTTGCTTGAATGTTAGAAAGCAAAGAAATAAAAAGGATATAATTCACCCCAAAAAAAAAAACACCTGTATGAACTTTTTTCTTCTGCTGAACACGAAAGATGATATTTTGAAGACCTCTGGCTAAGCTAACAGCTGATGGACCCCATTGACTTCCACAGTATGGAAAACTACTACAGAAGTCAATGGGGTCCATCAACTGTTTGCTTATAGGCATTCTTTAAAATATGAAGAAACAGAAGAAAGAAACTCGTACAGGTTTGGAAGAACTTGAATTTTCATTTTTGGGCGAACTAACCCTTTAACACAGCCATAAATATTAGTATTGCAATTTTCAGTTTGGATTTTAAAGAAAAATATAATAATAACAGTATTACAATTATTTGTATTATTATAGTCATATTTAGAAACAACCATAAATAATATTATTGTAATTTAATTGTTATATTGTAAAATAAAATGATGTTTATAATTTATTCATGCTTATATGATTATCGTATAAGAAGAAATGGACAATATAATCATCACAATTTATGATTTTAATTTATTTTGCAGTAATGATACAATGAAAATATAATGTAAATAATTACTATCATTGTTTTTATGTTATATTTTACTGTAAAACAAAATGTATTTTATATATATTATTATAATATATACACTCACCTAAAGGATTATTAGGAGCACCTGTTCAATTTCTCATTAATGCAATTATCTAATCAACCAATCACATGGCAGTTGCTTCAATGCATTTAGGGGTGTGGTCCTGGTCAAGACAATCTCCTGAACTCCAAACTGAATGTCAGAATGGGAAAGAAAGGTGATTTAAGCAATTTTGAGCGTGCCATTGTTGTTGGTGCCAGACGGGCCAGTCTGAGTATTTCACAATCTGCTCAGTTACTGGGATTTTCACGCACAACCATTTCTAGGGTTTACAAAGAATGGTGTGAAAATGTAAAAACATCCAGTATGCGGCAGTCCTGTGGGCGAAAATGCCTTGTTGATGCTAGAGGTCAGAGGAGAATGGGCTGACTGATTCAAGCTGATAGAAGAGCAACTTTGACTGAAATAACCACTCGTTACAACCGAGGTATGCAGCAAAGCATTTGTGAAGCCACAACACGCACAACCTTGAGGCGGATGGGCTACAACAGCAGAAGACCCCACCGGGTGGAACGGGAGCTTCGTGCCCTGGATGTGCATCCCACAAATCTCCATCAACTGCAAGATGCTATCCTATCAATATGGGCCAACATTTCTAAAGAATGCTTTCAGCACCTTGTTGAATCAATGCCACGTAGAATTAAGGCAGTTCTGAAGGCGAAAGGGGGTCAAACACAGTATTAGTATGGTGTTCCTAATAATCCTTTAGGTGAGTGTGTACTATATTTTATATTATAATACATACACACATATATATATATATATATATATATATGAATAATTATTAGTCAATGCTATATAATAAAATAAATTTAAAAAACGCTTAACTTTTTGAGTTGCATTTTAAAACCTAAATTATTATGATTTTTTTTTTATCAGAAAAGAGAATCGTGCAGCCCTATAATAAAGAACGCTGTTGAAAAGGTACTAAATTAATAATCTGATGAGAGCGAGCTAAGAGTTTAACTTACGCTGCGTGGAAGAGAGCAAACACAGGCCATCAGCAGACACACCAACTGAGACGGACCCCGAGACTCTGTCTGGCTCTGTGGGAAAAGCAGCACACAAACAAACCCTAGAATCATCGACAAACACTTGTTAGAAGATGCTGCTAAATTGTGGGAGAATGCTGAGTAGATCCTGATGATTCGAGAGACATTAGACCTGCATTCTTCCAGAACAGACTCATATTGAAGTTGAGCTCAGTTAATCTGGATTGGCAAAGCTAAACCTGACTGTTGAGTGATTGCAGCAAAGATATCGCCCCTTTTCTATTTAGGGGCGATAGAAAGTGTTTTAACTCAGTGCATCACAGCGTGGTATGGGAACAGCACCAGTCATGACCGCAAAGCCCTGCAAAGAGTCGTGCGCTTATCCGAGCGTATCTCAGGGTCAGCTCTCCCGTCTCTGCAGGACGTCTACACCAAACGCTGCAAAGGTAGAGCTACCAAGATCATCAAGGACTCTAATCACCCTGCAAACCCTCATTTCACGCTGCTACCATCAGCGCCCGAAGCCTGATGGCCAAAACTGAGAGACTCAGGAGGAGCTTCTTCCCCCAGGCCATCAGACTCCTGAACTCAGTCACTTAACATCACGTGACTTCACGTCAGGATAAACATCGATACACTGACATTGCACTGCACTTTCTGTTCTCGTTGTTACTGTGTAACAACCTGTTATAAACCTGTTTGCACTACACTTTATACATTTAGAATTACTGTGTAACAACCTGTTATAAAGATGTTTGCACATTATGTATACATTTGTTAACCACATATTTATAAGTCTCAGTTTACTCACTGCAAAGTCTACTTCAATTATTTTATTCCACTTTATCCTTATTTGTTACCTTTTTTTATTGACTTGATGATTATTTATAGATATATATATATATATATATATATATATATATATATATATATATATATATAGAGAAGTACTTTTTTTATATCCTATTTCTATTATAATTTCTTCCTTGTGTTTTTAACTGTGAATTTGCACTGTCCATGGAGCGGACCTGTTTACATTTCACTGCCGGTTGTATATTCTGTATATAACTGTGTATGTGACAAATAAAACTCTTGAATCTTGAATCTTGATTGATCTCGTCATACCTGGAGCAATTGGATTTGGGATGGGAAGGCATTCTCTGGCAGAAAGGACACATCTCCATCCAGGAACAGAGAAACAGCCTGGGCGGCCATGCGGGACGCTGATCTATAAGAAAAAAATAAGGCTTGTATTCGAAAATGTGTATATTTTTAATAAGAGCTGGGTTATTCACATTGATTAATCTATTTTAATATTTTCATTTAAATAAAGATTTCCTGGTGTACGTTTATTACATCTGATTAGTGTTGTCACGATACCAAAATTATGACTTTGATACAATACAAGACTAAAATACCTTGATACCGATACTAAATCAAAACCACGACCAAAAAGTACGACCCCAGTAAAAGTAATTGAATAATATGACAACAGGACTTATTATTCATTTTTTTTAAACTAAAAACTCACTTGGCCAGCATGTTCCTGCCCTGGTTTTTGACCATTCCCTCCTCTTATTGCAATAATAATTGCATGCCAATGTGAACATCCTTACAGAGGATGTCATGTTAACATTCACTAACCTTTCACTATTCTGAACAGATTGGGATGACCAAAATCTTATTTCATGATACGACTAATTTAATATTTTTTGTTATGTAATTTTATAATTACAAAATAGATTTTGTTTTTATATACAGATTTTTATATTTTTTTAAAAATAAGCAAATTACAAACAATGACAAAAACTGCTTTATTTTTCAGCTACAGTAGGTTTTCTATTTAACAGCAGCAAGTCAAGAAATCAATCAATCAATCAATCAATCAATCAATCAATCAATATATACATATATATATATATATATATATAAAAATAAAAACTGCTTGGTCTTCACTCTATATATTAACTATACACTGATTCTTAATAAATATATTAAAGTTATTTAGCCAAGCATGAGGTGGTTCTCTACTTTTCATTGTTGTTTGATTAACATTAATCACACAGAATATTAGGTCCGGTGTCCCGACATTACCCGTCAGATTGTCCTACCAGGGACACATCAATTAATTTTTTTTTATGTTTACATAGTTTTAAGGATAGGTGCAGGTATGGATATTAATAAAGCCTCAAAATCACATGAATATGATGCTGGTAGTACAATCTGATAGGTAGCATTTTTTGCTGTCGAATTGTGCTACCTACTGTTTTAATGGGAGGTAGCAAAATCTGACATGGTAGGACAAATCGACAGAACACCGGCTTAGGATCCAATTACCTCAACTGTATACGTTCACTAAAGACATACCCGACTGTGTTTACCTGAATACTCGCCAGGACGTGCATTTTTACATATTTCTGACCATTCAAAAACCCAATAATCGGCGAAAGAACTCGATTGTGATCGCATGTTGTCTGAAAGCCGTGCGCGTGCGCTTCAGGTCGGAGTCCGGCAGCGCGAGTACGTCCCGCGCCACACTTTATTTTCTCATGTGTGCATGTTTCTGTTGTTTTCTTTGCCATACGCTGTGCACATATATTTAACTCTTCTGCTTCCAGTGTTTAGTGAACGGTGAAAGCAGAGCTCTGCACACACGTCCTGACTCCTGCTGTCACACATCGACGCAAATTGAGAAATACTGCTTTTAATAGCATGCTGTCCTCCTCAAAGTACCGGTACTAATAAAATTCCATATTGTGCCGTTTGTAATAGCAGGGTATCGCGATACTTTTCTAGAACCGGTATATTGTGCAACACTACATCTAATAAAGTTACTTTTGGTCTGAAATAGAGTATCTGCTTTCAAACTCATAAACGTGGTTTTGTGGCTCTTTAATGTTGCGTGACAAATTGCAATTGTCGCCTTAGTTCAAGCGGTGAACTGATCATCTCTTCCTCTTTACTACTAGTTACTATTACAGCTTGTCTGGCTATCACCAGACCAAGCTCAGTCTTTTAAGATTGAACATTGGTCTGAGGAGTCTGCTCTGTATTTTCTACTGCACAAGAGGAGTGATCAATGGGCATAGTTCAAATGACTCAGTACGCAGTTGGATAGTCCTTCAACCAATCAGACCAATGATCCATTGCTTCTCTATCCGTCATTGTGTTAAACCCGCCAACAGCGTGCCAGGTGGATAAGCCAGTCTGTGATTGGTTCCCGCAAATGTGTAACAGAAGCAGGATAGAAGTACAGTGGGTACGGAAAGTATTCAGATCCCCTTCAATTTTTCACTTTCACATTTGCTAAAATCATTTAAGTTCTTCTTTTTTTTTCTCAATGTACACACAGCACCCCATATTGACAGAAAAACACAATTGTTGACATTTTTGCAGATTTATTCAAAAAGAAAAACTGAAATATCACATGGTCCTAAGTATTCAGACCCTTTGCTGTGACACTCATATATCACTCAGGTGCTGTCCATTTCTTCTGATCATCCTTGAGATGGTTCTACACCTTCATTTGAGACCAGCTGTGTTTGATTATACTGATTGGACTTGATTAGGAAAGCCACACACCTGTCTATATAAGACCTTACAGCTCACAGTGCATGTCAGAGCAAATGAGAATCTTGAGGTCAAAGGAACTGCCTGAAGAGCTCAAAGACAGAATTGTGGCAAGGCACAGATCTGGCCAAGGTTACAAAAAAAATTCTGCTGCACCTAAGGCTCCTAAGAGCACAGTGGCCTCCATAATCCTTAAATGGAAGACGTTTGGGACGACCAGAACCCTTCCTAGAGCTGGCCGTCCGGCCAAACTGAGCTATCGGGGGAGAAGAGCCTTTGTGAGAGAGGTAAAGAAGAACCCAAAGATCACTGTGGCTGAGCTCCAGAGATGTAGTCGGGAGATGGGAGAAAGTTGTAGAAAGTCAACCATCACTGCAGCCCTCCACCAGTCGGGGCTTTATGGCAGAGTGGCCCGACGGAAGCCTCTCCGCAGTGCAAGACACATAAAAGCCTGCATGGTAAAAAAGATGGTGAGAAATAACCTGACAGAACTGGAGAGGATCTGCAAGGAGGAATGGCAGAGGATCCAAAAAATTTGTTGCATCTTTGGCTGTATTAGATCAAAAGGGTACCTCTACTAAATACTGAGCAAAGGGTCTGAATACTTAGGACCATGTGATATTGCAGTTTTTCTTTTTTAATAAATCTGCAAAAATGTCAACAATTCTGTGTTTTTCTGTCAATATGGGGTGCGGTGTGTACATTAATGAGAAAAAAAAAATTAACTTAAATGATTTTAGCAAATGGCTGCAATATAACAAAGAGTGAAAAATTGAAGGGGGTCTGAATACAGGTCTCCAGCCTGAGCTGCAGGGCGAAATCAAATTACCCAGTCTATATTATAGCACCAAATAAACATGAATGAACATCAGAAGGAATGTTGAAAGATACAGTACAACTTACTGAAATGTATCATGTCTCATGTAATCGCTCAATCTGTGTTTCACAGATATAAACGTCACGAAACGTTACATTTACCTCAGGAAAGCCATTTAAATGTCTATGAATTTGATTGTTAGCTAGAAAAATTAACTCTATAGAAGAGCATTTTGCTAAATATATGTATATTCATTATATGTTTACGCAACCTGTAAATTATTTCATGCACGTTTGAATTAATCATGAAAACAAGTTATGACCGTCACCATTTAAATTTTTATATTTCAACTATAATTGGAGAATTAGAAACATAATTATCATTAAAAAGTTGATATCAAAACGGCCTTGAGTGCAATTTAAAAATAAATATCACTCATTTGTGTTATTTTTAACCTTTAATATTAATGTACCAACTAGGGGTTCTCTAAATGTGTGTGTTTACAGCATAGGTTGAGATATATTTTGTTCCATGAGAAAGACTGACCTGATATACATTCAAATGACTAACGAAATTGGTATAGACTCAAAAGCTTGTAATCAGAATCAAAACGATTCTTGACATTTTCAGTACACATCTGAAAGTCAAATCAGTCACATAATTTAATACATAATTATATATAATTGTGGCTTGTTCCTTTGGACTCACTCTGATTGTAACGCAGCACAGGCTGTGCTGATGACCGGAACTAAAGCAGACAGAACGGCTTCATCTGTGAGTGGACTACTGTGACCTGTTGAACAAACACACAGTTACATCTACAAATAGCACACACACACACACACACACACACACACACACCAGAAAACACTGACCTGAGTCTCTACTCTGCAGCGCTGCCTGTAAGGCCAGTCCTAGAAGTCGTGGAATGATGTTGTTGTGGAAGAATTGTCCAATCTCCTCAGTGTCACGTGCGTGCGCTGCTATCCGCTGCAAACTGATGCATACAGCGGTCACTTCCTCCACAGAGAAACTACAGCTACCTGAAAGATGAACAACATGTTTCTGCATTATATCAGTATACTAGGTACTGTTTTTCACTGTAAAGCTGCTTTGAAACAATCTGTATTGTACAAATCGCTATATAAATAAAGGACTTGACTTTGTATCAGAATCAAATAATCCATAAGGTCCAAGAAACTGCGCTAAACTGTAAAATGTGTTGACCAATCAGCAACCAGAACAGGAACAACCAGATTTATAATATTTATTACAGTGTTTCCCAGTAATTGGCACTAAACTGTTTCGCTAGCTTCATAATGAGCTGAAAATGTTTTTATATTTATCATCATACCAAAAGATCTCTAACATTTTGTTTTGCACTGTTGCTTATCGGTCAATCGAACTAAAACGCTAAATGCGATATGGCTTAGTGCACTTAAATCACAAAATGCTATGATATATTATACAGTCTGACCACTGTGTGTTTAAGAGTGAAGCATCACGATGCGTTTACTTGAATGCGAGCAGTTCACGATCCGGGGTTTTTGGTTTTTCAGAGTTGTGTAATCTCTAACATTTGGTGGACGGATGTTTAAAGCATTTTACTAGATTTGCAATAAGAAGCATTTGGATGCCTATTGTTATAGAAACTTAAAATTCCTGCAGATTAATAAAAGCTCCGGGGTTTAACTCTTGCAATTGATGGTTGATTATGATTCAACTTTTTTAACTTTAGTGAGTGTGTAGTGTCGCTGTTTGAGCACAAACAACACCTGCAAAGTTACAACGCTCAAAGTTCAAAGCAAAGGGAGATATTTTCTTTTACAGAAATCGTTTATTAAGAACTACAACGAGCTTCTTCACATTTACATTTAGTCATTTAGCAGACGCTTTTATCCAAAGCGACTTACAAATGAGAGCAATAGAAGCAACTGAAAACCGTCAAGGGCAACAATATTTAAGTGCTGTAACAAGTCTCAGTTAATCTAGCACAGAACACATAGGACAGAACAATTTTATTTTAATAAATAGACGCGTTAGTGGCATCACTAACCCTAAAACTTACATAAACCCCGCCCCCGGGAACACGCAACAAAGGCCATGTTGAGAAGAGGAAGAGTTGTAGTCGAGCGCATTTAGGAGCCATCACATCCGTCTTTTTTCACATTGATTGTAATACAGTACGAACACAAATGCAATAGCATGTCAAAGCAAGATGACAACATGAGTTATAACCATAATTAAACTAAACTATCCCTGTTCTCTCTTCATCAGCAGATATTCTCTGGCTCTGAAGGATCTTACAACAGTTCCCACGCCAGCGGTTTATAGATTATCATGACAGAATATGCTAATCAATGGCTTGAAGATCGTTAACTCATAAATTCATCAACTATCCATTCAGAAACGTCCTGTCTCATTCTACATGTTGTCTCTTCTTCTTGAGTCTCTCCATCAATGTCCGACTCCGGTTTGATCATAAAAGGTGAACAGTTTCGGTCATGTTCAGTGTGTGTCTGCGTGAGGTAATCAGAGCTGCTAACAAAAGCTCTTGAAGCTCCGCCCTCGTGAGCAGCAGCTCATTTACATTTAAAGGGACACACAAAATGCAACAATTTTAACATGCTATAAAAAATTATCTGTGGGGTATTTTGAGCTAAAACTTCACATACACACTCTGGGGACATCAGAGACTTATTTTGCATCTTATAAAAGGGGCATTATTGGACCCCTTTAAATTTTCATTCATCTTCCAAACACAATTGAAGATATTTTTAAATCAAACTTGAGAGATTTCTGTCCTCCATTTAAAGTCAATACCCCTAAAACTTGAAAGATCATAAAGGTCATAAAGGCATTGTAAAAAAAATATTTGAGCGGTTTAATTGTTTACCATAAGGTGAACATTGTCCTAATTCAACAACAGTACATCATAAGCAATCACTCGGCATAAATGTGCGGAATTCATTGATTGGGAACAGCTCTGAAACTGAACGAGCACTTGCGATTAAATCATAGCCTTTTGAAGTTTAACAGTCACACCAAACCATATAGTGATTCCTGTTTTTCTGTCCCCAAATTTAAGATCTCTTGAAATTATGTATTCTAATACAGTTTCAGATATTTAAGACTTTTTATGGCCTTAAATATGATACAACCAAATTTAAGCCTTTTTAAAAGACCTGCAGGGACCCTGATCATTTCTCAAAAATGATTATCAGAATGAATGTGTACCTGTGTGGGCTGAAGCCAGCACCTGTAACAGAATGGGGGTGCTTTCCTGCACAACACTGAGCTGAGATGACACAGATGCTACCGCCGTCACACACTGCTGACGTACAGCGGTGTTAGACTCTGTAGAGAAAAGTAGTCCCACGTTATCTGATAAACTGCCATTGATGTTATTTGCGTGTGTGCGCACTAGGTCTCACCTGATAGGATCTCTTCCTTGAGCCGAGGAATCATCCTGGAGATGAAGGCTTTGGGATGCAGATGAGCCAGAGAGCCTGAACACTCCACTACAGCCAAACTGAGAGACAGCAATGTCAGTGTGAGGGAAAAGCTTTAAAAGGATTAATTCAGGTAAAAATGTAAACACATTAAAAGACATCCTCTTCTATGGATAACTACCTCACTTGAGTATCTTCTTCCTCCAGAATGAGTCTGGTCAAATGATCAACAGCTCTCTCAACATCTGTCGGAGGCAACAAGCCTGCGAGAAGCAAAACAAGAGCGACGCAACACACACCATGAGCATGTTATAATTTGACCTCCCACATTTATTCAGTGTTCAGAAACTTGGCCTGCCCAGCAGTTATTTATATACTATTACAGTTTTTATTTTATTTTTATCGCGGCCTTATGTCTCACAAAGGACGAAGAGGATTACGTAAGTTAGCAAGTAGTATAGTTTTTATTAATATTTTGAATTAGCTTTTATTTTTATATTTTCAGTTTAATTTAATACCAAGTCATTTTGATGTGCTTTTATCATTTTTAGTAGTTATTTTATTTTTTAAATATTACAATTTAGGTTTAATTTATTTAGCTTTTATTATTTCCAATTAGTAAATTTAGTGATTCAATTTATACCTAAAATTATTTGTCAAGACAACATTTCTAATTTGTTTAATTTTTCCATCTAATTCTTATATTTTATTTCAGTTAAATTTTCAGGAAGAAAATAGTTTTAGGTTAACGATAATAACGCTGCTGCCCAGTCATAGACCAGTTATAAGGATGAATTATAATTAGAATAGATAATTCATTCATTTTTTTACAGGTTGTTTTTAACAATTGGGCAGTGCAAACTACTTGCAGAATGAAAATGACCACTTCATAAGCACCGCTACTTTGAAGAGAAATGGTTACGCAATCATAACAGCGATCATTGACATTTAGAGGTCTTCAAAATAGAACATAAAACTATAAAACTACATTAAATGTTTCATTTTAGTCCAAGAAAGAAACATAGATGGATAGATATACATATCAATTAATTATTCTATGAAATGCATATTAAATACAACGAATAAACATGCTTATCAATGTGGTATTTGATAAAAAAATACAGTAAAGACAGTAATATTGTGAAATATTACAATTTAAAATAACTTTTCAATGTGGCTATATAGTAAAGTGTAATTTATTCCTGTGAGCAAAGCTGAATTCATCATCATTACTCCAGTCTTCAGTGTCACATGATCCTTCAGAAATCAGTCTGATATGATGATTTGCTGCTCAAGAAACATCAATTTTATCATTTTTTCAAATAATTTTATGGAAACCATGATTTTTCAAAAGAACATTATATCATTATGAATGTCTTTACAGTCACTTTTGATTAATTCAATGCATCCTTGCTGAATAAAAGTACTGATGTCTTTCAGAAATGTTGTGTATTCACTCACAGGGCTGCTGTCCCAGTGCAGAAAGCACACGTGTGGCTGTAACCTGTAGACCAGCACTAGACTCCGTCAGCGCAGAAAACACCACACTGCACAAAGACTGCTGAAACGCAACCAATACACTCTCCTCTGTGTACATGCAGGAGACAAGAGAGAAATGCATCAACACCGTATATTAAATAAATATTTAAAACATGTTATACTAGAGTTTTAGGGCCCTATTTGCACGATCTTGGTCTGAAGCTCATGGCGCAGGTGCACTTGGGGCGTATCCGAATTCACTTTTGCTAGTTTAACGACGGAAAAAGCAGTCAGTGCGCCCGGTGAATGGCCCAAAAGGGTTGTCCCTCGTCTCGTAATGAGTCATGGGTGTGATTTGTGCATAACATGCAATAAACCAATCAGAGTCTCATCTCCCATTCCCTTTAAAAGCCAGTTGCACTTGCACTATGGCGGATTCGCTATTTACATGGCGGAATATAGACACCCTCAACCTGACGAGTCAGTTTAAATACATGTGTGTATTGCCACAAATAAATAGCCAATTTAATTCGTCATTACTGCAAATAGGTAATTCTGAAACATGCAATGACTCTCCATTATGACATGTAGGCATTTTTATCTTTACGTACACAATAATAATCTTTTACATTGTTTTCATTTATTTTTAATATTTGGTGTGTGTGTGCTGTTGCGCGTCCCTGTGTGTGTAATAAGCAGAGTGTATGCGTGTTGGGCACTGCCTATATTACTAACGCACCCTTTAATTAATATGGCTGGGCAAAAGCAATTTTTCGATTAATCGTTTTTTAACAATCGATTTCAAAATCGATTGTCTCGATTTTTTTCCATATCCATTTCCTCTAACATTGAACATAAGCTTAACGTAAATCTAATTACTAGTCTTCTCCACTAGATGTCACCCTCTTATTTGCCTTGCGCGATGTTACAAAGGCCTGTCGTTCATTCATTCATTCAGTGCTTAGATGGCGGCTTCCGGTACGTTGTTGCCTTTTGTGATGCCAGATATGAGCACGCATCTCGTGAATGAGAAGTAACTGCACACATGACGGCCGGCAAAATCGCAAGAAAAGCTTGTTGTGTCCTGAAAATGGCTGAAAATCATCCAATATCCTTTTTATGTTTTAGAATAAATATATCAAAATATCAATAAAAAAATTGTATAAAACACTTAGATAAATCTTTTATAACAAAATTGTATTGTATTTAACAATTGTATGCATTTGAAATATAGAGATGGGTTCTGTTTTAATGTACCCGAGTGATCCTAAAATAAAAAGAGTTTAACATACAGGTTTGTGGCTCTTCATTTCTTTTTAATTACCCACTTGTAAACTTATGTTCACTGTTCTTTTTTATAAATACCTATAGTATTTGTATTAAATTTATATTCATTGAGCTGAATCGAAACGAGAATCGAAACGATTTGAGAGCTTGTGAATCGAAATCGTATCGAATTGGAACACCCAGACCTATTAATTAACACAAAAAATACTGCACTATTGACTTTAGAGCAGGTTTTTGTTGGTCAATGGTGCAGTTGTTTTCAGTTCCTCAAAATAGCAAAGCACCAACAATGCGCCTGAACACACCTGGTTTTCAGACCAGCACACCCATGGGTGAACAGATGGGCGTTAGTGCATTTGCTATTTAAACAATGTGGTGCTGGGCGTGAAAATGATAACTGCATCGGGCTGAAACTAGCAAAAAACACTTTGGCATTGCATTGAGTCTGGTGTATGATAGGGCCCATGGACTCTTTCCACCAAGCTGTAATCAATATGCACATAAACAATGTTATAAAAAGTCTTATGAATGAGATCTACAAGTCAAGAGGTGAATGTGTTGAGCAGGAGTTTGAGCATATTATCTCGTCACATACCTCCATCTGCAGGCCGGCTGAGTGGGGTGGGCTGCACGAAACCCTGCAGAACCTCTAGCAGGGTGCGCCGCTGTGCACACTGTATAAGGATAGGATGCATTATAGCACAGCATGCCTGTGTAAAGACACTGGCTCATTTTTGAATGTATCTGCAGCAGGACTAAACTGCTGAATTACCTATAATTCAAATTAGGAGCACATGTACTCAAGACTAAGATTAAGTGTCAAGCGCTTCAAGAGAGTACCTGTGTCCTGTTGTTGTACTGCTCCAGGAGAGCAGGTATGACGGCAGCTGACACTATCAGACTCGCTCTGTATGAGGCTCCGGCGGCGGCCTGCAGGAGTTTGGTACTGGGCCATACCAGCTTGAGGTCTGGCTCGCAGAGATGGTGCTGACAGTCTGAGAGGACAAGACACACACCAGCTGTGATGGTAGAACAAGCCTGGGCGGCACTGATACATGTGAGCATGTGAAGATGTTAGTTGGATAATAGGTTATATATATAGTTGTCTGGATAATTAAAGACGACCTATTATGCTTTTTTTTTACATGTTCATCTTTCTTTAGTGTGTAATATTGCTATTTGAGCATGAGAAATGTCTACAAAGTATCAACACACAAAGTTCTTCTCTATATCAGTGTCAGTGCTCCTGAACTCCCTGAAACGCCTCCATTGTAGTCTTGAGTTTTCTTCTGGGAATGAACAAGTCACAGTATTCCCCTTAAATAATTCATATGCAGAATAAAGGGGCGGGGCCTGGTTGAGTTAGTTAGTAGTGTGTTGAAACTGGCGGTTATGGTAAGGGGCGGGACATTTCTCAAACACGCTCAAATCAGTTAACCAATCACAACACACTGGTTCCGCTGACCAATCAGAGCACAGTGTGCTTTTCAGAAGGAGGGGCTTCATAGAGACATGAACTAAACAGAGCGTTACTGACAGACTGTGAAGAGAGGAGCTGCAACGATGGAGAATATGTAGAGATGCACTGATCGCAATTTTCTTGGGCGATTCCGATTTCCTTTTTTTTTTTCTTTTTTTTTTTAAGTGTGACCTGCCAAAATTTTGCAGATTCTGATTTTCTTTCTAACAACTATAACTGACAGCATATACAAACAAAAATCTACTTTTTTCAATGCAAAGTTGTCAAAGTTGTCTATAATAAAATAAGAAATTGCAAACAACAGCACAAATAAATGCAATAGAATAAAGAGAGATATTATATTATAAACAGCTTTAAGTTTTTCAGGTGATTATTTAATAGTAGATTATTAATCAGGTAAGAAATAGTAAAGAAATTAAAAAGTAAAATCACATGTAATAACACTGGATAGTCTTCATTGTGAAAACTAAAAACGATTATTTATTTGAAGATTAATGCTTAAAGTTATTCAGTCAAGAGCAGAGAGTGATTTTTCTTTATCTTTTGTTCTTTGATGAACATGACAGACAGCTGCAGGAAAATTAGGCTGCTGTCACTTTAAGAGTTTATGCACGGATCCAATATACTGATACACATGCTTTATCTTTCTCATCAGTTTATGTTCCAAAACTGACTGTGTTTAACTGAATACTAGCCAAGTTGGGCATTTTGACAATTTTGTATGTATTTAACCTTTTAAGCACAGAAAGCCACTTATAGATCAGGAATGCGTGAGCTTTTGCTGTGAGCATGAAACCTGTGGGAATTTGTAAAATGATGCGCAATACAAGCACTATTTAACTGGAGCGAATGAGACGAGCGAGTGAGAGGAGGAGGGTGTCTGACGTTACTGGCTGCACCGCGGCTCGGAATCGGAAAAACATGAGACTGACTGACTGGTCACCGGTCCGGGCTGAGCATGTGGAAAATCGCCCCTTGCCAGTCGGTCGGTGCATCTCTATAAATATGTGAAAATTGGGGTTACGGGGGCCGTCGGCAGTGCTGTCATTTTGTTTTTAGACCACGAAACTCAACGATGTCACTAAAGAAGTGTGTTTCTGGTCTACTCTATAGACACTCAAGGTTAACATGAGATTGGCAGAAACTGTGTGTGTTATGTCCCCTTTAAAAACAAGACTTTATAAATAGCATAATATGGCCTCTTTAACTAGGAATAATCATGGCAAGATGTGCTCATGCATAATTTAGTTTGATCAGTTATTTTTACCCTTTATGCATCATTCTTGCATTAAATCTAGAGCTGCAACAACTAAGCGATAAAATCGATAATGAAAACCATTGATAACGATTCTCATTATAGATTAGTCGGGTCTGCTCTCTGTACGCAAAGCTTCCACCAGTCGCGCCAAATGACAGCACTGAATAATGCATTTTTATGGACAAAATGTGCATCTAGAAATAGTGGAGTGGAAACAGAGCAGCTGATGCAGGAAAGGTACGTGATCCAAGCGCCCAAAACATGAGAATTGTTTATTTTAAGCTTCAAGCAAACGCATTAGTGTTTAACACAACCTGTAATGTGCTTTGACAGATATGTGTGCGTCCTAATGCTACTAATTTACGCGAGTATTTCCATTTTGCATTAAAGCGCATCCTGACACTCTGCATTAAACGTCACTGAACGAGCACACGCATGTGTCAAACAGACAGAACGCAATCGACTTTATGGTCGAGAGGGACACAATTAATATTCAGCGCAAAAACACTCATTTAGCTGAAATATCTGCTTTAGGCGCTAAATTTAGGTTTAAAAGTAAACATGTAAATTCAAGTATTTTATGAGTAGTAAGTGTAAAGGGATAACAGCGTGTGATCGAATATAAATGTAAGACGTTTCTACAGGATAAAGAAAAATTATAGTAGCAGGTACTGTGTCCATAGTGTGTGTGTGTGTGTGTGTGTGTGTGTGTGTGTGTGTGTGTGTGTGTGTGTGTGTGTGTGTGTGTGCACGTGCACGTATTTTCCTCTTATCTGGTAACACTGAATTTGTGTTTTTCTTTAATGTCATTTTAATGTAGGGATTTAAACTCCTTTTGCTTAGTAACTTTGTTTTGCACATAAATGTAGACTATAGCACAGATATACACTTACGGAAATTAACCATGGTTTTATTATAATACAAATCCGATTCCAAAAAAGTTGTGACACTGTACAAATTGTGAATAAAAAGGAATGCAATAATTTACAAATCTCATAAATTTATATTTTATTCACAATAGAATATAGATAACATATCAAATGTTGAAAGTGAGACATTTTGAAATGTCATGCCAAATATCGGCTCATTCTGGATTTCATGAGAGCTACACATTCCAAAAAGTTGGGACAGGGAGCAATAAGAGGCCGGAAAAGTTAAATGTACATATAAGGAACAGCTGGAGGACCAATCTGCAACTTATTAGGTCAATTGGCAACATGATTGGGTATAAAAAGAGCCTCTCAGAGTGGCAGTGTCTCTCAGAAGTCAAGATGGGCAGAGGATCACCAATTCCCCCAATGCTGCAATGCCAAACATACTGGAGCAATATCAGAAAGGAGTTTCTCAGAGAAAAACTGCAAAGAGTTTGAAGTTCTCATCATCTACAGTGCATAATATCATCCAAAGATTCAGAGAATCTGGAACAATCTCTGTGCGTAAGGGTCAAGGCCGGAAAACCATACTGGATGCCCGTGATCTCCGGCCCTTAGACGGCACTGCATCACATACAGGAATGCTACTGTAATGGAAATCACAACATGGGCTCAGGAATACTTCCAGAAAACATTGTTGTGAACACAATCCACCGTGCCATTCGCCGCTGCCGGCTAAAACTCTATAGGTCAAAAAAGAAGCCATATCTAAACATGATCCAGAAGCGCAGGCGTTTTCTCTGGGCCAAGGCTCATTTAAAATGGACTGTGGCAAAGTGGAAAACTGTTCTGTGGTCAGACCAATCAAAATTTGAAGTTCTTTTTGGAAAACTGTGACGCCATGTGATCCGGACTAAAGAGGACAAGGACAACCCAAGTTGTTGTCAGCGCTCAGTTCAGAAGCCTGCATCTCTGATGGGATGGGGTTCATCCAGACGTCGTCTCTTTCAGGGAAGACCTTGCATTTTCCAACATGACAATGCCAGACCACATACTGCATCAATTACAACATCATGGCTGCGTAGAAGGAGGATCCGGGGACTGAAATGGCCAGCCTGCAGTCCAGATCTTTCACCCATAGAAAACATTTGGCGCATCATAAAGAGGAAGATGCCACAAAGAAGACCTAAGACAGTTGAGCAACTAGAAGCCTGTATTAGACAAGAATGGGACAACATTCCTATTCCTAAACTTGAGCAACTTGTCTCCTCAGTCCCCAGACGTTTGCAGACTGTTAGAAAAAGAAGAGGGGATGCCACACAGTGGGAAACATGGCCTTGTCCCAACTTTTTTGAGATGTGTTGATGCCATGAAATTTAAAATCAACTTATTTTCCCCTTAAAATTATACATTTTCTCAGTTTAAACATTTGATATGTCATCTATGTTGTGTATAAAATATTAAAATTTGAAACTTTCACATCATTGCATTCTGTTTTTATTCACAGTTTGTACAGTGTCCCAACTTTTTTTGGAATCAGGTTTGTAAAACAATGCTTTTGCCATATTGATTATCATTTGTATTAACCACACAAATACCATATAGTTAAACTATGTATTTGAAGCAAAACTATGGTTAATTTGTGATTACCATTGAATAACTACAATAAGCCTGTTATTCATTTATTATTATTATTGTTTGTTTAGTTCATTGTAAAACCATGGTTCATTTTTGTAAAGGTAGATATATTCACTATGTGTGTGTTCATATCACTCAGCTGACACGTTTGTCTGAAGGACAGCATTGGGCAGGATGTGGAATAGTGTGTTTTGTCAGTAAAAAAAAAAAAAAAAAAAAAAAAAAAAAAAAAAAAAAAAAGAGGCCTTTTCTCTGATTAATCGGAAAAATAATCGACCAACTATTCGATTAATCGAAATAACCATTAGTTGCAGCCCTAATTAAATCCATGTACTACTAAGATAACATCCTTGTTTGAATCCACCATTTGCAGATACCTTTGAGGACGAGGTTTAGAAACACCTGCAGGGAATCCTCAGAGTCTGAATTGAGCACAGAACGGGACAGACAGGACGTCAGCGCACTGAGAGCCGACAGACCGGCTGATTCCACCCGCTCACTGGCCGTCTGGAACACCTACACACAGGAAATAAACTCAAAGATCAAATATACTGCACAGCAAAGTTTTCAAACCGTTTATGCCACGGACACCCAGACATAATGACCCCCTCCCTAAAATTAAAAAGTCAGCAATAAGCTTTCATGTATAAAGACTCAGTTATCCTGTGAATTTTTTTAAAATCTGGAATAGAAAAGAAAATATTAAATATTACCATTTATTAAGTTGACACTATTACTGGAGGAAAAACTAATGATGTAAAAATTCATTTTAATTTATTTATACATTAAGTAATTCTTTATGTAATACATATTATTATTATTATTATTATTATTATATTCATTTATTTTTTTTCATCCATAAAACCCTAGTTTGAATATTCCTGCAAAATACAGTGTTCCAAAGTGCTTGTATCCACGATTTGATTGAAGTGGGGCAAAAAAAAAGAAAGATGTATCTGTAACAGCTATTTTTAGCTACAGCAAGATAGAGAAACTCTAATGTATTGTATTGCAAGTAATAACTTGCATCTTAAGAGGAAGCACTTTTTTTTTATTACTTGCTGTATTCGGCTCTTGCACATTCAAGATTTTTAAGCAATAACTGGAGCTGTGGTTCACACAACTGAGCCAAGGAAACCCAGTTCATTTTTTGATGACATGGACAGTCATTTTCTAAATTGTTTCTAAATCTCTTTGTTGTAAATAAATTGAGCTGTTGAGGTTTTTTAGGCCAAACTTTGAGCAAACTCTGTAGAGATTTGGGTCAAACTTCGTATTAATGTTGGGTTTTATATTAAAATATGGGTAAAATAAGCACTGAAGTAAATATATTTATGCTATTAGCCCTATTCGGACGGTAATTGTTTCTCGTGGGGTCGTAAGGTATTTTCATCATTTACAGGGATTTTATTGCCGTCCGAATCCAGAATGTCAGTGTTTTTCTCCCACCACCCGGGTACAAATCCCCGGCCGAATTTCCTTCTGACAAACACCAAGGTCGTGCGGTGATTTAATTGCTGTCCGAAACCACATCTCTGAGTTTTCAAGAAGAGATCGCTTCAAAATTCACTGGTTTACATCCTTTTTGACCCCTGCGGAGCACCGTACGGTTGCGCTTCGCTGTAATTTGGATGCATTTTAAAGATCTAGCCTACACTTTTATTACTGAAATGCTGGAAAGTATTTACAAGAATAATCTTTCATCACAGTTTCGAGAAAGAGAAGAAAAACACGTAAACATTTGAAATGAGCCGTTATTACGGCAGTAATTGACGTTATAGGTTAAATTTGCAGCACTGTATTAACTTATTTCCGCTCATTTCCACATTTTTAAAATGACATCTTCCTATTTTTAAACAGGAGATTTAAATAAACAACTAATAACTTCCTATTATTAAATTAAACATGATTTTATCCTTCTTATTCCAAGCATATGACATTTTTACAGCAGACAATCACGTGAGCAGTGTTCCAGGTGCGCAGGACCACAAAACTCACTCCCGCACCGTGAATAAATCGCCATCCGAATGCACGAGTTTTATCACTGAGGTGGCATGCAACATTTTTTTACGGACATCCACATGAGAAACAATTACCGTCTGAATAGGGCTACTGACATGTAATTTTCAACAGATGTTGGTAACAAGCCATGCAATCCAAACATGCAAAGAAATCAAACCACAGATGTCTATAAAAACGGCATGCAAAAAGGCATGGAAAGCCAAGACAATCAGTAATTAGAAAGCAATCCTGCCCCTTGTCAGTGCAAATTAATATCAGCTTGTTCAGTCCCAACTGATGGCCTATAAAAAGGTGTCACACAAGAAACTTCTCATGATGGGTAAAAGCAAAGAGCTCTCTCAAGACCTTCGCAACCTCATCGTTGCAAAACATACTGATGGCATTGGTTACAGAAGGATTGCAAAACGTCTGAATGCTGCAGTGAGCACCGTTGGTGCCATAATCCGGAAGTGGAAAGGACATCATTTCACCATAAACCGGCCACGACCAGGTGCTCCTCGCAAGATTTCTGTCAGAGGAGTGAAAAAAAAAAATATCCAAAGTGAAAATATCTGGAAGTAGCAGGTTTAATGGTTTCAAAGAAAGCATTAAGTAATGCACACAACCACCATGGCCTGTATGCACGCTCACCACGCAAGACTTCATCGCTGAAGAAAAAGCATGTTTCGTTTAAAGTTTGCTGCACAACATTTGGACAAGCCTGTGAAATACTGGGAGAATATAGTCTGGTCAGATGAGACCAAAATGTAACTCTTTAGATGCCATAATACACACCATGTTTGGAGAAATGGCACTGTACATCACCCCAAAAACACCACACCAACAGTGAAGTTCGGAGGTGGAAACATGGTTGCGGGGCTGTTTTTTTTAGCATATGGTACTGGCAAACTTTATATAATTGAAGGAAGGATGAATAGAAAAATGTACAGAGACATTCTTGATAAAAATCTGCTGCCATCTACAGGATGATGAAGATGAAACGAGGGTGGACATTTCAGCAAGACAATGATCCCAAACACACAGCCAAGGAAACTCTCAACTGTTTTTTTCAGGGAAAGAAAATAAAGCTGCTAGAATGGCCCGGCCAATCACCTGAATTCAATCCAACTGAAAGTCTATGGAAAGAACTAAAGATCACGGTTCATAGAAGAGGCCCACAGAAACTTCAAGATTTGAAGACTGTTTGTGTGGAAGAATGGGCCAAAAATAACACCTCAGCAACGCATGCAACTCATTTCTCCATACAGGAGGTGTCTTGATGCTGTCATTACCAACAAGGGCTCTTGTACAAAGTATTAAATACATTTCGGTAACTGTGTTCAATACTTTTTCCCTGTGTCATTTAACATTATTAATTTATGGACATCAATGGTTTGATTTCTTTGCATGTGTGTACAAACATCTGGTGAAAATTACATGTCAATAGCACCTTTACAAATATATTTAATGAGAAAAATGGTGACGTGTTTAATACTTATTTTACCCATGCATTTTAAAGAGAAATTACACATGGTTCCTTTTGCTTTGTCCCGATAAAAGCGGATTCCGGAGTCTATTAGCTGCAGAAAAGGTGATATGAAGGATGCAGATGAGGAAGAGATCAACATTTTTCTCGTTTTGCTTGAACAGAGCTGTCACTGTAATGCTTATGAGAATAACAGTTCGCTCGTTTGCAATGGACGCAGACGAAATGATAATACAAGCTTTTGCTTCCCGCAGCATCTTTAAAGGTCAGCAAAACATTGGGTTGAGCCTTCGTCCTCCTTTGCGCCATCGAAAGGAGTCATGTGACCGCGATTGGGGTCCACCTGAGTTGACGTCATTCGCCAGCGTCACTTTTTCAATGACGTACGTCTCGCAGTGTATATATCCGATCTGTCTGCTTACGCGGTAGATGCAAATATTCATATCAGATTTATTTGCATATATGAAAGAGGCAATCTGAGAATTTTTTTCCTGCTCATTATGCACAGCACAGATCATATCCTGAAAATAAATTCAGAATTGTGTCACTTGAACCATGTAATGTAAATGCAGCCCTTGTCCAAACCAGCCCTCGACATAAAACAAGTTTTCTAGATGCTTCGGCCTTACACTCAAGTCATTTGAAACTTCAAATCTTGGCATAAAGTGGTGGGAAAAGCGTACAGAGCAAACTAATATGAGAAGCACCTGTGTTCATTGTTTTATGCCGTTCTCTCTTACCTCCCTCCGTATCGAGCTCCAAAGGCCTGGAAGGAATTCTGCCAGCTCTTTATGGCTATATGTCAGACCGCAGGCGGCCTAGAACAGAAGAATAGTGTACAGTTTATTTATAGCACACTAGGGCATGTTTTATAGGTAACACTTTATTTTGATAGTCCTCTTTAACCATTCTACTGACTAGAAGTAACTTTGCAAGTACATGTCTTATTTTACTAACCCTAACTTAACAGTCTACTAACATGACAGTTAGTCGAATGTCTAATTTGGACTATCAAAATAAAGTGTAGCCATTTTTTATTGTCTTCAGAAGATATTTTCAGCCAGAGCAACAGTAAAGCATGGTGATAGCAATGCCAAAGTCATGGGTTGCATGCATGAACTGATTAAAATGTATAAAGTTGCTTCGGATAAACGCATCGGTCAAATGCATAAATGTTAAGGAAAAATCTATAACAGTGGTTCTCAAATGGTGGGTCACAGACCTGCTCTGCATCAGGAAAGAATAATGATAAATGCAAATAGTAAAATAAGGTAACACTTTATTTTAGTGTCCTTGTTACATGTTACATGCAGTTACTATAGTAATTACTATAAATTGTGCATAATTACATGCAACAAACCCTAAACCACAGCCTAATCTTAACCCTAACCCTATAGGAAATACATGTTAATTAATATTACTCAGTACTTAAATATAATTGCACTATAACAATGACACCTTAAAATAAAGCGTAACCTAAAATAACCAAATAATCATGCATAATGCTGTACTAGATTCAAATTGCTTCTAAATAAATATTAGTAGTAATGAAAGGACGAAAAGAAAATAGCTTCTCATGTCTCATGCTCTTGATATCCAAAAAAATCTGAAAGTTAGTCAAACTAGTATGAAAATTTGTTTTTTTGGGGACTGTTTTAATGATTAAATAAAATTTAAAAAAACATGTCTAATTAACTGAAATCATGAAACTAATACAATTTAAGAACTTTTTTTGTTAGGGTTAGGGTCAATACAGAGTCCAAATGCACACGAGTCCATGACAAGACCAAGACCATTAAAATATGGTCTGGAGACTGACAACAGTAATACATTTCTGTCATAATTTCACGTTAAAATGCTCATGAACTCTCAGAGGGGCTCTGGAGATGAAGTTCATGCATTCATATCCTCGTATAGTGAGGTGGCAGAGGCTGAAAACACAGCGAGCGTCACGAGTGCCCTAAACTAGGCAGATAGCATTTCCGACAGTGACATTTCAATATTTTACTGTTTTTTTTTTACTTTTGTATAACAAGCACATTTTTTGGTACTGTGTTGGGTCACAATGACCAATGTGAAATCTCAATCCTAAAGCAGAATCAATTGTGGAGAATTGTAATCCAGTAAGTGCATTGCAGCTGTACCAGTGTCTGCAGGGAGTCCACTTTGGCACTCTGAACATCTGAGTCCAGCTTCTCCATGATCAATGGTAACAGAAACTGTCAAAGGAAAGGATACAAAACACAATAAACAAACACACAAAAGTCCCATTCATTTAACTATTTGCATAATTTCCAGTCTATTGATACACAAAGCCACTGAGTATAATGCAAAACAAAGGCTTATTGAGTTTAGGTCTGAATTAGGTTTAGGTCCTACCTCAGCAAACCGAGACGTCCCAGTAAGAACAGCCCGTAGAGAGAGAATAAGATCTTCCTGTGTGATCCCATGAGGATCATTGGGTGGCTGAGAACAGACAGAGGAACAAAAACAGAAATCCAGTAATTGACAGAGTTTGTACATTGGATGGTATGTACTAGAGCTGCACGATTAATAGTTAAAAGACTGAGTTTTCGATTCAAACACCCACGTGATCTTATTCCTAAATGACAGTGATTCAGTTACATGTGTATTAAACCTTTGACGAGACTGGATCATGGGAGAATCGTGATCTCCATTTTAAAAGAGCAATCACGATTCTCAATTAATCCAGAACCGTGCAGCTCTAGTGTGTACAGGGAGTTTAACCTGAATTAATAATTTTATTCTGCAAAGATGCATTAAATTGATCAGAAGTGACATTCATAATGTTACAAAATATTCTATTTCTAATAAATGAACTTTCCATAAAATCAAAAGGAACCTGAATGCTTCATGGTCTTCACAAAAATATGAAGCAGCACAACTGCTTTCAACACGGATAATGATCATAAAGGTTTCGTGAGCATCAAATCATGTCGGAATGATTTCTGAAGGATCATGTGACTCTGAAGACTGGCGTAATGATGATAAATCGCTTTGATCACAGGAATACATTACATTTGAACATATATTCACATAGAAAACCGTTATTTTAAAGCATTAACGCAAATTCATTTTAACAGCACTAATTTTATTAAAGCGCAATTAATAATTCTGTTTGATCCTGATATTTCTGTTTGATCCGTGTTGGAGAAATCGAAAGCAGCATGTAAGACGTAAAGGATGCAGCAGCAAACAGAAATGGGGAAAGAAAAGGACTAACATTAACATTTCTATTCTGACGTTATATAGCCTACATAAGCAGCCATTTTTTTCTGTTTAACTTTAATTAGACTCCGAGCGCGATAGTTCTCGGTTTCCCCCGCAGCGCTGGTCAGCTTGATTCTGTTGAACCCTGGTGCATATGTGTGCATCTTACATGATCACAAACATCCACAGCGTATGATAGAAAACCGAACGTGGGTCAATATGCTGGATGAAGGGGGCTTTCTGTTGCATGCTTGTAAAGGGACTCTAAGGAGATGCGCAATGCGCGGAAACACTGCAAGCTCGCTCTCGCTGGTATGCGAGATAAATCATTAACACCATCACCACTTATGTGTTTTATTGAACTATACATTACAACCGGCGAAAACGAATGCGCAGGTTACTTTTCTGAACAAGAGCGCTCCCGAGTCCATGTTTCTCACACGGTTCACGTGAATATTATAAACATCTATGACCGTTGATACATGTCTAGTCTTCATGCTCGGAGTATGGTTTCACTAATAATAAACGTACATTTGCATAACGCATGCATATTTGTCCATATTACCCATGTTGATTAGAGTATTAAAAAAACGTGAAAAATGTACATTTAAGGTACATTTAGAACTGATAAAAATGTGCGATTAAGTTAACTCATGACAATCATGCGATTAAATATTTTTTCAGCCCTAGTAAAAATATTTCACAAAATTTAAATTTTTACTGCAGTCTTGGTGAACACAAGAGACTTCTTTCAAAACATTAAAGAACCCAAACTTTTGAGTTGAGAAAATTTCACCAACCCATTTGCTGAATTTACAATGTTAGATAAAAGTACTTACAGGGCTAAAGTCTATGGGGAAATAACAGGACGTCACTTCAAAGAGTTCCTCTACAAATTTACCTGAGGAAAGAAAAAAAAAAAAAGAGACACTTAAATCATTGACCCAACAACTTCCTGTTGTGAATTGTCAAATAAACATCAGACTTAAAAAAAAAAAATGATATATTATATTATATTCATACGTGTGTGTGTATATATATATATATATATATATATATATATATATATATATATATAGTATTTGTTAACATTAGTTAACGCACTGTGAACTAACATGAACAAACAATGAACAGCTGGATTTTTATTTACTAACATTAACAAAAAAAAAAACACTAACAAATGTATTGCTTATTGTTAGTTCAGTACATTAAAGTTAACGAATGAGACCTTATTGTAAAGTGTTACCATACTTTTAAATACTTCAATAGATTACACTAACTTTTCACTATACATCAGTTGCATTCATTACATCTGCAATTCCATTCTCCACTAACCGAGATCGTATCCCCTGTGGATGATGTTCCTGGCCACCTGGAACGCTAGCAGGAGGTTGCGTGGATCTCGTTCTCCATCCACCGACTGCACAAATCCAAATGTAAAGTCTGCACCCAATCCTTTGAGCTCTGTGGAACAAGAGACATTTGAGCACAGATAGTTTACACTGGTGCCGATCCAGCTCTTATAAATACAGCATTAATATAAAGGACTGGCGGCGTTCCTTGCCTTCCTCTCTGGACTCCATTAGGCTGATGAGGATGTTGTAAACACATGATCGCTCCGCCAGCATCAAGGACTGTTGCAAGTGAGAAAAACAAAACCATAGTTTGTCGCTTTCAGTCTTTAAAAAGAACTTCTGTCTAGATACTTAAGAGCAATAAGGATGTCAATTGGCCAAAAGTTCTCAATGTAAAAATTTAACATTACATATAATTTAATAAAATTGAATGACAAATGTTACAATAGCCTGAAAAGGATAAATCAGCAATGTTTTGTTTACCATTGTTTTCAAGAAGGTTGAATTGAGTTCAGGACTTTTTCTTATTAAGAATAATGTTTAAATAGAAAATGTATAATATATGATATGACAAATGAATAAAAATACTGTACACATTAAAACAGTTCTGCTCAAAAATACAGTAAAAACTAATATTGTGAAATATTCTCAATGTAATATTACATAATTATATCATATTATAACTAGGGATGCAACGATTATAGATTTTGTTGGTGCGATTATAGTCTGAGGAATAATCACGGTTTCATGACATAACATGAACACTTAGATTTTACTTTCACTTTTGAACCAGAAATAACACGGCAACCAAATAATAGAGCACTAAATAATAACAATACAAGACAAAAGTCCATCTCTCCCTTTGGAATTAAAGAAAGGTGCCCGCTGCTCTGTAAACATCCACATCAGCGTGAGGGGAATAAACTGAACTGTTACTGTCACCAACTGTCATCCATATGCATTCATTTTAATAATTCATCTAATTTTGCATGTGGCCTGAGAAAGTCATGTCTATTGTTTTGGTCCGTTTGCGTCACTGATAAATTCAGACGTGCTTCCGCGCTTTGGCTGGCGCTGAGCCAGAGGCGACGCGCTCCGTGATTTTCATACATCACTATTCATATTTCATTAGTCAACCACAATGTTTACTTGAGGTTTCAGAGATTTAAATAGACATTTAAATGAATTACTAGCCTATATAAGAAACCGCATGTATAGTTTGTTAAATTTAAAGTCCATACACTGACATCTATGGAAGCTGCAATAATAATGCTTTCAATTATAATCTAAATAAATGTTTTATTCATATCAGATACACATTGTGCATGAAACAAAGTTTGTTCTCCCATGTTCACTGGCTACTTCTATGTATTTCGAGGAAAACTGACGTGATGAAAACAGATCCTCTGAATTGCAAACTCATCGTGCGTTATTTCAACTAACATGATCATTATAAAGGTGTTTAAACCACAAAACAATCAACATATTTGACAATCGGAATATATCATAATTCATGACAGTTAACAATTTTGTAAATATTTTGAATAAAAAAGGAAAAATGAAATAAATGCGATCTGTATCTGTATTGTGACTGCATGATGTGTTGGCATGGAAATAATACGCTCTGAAATAATGGTTGATTTAAAAAAAACAGGTATTCATAGTCTTCATGCGTCGTCACACCCTTATAGGAACACCACCTGGAGGGCAAAACAAGGCTTTCCTCCATTGCCCACCAGTCATTTTTACCAGGTTTGTAGTAAGTTTAACACAGTAAGACAGTGATATTAAAATACCTAATTCAATAGACACCTTATTGATGTTGCATACTTTGCACAGGAGAGCAGATGAACACAGAATAGTCTTCTCGTTAGGCGTTTTCCCCTTCGAAACCCTTTATAAAGAAACCCGCGTTGCATTCATATTCTGGGCTCATCTACTCGCCTGTAGTATGCATCATCAAAAAGGTGTGAACTGAATTTGATCTTTTAATATCACTTATAGTACATTAAGGCACTTCAAGGGTGGGTTGCACTAATGCAGATTCTTTAGCCTGTCAGTAAACCCACCGCCTGATCAGATCTATAACGGTTATACTGCGTAATTAATCTGTGTTTAAAATTAAGTGGTGCAACAACTCGATTTAGAATAAAACCATATCAACAAACCCTAGATTAGCGTTACACTTTGCTTAATTTAATCCTTATTGGTGCAACTCACCCTATAGTGTTTTTCACGTTAAGCGTTTTAAAACGTCCCGCTGTTTTTAGGGATTGAAATACTGCAACAGGTGCTGTGTATGGATCATAAGTGCCCAAAACGTGCATCTTGTTCACATATTGTTGTTTTAAGACTGAAATTTGACAGGCTTGTGCTGCAGTTCAATGGAGTTCTATGGCGGTTTTGTCCTCCAAGGCTCCGCGACAGTCACGTGACTGAAAACTATGAATAGACTGCCGACTTCAGACGTTTCCTTGGTGGAAACAAAGTGTCGCTGTTTGGTCCCTGTGCCACAGTTAATGCAGTGTGTACAGTAGTAGCCTCTGATAAGCACGGTAACTTTGTTTTCGTTCCGTGCAAAAGAAACACTTGGCGTAGCAGAGCCTTTACGGTTAATTAACCGTGACGTTTTTAAGCGCAGTTATTCTAGAAATCGGTTACTTGCTGCATCCCTAATTATAATTTAAATGTAATTTATTCCTGTGATCAAAGCTGAATTTATCATTCATTACTCCAGTCTTCAGTGTACTCCAGAATTCAGTCTGATATGATGATTTGCTACTCAAGAAACATTTATGATCATTATCAGCGTTGAAAAGCTTCATATTTTTGTGGAAACCGATTTTTTTTATAGGATTGTTTGATGAACAGAAAGTTCAAAAGAACAAATATAATCTTTTGTAACACTGTAAATGTCTTTACTGGCACTTTTGATCAATTTAATGCATCCTCGATGAATAAAGTATCAATAACAAAATCTTACTGATCCCAATATCTTGAACAACTGACTAGGCACTTCTTTACCGTTGAGTCGTGACATCTTTTGAGTGTATTAATTCATACTAAAATATTCACCTGAACGTGAACATCCTGAAAGATGGATCTCAAAATGGACACCGCTGAACCTGGAGGCAGAACTGAGCATTTCGTCTGAAAGGAACCACATGCGACCAAAAATTAAGGTGAGTATAACAGATGATTAATAACATGCTCATTTGAATGCAAAAGAACTGTGACTTACCAAAGCCTTGAGTCCCTGAAGAACATGCGGTGTGATCACATAGTGATCCTTCAGTCTGTTTTCATAGAAAGCTAGCAGGACCTCCACTGCAAACAAAACATGCGCGTCACAGTCAAACGTCATTTAGACCACTATAATAGAGTATCAATGCAGCACTGGCGGGATTGATTCAAAGGAAAACTATTCAAAAGGACAGAGATCTTACCCTCCCTCTCAGATAGGCAGCTGTAGCATTCCTGCAGGACTTGAGACAGGAGCTGAACTCCTCGGCCACGCGTCTGAGGCTGAGAGCTGGTCAGACTCAACCTGCATGGAGGGTATGAATTTAATAAGGTGCACAATAGATTCACTGTAGTCTAAATCTACAGCTAAAATATCAGACATACATGCAGCCCTTAAAGGGATAGTGCACCCAAAAATGAAAATTCTGTCATTAATTCCTCGCCCTCATGTCGTTCATCTTCAGACACAAATTAAGATATTTTTGATTAAATCCGAGAGCTCTCCGATTCCTCCATAGACAGCAGTTTAACACTTTCAAGGGCCAGAAAGGTAGGAAAGACATTCGCCGTGTTTACATGATATTTTCTAAATGTCAATAAAGAAACTAAATGATTAACCGATGTTATGCGACCAAAACTTGATGCCACATATGTTGGTAGGTTTACGTATATCCCAGCCACCGCACTGGCCATTATTTCTAATGGAAGGAGACGTGCGTGTTATCCAAGCATTAATGGCACGCAAAGCACCTTATACTTGGGAGCCCCCTCATATCTGCTTCAAGGTCTTGATGATCATTTGTGGCATTTCTTTGTTGTTTATTATCCAGTTGTGGCGAGGTGGACGAGCGAGAGACGTGGGAGGAGCGAGCGAGACCGGTGCATGATTGAGAACGAGCGTCACCTGGTCTCAAGTGCTCTCATGAGCGAGTTCGGAGGCATATAAGGACGAGCGACACCAGTGAAGGACGAGAGAGGACCAGACCTGGACTTAATGTTGCGTTTTGTTTATGTTTTATTATGTGTGTGTGTGGCAGTCGTCCGTGAGGGGACTGCCCATGTTACTTTGTTTTGTTTATTTATTAAAGTCTTTTAAATGTTCGAGGGTTCCCGCCTCCTTCGTCCCATACGAACAAACTACGTTACATTGGTGCCGAAACCCGGGAGGAAGGAGGGACATGCTGTCGAAGAGTCCTCGCTGCTCAGGGGGAATCGCGGTGCTGAGGAGTTCAGGCAGCGCAGATGAAAGAAGACCGCAAGTGGCTGCCCGAGGCGATGGTGCTGGAGCGAGTGAAGACTGGTGGGACGGGGAGCGGGAGCGAGTGAAGAACGGTGGGACGGAGAGCTCGCTGCCGTGCCCCTGGGTCGAGGTGGGGTGGCTGCCTTCCAAGAGGGAGCGGAGGAGTCGCCAGCGCTTGCTGTAAGCCGGAGCCTGCAGGGAGCGCGGGACTCACTGCCGCCTCCTCAGTAGGAGGAACCACCGCCGGCTGCCAGGGGGCAAAGGAGGATCGAGCCGCCCACCGAGCATCCAGTACCATCGCATGGCACCGTGAGGAAGAGCCTCTTGGCTGGCTGAGGACCGAGCATATAAGGAGGCATATAAGGATGAGCGAAACCAGTGAAGGACGAGAGAGGACCAGGCCTGGACTTTATGTTGCGTTTTGTTTAGGTTTTATTATGCGTGTGTGTGG
The DNA here is from genome assembly GCA_018749465.1 of Paracanthobrama guichenoti. Lineage (NCBI taxonomy): Eukaryota > Metazoa > Chordata > Actinopteri > Cypriniformes > Gobionidae > Paracanthobrama > Paracanthobrama guichenoti. The sequence continues at coordinate 20,878,816 of CM031954.1, forward strand.
CAGTCATCCGTGAGGGGCTGTCCGCGTTACTTTCGTTTTGTTTATTTATTTATTAAAGTCTTTTAAATGTTCGCCGGTTCCCGCCTCCTCCTTCCTATACGAACAAACTACGGAGTTTACTTCCAGAACGCTGGCTTACCATTGGCCGATGCTGTTCACGTGAGCACCACGACGTATGCGCACGTCGCTCTGCCGCAGAACTAGGAAGTGCTGCACTGTATCTACGTCAACAGTGTAGAAGACGGACACAGGCTAGAAGAAATTGTCGTTATTTTTAAGCACAAAAAGTACTCTCGTCACTTCATAACATGAAGGCTGAACCACTGGAGTCACACGGACTATTTAACGATGTCTTTACTGCCTTTCTGGACCTTGAAAGTGTTAATTAAACTGCTGGCTATGAAGGGGTCAGAGCATTTGCATTTGTGTTCCAAAGATGAATGAAAGTCTGACGGGTTTGGGACGACATGAGGGTGAGGAATTCATGACAGTGATTTTATTTTTGGGTGAACTATCCCTTTAAATCAGCACTAATATCATTGTTAATATTACTGTAGTCGTACTTTCATTACAATATGAATACTAGAGACGGGCAGGAGGAGGGTGACTCCACAAACTCAGCTCTCTAAATGTATAAAGTTTACTTTACCCCAATGCTTCGACCAGCTGGAGAACTGTGAATTGTCCAGTCTTGACACCTTTAAAGAGACATGAACTCATGTTTAACTCTGACATATGAAACAGCAGTTTTTAAATGAAAAAAAAAAAAAAAAGTATTGAATCCTTAAAATATATGCTAACTTTAATATCATACTTGATAGATCAAGATTTTGTGGCTCATAATAGTGAAAATATGAAGCTCACACTCGAAGAGAGAATTTTATTAAGAGCATATGCTGATATTTATATGGACAAAAATTATTTAAATCAATGAGACCTTTATAAGAGAATACTTGCATAAAAACATCTTTCAAGAACTTGATTGTATGATCAAACCTCTGTAGTTTTAAAATGCAATGCAAAACAAAGATGATTGAGAGATGAACAAATAAACGTTTCTCAATCACTATATTTGATACTGGAGTGATTTCTATTAAAAGTATGTATGGATAATCCAATAAACGCTTCAGTCCAGTAAGTGCTCATCTTGAAATATTACTAACAATATCAAAGTTATTCTTGTTTACGTTATAAAAAAAGTAACAAGTTGTTAATACTACTCAGAAATTAAATATACACTCACCTAAAGGATTATTAGGAACACCATACTAATACTGTGTTTGACCCCCTTTCGCCTTCAGAACTGCCTTAATTCTACGTGGCATTGATTCAACAAGGTGCTGAAAGCATTCTTTAGAAATGTTGGCCCATATTGATAGGATAGCATCTTGCAGTTGATGGAGATTTGTGGGATGCACATCCAGAGCACGGCTCCGTTCCACCACATCCCAAAGATGCTCTATTGGGTTGAGATCTGGTGACTGTGGAGGCCATTTTAGTACAGTGATCTTCATTGTCATGTTCAAGAAACCAATTTGAAATGATTCGAGCTTTGTGACATGGTGCATTATCCTGCTGAAAGTAGCCATCAGAGAATGGGTACATGGTGGTCATAAAGGGATGGACATGGTCAGAAACAATGCTCAGGTAGGCCGTGGCATTTAAACGATGCCCAATTGGCACTAAAGGGCCTAAAGTGTGCCAAGAAACATCCCCCACACCATTACACCACCACCACCAGCCTGCACAGTGGTAACAAGGCATGATGGATCCATGTTCTCATTCAGTTTATGCCAAATTCTGACTCTACCATCTGAATGTCTCAACAGAAATCGAGACTCATCAGACCAGGCAACATTTTTCCAGTCTTCAACTGTCCAATTTTGGTGAGCTTGTGCAAATTGTAGCCTCTTTTCCTATTTGTAGTGGAGATGAGTGGTACCCGGTGGGGTCTTCTGCTGTTGTAGCCCATCCGCCTCAAGGTTGTGCGTGTTGTGGCTTCACAAATGCTTTGCTGCATACCTCGGTTGTAACAAGTGGTTATTTCAGTCAAAGTTGCTCTTCTATCAGCTTGAATCAGTCGGCCCATTCTCCTCTGACCTCTAGCATCAACAAGGCATTTTCGCCCACAGGACTGCCGCATACTGGATGTTTTTCCCTTTTCACACCATTCTTTGTAAACCCTAGAAATGGTTGTGCGTGAAAATCCCAGTAACTGAGCAGATTGTGAAATACTCAGACTGGCCCGTCTGGCACCAACAACCATGCCACGCTCAAAATTGCTTAAATCACCTTTCTTTCCCATTCTGACATTCAGTTTGGAGTTCAGGAGATTGTCTTGACCAGGACCACACCCCTAAATGCATTGAAGCAACTGCCATGTGATTGGTTGATTAGATAATTGCATTAATGAGAAATTGAACAGGTGTTCCTAATAATCCTTTAGGTGAGTGTATAATTACACTATGACATTGCCACCTTAACATAAAGTGTAACCCTAATAATCATTAAAAATTTTCACTGCAAAAAGACTCACGAGGTGGACGTTTTTACAATTATACTAAAAGGCCTTTTACTTGCTAAAAAGTATAAACTCTCAATAAGATGACATAAGATCATTTAGAAGCCCTATTAATTCACGTATCAGATATGAAAGTGTAGTCTTCATAGAGATAATGTACATAAATACATACAGTGAACTGTCAGGTTCACACAGAAGGCTCTGCTAGCAGACTAGCAAAGCAAGCAAACAAGCCCTGAATAAAGAAAAACGACGCCATGGCAACTCCTGGTTTGGGGGTATTATCAATCAAAAACACCGTGGAAATTTAACAAAGGTTTGATATTTATGTTCAGTCGCTGTCAGCAGCCACAGTGTGTGTGTGTGTGTGTGTGTGTGTGTGTGTGTGTGTGTGTGTGTGTGTGTGTGTGTGTGTATGATACAGGATGTGGCGGTTAGCTCAAGGCATTCATACACAGCATCACACGCACGCGGCGTCCGTGTACAGCTTTAACGTGAATTAATAAGGGTCAGCGCTTAAAGTGGCAAGAAACAGCAAAGACGACAGACACTAATGAATGAGCTACCTGTAGCGGTTTCTGTAGCCTTGCTATCAACCTGTCCTGACACGAATTCTTCCACTAAACCCAGCAGCACACTGTTATCCGCGGCCATCCTGAAGAGCAGCCAGCAGCTTCAAACTCACCCGCGCATGCGCACAACAGCCAGGACTTTTTTTTGTCCTTTTTTTTTTTTTTGTACCGTTTTGTATTCTCAAGTACATTTTACGATCAGCGTTACAGAAGGTAATGTATATGAGGGTAACATTTTTTGCTAAATAAATAAATAAATAAATAATTAACTATGTCAATTATTTTTTCGGGGGGAAAATTATTTTTGGTTTTGAAAATAAAGTAAAATATCGTAAGGTTCTAAATTTACATTTTTTTATATATTAATTTTCATGTTCATTTTAAAGTTAATCCAACATGAGCGAGACAACAAAAAATAAAAAAATAAAAATAGACCAATAAAAAAAAGTTAAATATTCTGTGTGGAAAAGTCTTAGTCTTAGCAGTTTTTAGTATCTAATTAATTTGATGGATTTTCTTATATCACGAGAATAATGTCCTCTCAAACACACAGATGTGAGACTTTTGTAAAGTGCAGTCAGAGCTTTCCTAAAGTGGTGGAGATGCCAAACTCTGGGTTTGTATCGTTTGTGTCTTTAAACATGGATACTTTCTGAAACTATATTGTATGGATCTCAAATTAAAAATATCCTATGTGGTTTGGGATTTATTTTATTTGTATTATTGCGTTTAGCAAAATTAGCTTCAAACTCACCCGCGCATGCGCACAACAGCCAAGCCACCGTTTTTTTTTTTCACCTAGTTTTGTGTTCTCGTGTTTGAAATAGTTTCAAAGTACATTTTACGATCAGTGTTACAAATGGGGTGTGTGTGTGTGTGTGTGTGTGTGTGGGAGGTACATTTGTGTATTTATATTAAGGTTTTATTAATTTCATAATGAGCTTAACTCTTATTCAAAAGCCCTCAACGTTATGAAAAAGAAAAACCTTTTTTTTTTCTATTATAGAAGAATATGATCTTAAAACAAAACCATAGCCCCTTTAATGCTTTAGTTTGTTTGTTTATGTTGTTTCTTTATTATTCTGATCTTTCTGGTGTATGTTTCTGGTGTACTTTCAAGATTCAAGAGTTTTATTTGTCACATACACAGTTATATACAGAATATACAACCGGCAGTGAAATGTAAACAGGTCCGCTCCATGGACAGTGCAAATTCACAGTTAAAAAGAAATAGGATAAAAAGTACTATATATATATATATATATATATATATATATATATATATATATATATATATATATATATATATATATATATATATATAATATCTGTAGAATTATAAATAATCAAGTCAAGTAGAAGAAAAAAACCAAAAAGAAGTAAAAAATAAGAATAAGAAGTGGAATAAAATAAGTGAGGTAGACTGTGCAGTGTGTAAACTGTAGACTTATAAATATGTGGTTAACAAATGTATAAGAGTATAATGTGCAAACAGGTTTATAACAGGTTGTTACACAGTAACAACGAGAACAGAAAGTGCAGTGCAATGTCAGTATGTCGATGTTTATCCTGAAGTGAAGTCACGTGATGTTAAGTGACTGAGTCTGATGGCCTGGGGGAAGAAGCTCCTCCTGAGTCTCTCAGTTTTGGCCATCAGGCTTCGGAAGCGCTTACCAGATGGCAGCAGCGTGAAATGAGGGTTTGCAGGGTGATTAGAGTCCTTGATGATCTTAGTAGCTCTACCTTTGCAGCGTTTGGTGTAGACGTCCTGCAGAGACGGGAGAGCTGACCCTGAGATACGCTCGGATAAGCGCACGACTCTTTGCAGGGCTTTGCAGTCATGACTGGTGCTGTTCCCATACCACGCTGTGATGCACTGAGTTAAAACACTTTCTATCGCCCCTAAATAGAAAGTTTTCAGGATAGCTGGTGAAACCCTGAATTTCCTCAGCTGGCGCAGGTGGTACAGTCTTTGCCTGGCTTTTTTCACCTGTGTCTGAATGTGAGCAGTCCAGGTCAGGTCCTCGGAGATGTTTACTCCCAGGTACTTGAAGCTGCTCACTCTCTCTACTGGTGACCCGCTGATCATGAGGGGGGAGTATGTCCGTTGCTGTCTCTTCCTGAAGTCCACAATCATTTCTTTGGTCTTGCCGACATTCAGAGAGAGACAGTTGTCCTGGCACCATGATGTTAGATGCTCCACCTCGTCCAAGTATGCCGTCTCATTGTTGTTGGAAATGAGGCCCAGGACAACAGTATCATCAGCAAATTTGATGATAGAGGTGGAGCTGTGTGTGGCACCAGAACTCTATTTTGTAATACAATATTATTTTTTTATTAACATTTTAAAGTTAATCCAAAAGGAGCGAGACAACAACAACAACAAAAAATAATATTCTGTGTGGAAAAGTCTGCTATTGCATACATTTAAAAAGATTGAAACTATTGTTTATTCTGCTCCAAACACGATCAAACACGCTGAAAAGTGAAAGCAACACAGCATCCATTCAAACTGAGAGAGTGGTGCTTGCTAGAGGCAATGATAATGCTTTAAACCTTTTTTCTTTCCCTTTTTTCGCACTCGCTTAGGATCATGCCATTTTGAGCGGAGTTTGAAGGCTCTGTCTAGAGGAGGGGCTCTGGTGGCGTCACGTGGTCAGAGCGCATGCGCGGTGTGCGCCAGTAACGTGAACTAGTAGGAAACATCATTCAGTGGGGGGGGGAAAGGTGCGAGACAAGCGAGAGATAAAGAACTCAGGCAGGCTTGCGACGCATTGCATGTTTTGATATACCACAACGCGAGGACGAGATATTAAATAAAGTCTCGTTGATGTTGTTTATTTTTTCTAAGACTGGACTCGTGCTCTGGCTAGCTGCTGTAAGTTAGCGCTTGGGATAAAGCCAGAAATAACTAAGCGCAAGTCTCGTGCCAGATAACTGATAGACCGTCGCGAGCTCTGCGGGAGTTTTGCTGAGTTTCTCGCAGTTTGTACTTCCCTTTAATGCACTCACAGTTGATACGTCACCCACGCTACTGTACATGATTTGAGTTGTAGTACTGCTAACGTCAGAAGTACTGTATATAGCCGCTGTCTTGAGATGTGGCCTGCGTCTGTTTGACAATCATGGGAGGATGCGTGGGGAGAGAGCGCGCGGAGTCACGCGGACACGGCTCGAGGACGCAGAGGAAACGTGGAGGTGAGACACTGTTGCTTTAGACCTTTGCATGTCTGTTTTCCTGTTTGGCATTCTTGAAAACATGCAAATATCAGGTGTATTGGCTCGGCATAGTACCATGTTGTTATTATCATCATCATCCTCATGTAAATACTTTGAATGCATGCACCAAACTCCAACATGCCATCACTTTGCCACAGTTTCATCGTTGTTGAAAGTTACATGCCTACGTATATACGTGCACGATATATCGGCCGCCATATCGGTATCGGCTGATATATGTTCATTTTTAATGTTCGGGAGCCGATAAATGGATTATTTCCTTCAGATGCACTTTTGTGTTTTTGAATTGCTGAAATATGATTAACTTCAAAAGGGAAAATACAGTTAAAGGCACAATATGTAAAATATCCACTAGAGCAATGTAACATACTTTGTTGATTTTGTGTACTTGCATTATCCTAAATGTTTCCAAGAATGTTTAAATCCAGAGAAATAAGCTGTTTTAACCAGGACACGGGCTGTTAGGGTTAGGGTGGGGTTAGGTTACCAGCGTTTAAATCTGGTGTTCTTGATTTACCGCGAGTGCCGTGTTTCACCATGCCTAATATGATCTCGCTCACTGCAGTGTGAACAAGTGTCTCATAGCAGTGCCGAGCCAACGCACAGAGTAGCATTATAACATCACTTTAACACGCTCAAAGGTATACTCCTACACATGAGTGGAAGAAACGGATGCGCTCGTCTGCGGCAGAATAAAAGCTCTGTGAATTCAAGGCGTCATCAAGCAAGGCCTTCGTTTTGAATAAGCATCGAAAAATTACATATTGTGCCTTTAAATGCAACGTCGCAAGTCTGTCATATCGGCTACATAAAATTATGAGATCATTATAATTGTGTGTTTGGGACATGGATTTTAATGGTCAGACTTTTTGTAATCAGGGTCTCAAATTATATAAAAATTTGGTTTTAGATTTATCGGCTAATATATTGGTTATCGGCTTTCAAATGTTAAGTATTATCGGTATCGGCCAAAGTTTTGATATTGTGCATCCCTACTGCTTTTCTTCATGTCACAGTAGTTATCGCTTGCCCGCCATGACACCGCCCCCACCGTCGTTTTGATTTTCATAGTAATAAAATCATTTCGTTCAGTTAGAGAACAGACACTACAATTAAAAACTGAACGCGTCTGTTCAATATAATGTGAGTGAGGCGAGCGAGTGTCACGGCACAAACACAGCAGGAGTCAGATCTCATTCATCACGAGAGCGAAGAGCTGAGGTGGGGGCGGCAGTCATTCACGGCACGTGTTCGGTCTGCCATGTTTTCAGATCATGCCTCTGGAAGCTTAACTTTAATAGGAATTCATTTGAAAAGTTGAAACACTCACTTTGCTCCGCTCCGCTCCGTTATGAATGCCCGAGCCATGCGCATACACATTCTGTGAGTGAGATCCCACCCCCTGTGGGTGGGGTGATAACATGCGGAACTTGCTCCCATTACTGGCTGTAGTCTTTAGCCTCTGGCCAAATATTCCTCCGATGGATCATAGGATTTTTTTCCGGGGATATGGGGGGGGAGGGGAGTACAATAATTTGAATATACTCCGGGTTTCTACTGAAACAAAGCTTAATGCTAAATCGCTGAAGTAACCCTTTAATATAATAATTATATGAATATATTATAGGAATTAAAAGTAATTATAATTCATGTAATATAAATATAATAAATAATTAGCACCAAAAGACATAAGTTTTTTTCACTATAGACTGCTTTAATTTGGAACGAGATACAAGGGGGTGTGGGTTTTACTTGCAGCTGATTGGTCCAGTTTGGGTTTGCGATCTCTAACCCAGAATAAAACCTGCTCCAGAGCAGGTTAGCCGTGTAATGTAAGTTACCATGGTGATGAACACCGCTAAAAAAACAATCCACCTTCTTGAGCCCGAAAAACCAGAGTTTGCTCAAACTAATCTCAAACTTACCTGGGTAGCAACTGAAACCAGCTTTGTGCAACAGGCCACTGGTGTTTACATGTGCTGACGTTTTCGATCGCAATCACTTTCTGACATGCGCACACGGTTTGTCTGCCGCATCAGAAATGTCGACGCTGTCCTCTCCAGCAGCTGGAATGTGTTCCCGTTTGCCATAGCAACTCTCAATGCCGATCATGCCTTGCACGGTTTTATAAAAGCGATTTATTTGTTGTAAAGCAGGGGTTTCCTGGAGGGCCGCTGTCCTGCAGAGTTTAGCTCCAACCCCAAATAAACACACCTGAACATGCTAATCAGTGTCTTACAAGGCCCTAGTTAGACACTGATTAGCAGTGTTGGGGAAAGTTACTATGAAAAGTAATGCATTACAATATTGCGTTACTCCCTTAAAAAGTAACTAATTGAGGTAGTAATGCGTCACGTTACTTTTGCGTTACTTTTTCTTACCTGGGTTGGGCTTGTTGTTTTTTTTCTTCTGTATTTTATAACAAAAAAGTTCTTTTTTTTTGTGCAAATGTAAAGACCTCTTCACACCAAAATTGAAATAATACGCCTCAAGCTGCAGTAAAAATGCAAATTCATGCATGTACAGTAGAGGGCACAGCCAAAACACACCTTTCAGCTGTGCTGCTATTCTGGAAAAAAGTTTAACACTTCACCAATAAAAACAAAAAATCTATTTTTGCTCATAGTTTAACTGAATCAGCAAGACGTTGGTCGATAAAGGTAGATTAAACATTTGTTTTATTTAAAATTGAATTATTGGAGTCTGCATAGTATTCTGATTTTGCATTTGATTTTATTCATTTTGAAGAATACTGAATCTTTTGTACAAGTGAGATTAGTAAGCGCATGCTCACATTAATCTAGATCTACAATAACCTGCACACTCACAACGCCTCTGCACTTACTCTCGATTTTTCTCAACATGGGGACAGGAGAGCTGTCAGTCAAATAAATGTGAAAAAGTAACTTGCGTTACTTTAAAAAAAAAAAAAAACTCAGATATTTTGTTGTAAATTTTAAAAGCAATGCGTTACTTTACTAGTTACTTGAAAAGTAATCTGATTGCGTTACTCAAGTTACTTGTAATGCGTTACCCCCAAAACTGCTGATTAGCGTGTTCAGGTGTGTTTAATTGGGGTCGGAGCTAAACTCTGCAGGACAGCCGCCCTCCAGGACCGAGTTTGGAGATCCCTGTTGTAAAGTGTAAGAATCATCTCAGAAAAAGGCGCTGTTGAAGTAAAAAGTGCCTGGGACAAACGCTGTCAAGATGAGATGGTGTAGACAGGCTATGTCCGTGTCATTATTCCAACATTATCTTTATAACTTGTTACGAAATAAAAAGTTTAACACCTCAGAAAAATGAACTATCCTCTCTTGTCAACGTTATAGCCTGGTGTGAGCGCGGCGTGCACTCCAGTTGTGGAGGCGTGCGCTGTATATCGCGTACACTCACAGTAATCGGGTCGACTGCATGGTGGAATTTTTCGTTTGATTGGTTCATCCCTCTCAAACTGATTACAATTTAATTCGGTTTGGGCATTTTTATTCCGACTGGGCTTTTAAATCGATTACAGTGCTCCATGTAAACACACTTAGTGTGTCAGTTTGATTTGTGCTGATTCTGAAACTCCTCGACGTGTCAATGTGGGCCCTTGGAAACATTCACAGTTTTGATCTTTATCTGTCTCCTCTGTCGTATCTCTTTTTTCCACCTGTGAGCATGTTGGAGCCGGCAGTCGTTCAGGCTGAAGAGTCTCGTCTCAGGGCATGTCCCTGCATGTTCGCTCCACCTGATTGCCTGTTGTTTTTGCATTTGCCATCAGCTGTAGTAAAACACATTTGGGATGGAAAGATTTTCTTCTACTTTGTCGTCCAGTGATGATGACCTCAGCGACATGCGTTTGACTTCTCTCTGTGAAAGTCCTGTGGCCACAGACGATCTGTGTGTTTCGTGGGGTTATCTGTTCTTCAGCAGTTTGTGTGTATCTTGCTTTAAACAGGAGATAAGATTTTCTTTTACACATGGGCATTATATTATGCGATTATCGCAGCATAAAACAGGAAGACAATGCATTTCTCCAGTCAAGACCGTCTTTGCACCTTGCACTTTGAGTAAACTTTGGGAGGTTAACAGCAATTCATTTTCAAGCCTAATATGTGTTGTGTAGCTTAAATTAGACATCAGTCTTAAATACACTCACCTAAAGGATTATTAGGAACACCTGTTCAATTTCTCATTAATGCAATTATCTAATCAACCAATCACATGGCAGTTGCTTCAATGCATTTAGGGGTGTGGTCCTGGTCAAGACAATCTCCTGAACTCCAAACTGAATGTCAGAATGGGAAAGAAAGGTGATTTAAGCAATTTTGAGCGTGACATGGTTGTTGGTGCCAGACGGGCCGGTCTGAGTATTTCACAGTCTGCTCAGTTACTGGGATTTTCACGCACAACCATTTCTAGGGTTTACAAAGAATGGTGTGAAAAGGGAAAAACATCCAGTATGCGGCAGTCCTGTGGGCGAAAATGCCTTGTTGATGCTAGAGGTCAGAGGAGAATGGGCCGACTGATTCAAGCTGATAGAAGAGCAACTTTGACTGAAATAACCACTCGTTACAACCGAGGTATGCAGCAAAGCATTTGTGAAGCCACAACACGCACAACCTTGAGGCGGATGGGCTACAACAGCAGAAGACCCCACTGGGTACCACTCATCTCCACTACAAATAGAAAAAGAGGCTACAATTTGCACGAGCTCACCAAAATTGGACAGTTGAAGACTGGAAAAATGTTGCGTGCCCTGGATGTGCATCCCACAAATCTCCATCAACTGCAAGATGCAATCCTATCAATATGGGCCAACATTTCTAAAGAATGCTTTCAGCACCTTGTTGAATCAATGCCACGTAGAAATAAGGCAGTTCTGAAGGCGAAAGGGGGTCAAACACAGTATTAGTATGGTGTTCCTAATAATCCTTTAGGTGAGTGTATTTAGGGGGGGAAATCACTATAATTACAACTACTTCTAACTCATTAACTCATCAAAATAATTTAAGCAATTTACTATTATTTTGTATAAGTTATACAAGATTCTGCTCATTTATTTCAGTTTAATGTAATTTAAGTTGAAATGGCTTAAACATCATAGTTGATTGTAATTAAAGACGGCAGCTTTTTTTTAGTGATAGAGAAGTTAACTTTTTAAAGTATTATTTTTTAACATCTCAAAATTAGCTTAATGTATGAAATTCTACTAAACACAACTGATTTGTGAGTGTTTTTGACACTAAATAAAATTATTTGTTTGGGAATCTGTCTATTATTACTGATTCAATTAAATTATTGAAGTTTGCTTAATATGAAATTAATATTCTTAAGAGCATTTTTCGTTCGTAAGAGTTATTTATAAAGTTTTTAATTTTTCAAACTGTGCAATATGAAAATCATAATGAGCATATAGACTAATTTGTGTTATTTTATTCAAAAGAATCAGTTCATAAGTTATTTGTGACTCCAACTACACAACTATTATTATTTTTATTATTATTAATAACAGAGCAAAGTTTGAGAAGTTCAAAACTTTTGAAGAATTATTATTACTTATTGTAAAAGATTTGTGTAGTGTTTCATTTAAGCGTTTGTGAGTGTTTTTGACTCAAAAGAATCGGTTCATAAGAGTCATTTGTTTGTGAATCAGTGTTATACTGGTTGTGCTGTGTGTTTGCTGTTGTTGATCCACAGCAAGATTTTTCTCTCTCATCGCATTGTACAAATGTCATAATTGTTTTTCCAGCACATATACAACAATGTAATCAGTTCTGAGGAAGAGCCACATCATTTTATAATGCAGCGAGAGGAAAAGGGAACATCTCGTGTTCCTGTTGTAACGGCAGGAGGGGAAGAGAATCTGTCGCTGCTTGCGTTGGCTGTGTTGATGTAACGAGAGAGTTACAGGAGAAGAATGCAACTTTATGCTGCTCCTTAGATCTCATGGCCTCAAAAGACAGGGCATTTACATGTCATTTGACTAGAGCTTATATTATGTGCTGAGCCGCATTGTGCATTACACGCCCACACTGTCTCCTGTTGTTGTGGCATAAGTCATAATCATAAAGTGGAATAAGCTCTTTGACTGGTATATATAAACAGCACCCTGCTGACTTTGTGTTTCTCGTGTGACTTCTGACCCACGAGCTGAGTGCAAGACTCAACCCTGTCACCTCTGATGTTTGAGTAGTTGTGCAGACTAATCTGTGACAAGTGACAGAGCAACGGCCAATGAAATTGAGAAAAATAAGAGACAGCCGTCCATCTTTAGTTTTGTAGTGTGCACTTGGCTTCTGGTAGCATTAGAGTCCCTGTGGAGTTCTTCACTTTGTCAGTGGTTTCTTTTATTTGACCAAACATTGGGTTGTAAACGGCCATTTGTCTCTGCTTGTCACTTTGAAAGGCCGGTTTAAACCTTTTAAGGCCAACTGTCGACCACATTGGAATTTAAAGGGGTCCTATTATGCCCCTTTTTACAAGATGTAAAATAAGTCTCTGATGTCCCCAGAGTGTGTATGTGAATTTTTGGCTCAAAGTACCCCACAGATAATTTTTATAGCATGTTAAAATTGTCACTTTTTGAGGGTGAGCAAAAACATGTTGTTTTTGTGTGTGTCCCTTTAAATGCAAATGAGCTGCTGCTAGGCCTGTCGCAGTAATCGATATATCGCACTATATATGTACATGACGACAATAATTTTTTGTGATGCAATATATCGGCCATTATGTTTACATGATAATGAATGTCACCAACATTTTACTCGATTGTGCCGTCATCTTATATGTTTTCCGTGACGGAGGTGAAAGTGGTTCCTTCATACACAGAGCGGTTATCGACAGGCGGCGCCGTTTGAGGCGTTCTAGTGTTTTCCTGACAACTACTGACAGTTTGGAAGAATAAGCCCAAATGGACTCGATTTTAAAGCCGCATCCCTGTTCCGGTGCACATATAAATGTCAACGCAGAATGACGAGTGTTAAAGCCGTTTCACAAGGGAAAATGTTTATTTACTATTCATTACATTTTTTTTTTGTTTTTTTTTTGTTTTTTGGATAATATATTTTTACCCTTACTTTCCATAATCCAAAGAATTAAAAGGTTGTCATTTGAAAGTGTATAGGTCTACTTGCATTATTAGGCTGTAATATTAGGATTATATATTCAGTGGCATAAAATAATTAATATCGTTTATCTCTATTTCTGGGACGATATATCGCGAAACAAAAAAGTAGTTATCGTGACAGGCCTAGCTGCTCCCCGCCCCCTTTCAGGAAGAGGGAGGAGCTTCAAGAGCTCGTGTTAGCAGCTCCGATTACCTCACGCAGACACACACTGAGAATGACAGAAACTGTTCAGCCTTTTATGATCAAACCGGAGTCGGACATTGATGGAGAGACTCAAGAAGAAGAGACAACATGTAGAATGAGACGGGACGTTTCTGAATGGATAGTTGATGAATTTATGAGTTAACTATCTTCAGTCATTGATTAGCATAGTCTGTCATGATAATCTATAAACCGCTGGCGTGGAAACTGTTGTAAAATGAGCCAGAGAATATCTGCTGATGAAGAGAGAACAGGGATAGTTTAGTTTAATTACGGTTATAACTCATGTTGTCATCTTGCTTTGACATGCTATTGCATTTGTGTTCGTACTGTATCAATAAATGTGAAAAAAGACGGATGTGATAGCTCCTAAATGCGCTCGACTACAACAACTCTTCATCTTCTCAACATGGCCTTTGTTGCGTGTTTCTGGGGGCGGGGTTTATGTACATTTTAGGGTTAGTGATGTCACTAACCCGTGAAGAAGCTCGTTGTAGTCTCTACCAGCCGTTTGTTGTAGTCCTTAAATTGCGATTTCTTTGAAAAGAAAATATCTCCCTTTGCTTTGAACTTTGAGCGTTGTAACTTTGCAAATGTTGTTTATGCTCAAACAGCAACATTACACACTCACTAGGGGTGTAACAATACCCTCGTGTCATGATTCAATATAAATCTCGATACTGAACTCACAATACGATATGTATCCCGATATTTTAAGCCAAAATAAACTTTTTTACTATTATTAAAATAATATTATTATTATTAGTGTATTATCATCAGGACCCACAGATATTCCCCCCATTGCATTATTAGACATTATATATAGTTTGTTTAATGTAATAATGTCACTGAAACATTACTTGCGCTTTCAATGCAGGCAGCATGCTCTCCCGTGCTCGCTCTGTCCCGCCTCTCTCGCTATTAATGCACTATACATATAAGAATAAACCTTCTAAAATGCTTTGAATAATCATACTACCAAAGCTAAATGTGATCTGATGATTTAAATGATGTTTGCGCTTTGACTTCGAGGTGCCGCCCGCAGCGCGTGCACCTCAGATGATCAAAGCAATCAATCACAGTTCTAATCGCAAGAACCTGTGTCAAAATGACCGCTCTCAAACTGTCATTTTAATTCTGCATTTACGCACTCGTATTGATTTACTCATAAGCCATCGTTCGTGTCTCTTCAGAAGACTTGGATTTGGATTAGACCACTCGATTAGTTCTTTTTACGATTCCTCTTGGATCTTTTAAGTTTGAGAGTAATGGACTATAACTGGAGGGACAGAAATCCCTCAGGTTTCATAAAGAATATCTTCATTTGTGTTTGGAAGTTAAACGAAAAACGACTTGATGGCAAGTACATGATGACAGAATTTACATTTGTAAATTTGTGTTTTGGTGAATTATTCTTATAAATAGGCCTACTACAGCAAGTTGAGCCTTGGATAAAACAACTGTATATCACGAATCATATCTTTCCATCAACGATACACATCACATCTTTATATCGCAATATATCGTTTAACGATGTATCGTTACACCCCTAACACTAACTAAAGTTAAAAATAATCAACCACCCCTTTAAATGAAGATTAATTTAATCTAGTGGAAACCTTTGGTACTGCCCAAACTAAATCTTACTAAAAGCAAATTTTTTGAGATATCAAGCTCAAATTTGGAACACAACTTGTTTAGATTTTTTTTTTTTTAAGAGTAAAATATATTTTTGAAAATATATATTTCATATAAAAATTGCAAATAGTTTTTTTGTGCATTTTTCATAACAATAAATGCAAAATTCTGTTTTAAGCTTTTCACTTCAGCATTAATTTGCCAAGTGTGGTCTTTGAAAAGAGATCAAACTTAAGTCTCTAGCATTCAAGATTTACTTTTGTCATTTTCAGGTAAAATCATGTTCAGATATCAGGCTTTTGAGGAAATCAAATCTCTCAATCATCATTGTATTGCAGTGCATTATACATTTTAAAACTGTAGAGCTTTGATCATAAAACGGAGCGTTTAAATATCTTACCGAGACATTATTGAGAGTGTTAAGTGATATTTTTACATGCATTTTATGTTAGTCTGTTTACTGTTATAAAGATCTAATTGATTTACATTACAAGCATCAGATTTTATACATTTACATTTATGCATTTGGCAGACGCTTTTATCCAAAGCGACTTGCATTGCATTCAAGGTACACATTTTTACAATTTGTCAGTTCTTGCTTTCCCTGGGAATCGAACCCATGACCTTGGCGTTGCTAGCGCCACGCTCTTATTGTTTGAGCTACAGGAAAGCACGATGTATCAGATAATATCAGCATCTGCACAAATTTGTGCATATTTTTGCTCCGTTTGGGACGGGTATCTTAATAAAACGGATATTTTGAGCTTCATATTCTCCCTATATCATACTATAGAGACGTGTCACATATAATAACATAAAACACAAATCCAAACTATGTTTTTTGTCTGAAGGTTTTATAAACCATACCATTTTAATTTTGATTTCTGACTATAATATCATATGTGAGGCTTTACAGTTTTAATCAGTTTAGAGGACCAGACTTCCTGTGATACTTGAATCCTATGAAGTCCTAAAAGTTAATGTTGATGATAGTCATCCACTCCTTCCACCGTTGTACTGTCAGGTGGAGTGAAGCATTCTGGGTGGAACAACACTGTAAATCACACAATGTGTCCTGGTGATTTCTAATTACACCTAAGCTGGACATGCTATAAATAATGCGTTTGGATGATGTCCTTTGGATACTTGGCCATGGTCAGAGCAGCATCTACAGGATGGGAAAGCACAGAATCACACATGGTAAAAAAAAAAATGGCCACCTACTATCTCACCATCAGCCTGAACTTCCTTATTTCTATAGCAGGTTTATTATTAGAGGTGTTTGCCAAGGCAAGCATCACTATTGCTTAATCGAACGTAACCGTAACAGGAAGATTCTCCTAACAGTGACTTCCTGTAAAAGAGCAGTTACGGCTGCCTGTTCCTGTCTGCCAAATTACTGCTAAATCTTCCAAACATTACTTACTTGACTTTGCGTTCTCATTTTTATGGTATCCGTAGCCTAAAATATATTTTTCCTGGTTGCTTTCAGGAGACCTTGTGTATAAATAAGATATGGCTGATATATCTGCAAATATTTGGCATTTAAGTTATGTTTTTATATTTGGTAAAAACACTCACTCTCACACACACTCACTCACTCTCTCACACTCACTCGCGCACACACTCACTCGCTCTCACTCACTCTCACCCCCAACAACAGACGAATCAGCATGAAATATATCACACTGTGCAAGTGGTTTTTGGATATTTTATTACGAAAAGCGTACATATTGTGCCTTTAATTCGGACCTCGTCAAATATTTAAAGTAAAGCTAAATTTGTAGGGATGCACTGATATGGCCGATGCCAATAACTGATAACTATATACCAATAACACATTTTTTACAGGGCTTGAAATTAACTTTTTTTACTTGGTAGCAAAAATTTAGTATTAATTAATATATATTAAATAGTATTTCATCTAAAAATAACACATTATGTACAAAAATGAAAATGGTAGCGATGCACCGACGATGATTTTTCATGGTCAATTCCATTTTCTTTTCTTTTTTTTCTTTCTTACGAGTGAATTGGTCAATTCCAATACTGGCTGCCGTTTCTTAAAGAGGTCATCGGATGCACAATTCACTTTTTATATGGTGGTTGCATATAAATGTCCCCTTTAAGCAAATGTATTTATTGTTTATTTGAACCAAATGAAAACGTAAAAACTGTCCACTTGCGATTGTGTGTTTGTTTGAAGCACAAACCAGCAGTTTCTGACATTGGTTGACCAGTGCATATCTAGAAAAAAAGGTCTCGCCACAACAATTTTTTGCACTCGCGCAAATGCTGAGGTCGCAAAGGTTCAATTTCGGGAGCATATGCAACCAAAATTGTCGTCTTGAGCCGATAACTGATATATTGACGGATAAATCTAAATTCTACATTTGATATAGTTTTGGAGAGCTGATTAGAAAAACAAAAGTCTCACCATTAAAAGCCATGTCCCAAACACTTCAACACAAATCAAACATGTACAGCACAGGAGCCTAGTTCAAACCAGTGTAAGTTTTCACATTAATTTTACACTACTATGGCCAAAAAAAAAAAAATATTGGCTAAAACTTTATTTTACAGTGTCCTTGTTACATACGTTACATGAACTTACCATAGTAAATTATGCATAATTACATGCAACTAATCCTAACTTGCAGTTAATTATTATTACTCAGTACTTAAATATATAATCACACTGTAACAGTGACACCGTAACCAAATATTGCCTTACAAATTAATAAAACAAAGCCTAAATAATGCAAAACAAAAAGTGATTGGACAACATTGCTTGCATGTAAAGAATCAAAATGCATATGCCATGGATTAATAAAATGGAATAGCCTATGCACAAGCTATAATGATGTGTCATTGCGTCTGGACTGCGATCTGCACCATCTCCCATTTCAGGTGCGATGCTCCTCTGGTTAAAATGCACCAGGTTTGCATTAAATAATCTCCTGTTACATACATCCCCTGAGATCAAATGACCATAACAATATCTGTAGACAATAGTTGATATTGTGGAGATTTGTTTAAGCCCTAATGTCTGTTCTGAAGCATCAGGCCTTATCCAGTAATATCACTATCAGTCCTAATCACAGTGTGTTATGCTCAACATATCATTGTTGATTCAAAACAAGCTGTATTTGATCAGATAGCTTCAGGGTCATGGAGGGGGTGTGTAGAGTTTGGCTATTGCCCTCAGGGTTGTTGTGAGATGTGATCTCGATAGATGAAGGCTGAAGTGATCAGTCATTGGGGAGGGGAGCGTTCGTACACAAACAGTCATAAATGCACAACCTTTGCTCAGTCATGTGTATATTGAGTATAATTCACTTCTGCTTTATTTTGAGACTGAAGTCACTGTACTCCACAATTATGGGTTATATTGATACTAATTAATGGTTGATTTATGTATCACTTAATCTTGTGTGTGTAATATATTGTGCCACAATATATGGCAATAGTGTCAGTACTACATTACTATATATAATGTTGAATATAATGTTTAATAATGAACTGGGGGAATATTTTTGGGGTCCTGATAATGCCAAATATCTTATGTCACCAGTAAAAAATTGGCATTATTTTAAATGTCTAGTCAGTGACCAAATGCAAGCATGTTCGTCTATAATAATTCTGTATTTTCAGCTTCAGAATATTTTTACACCCCCAACGTAATACCAAAAAAAAAAATGTTTTAAACCATTTACCACGTCTTGGAGTAAGTGCCGTGATATGTATCGAATCGTGCCATGAGTATTGTTACACCCCTAAATAAATAAATGATAATATATAATATAAAATACTTTTTGTATTATATAAACAATTTCTGTATATTTCCTACCTGTTAGGTCAAATATTACAAATATACTGTCTTTGTTTTCTACATTAATTTGAGGGTTAAATGTGAAATTACAATATATAAACATTAAAAATATATATTATTTTATATATTTATTTATATAATAATTATTTTAATAAAAATA
>CM031954.1:20900591-20943091 GCA_018749465.1 Paracanthobrama guichenoti
ACACACAGACTCTCACACTCACTCACTCACACAGACACTCACACTCACTCACCACACACACACACACACTCACTCACTCACACAGACACTCTCACACTCACTCACTCACACAGACACTCACACTCACTCACTCACACAGACACTCACACTCACTCACACACACACAGACACTCACACACACACACACTCACTCACACACACTCACTCACTCACAGACACACTCACACTCACACTCACACACACTCACTCACACAGACTCACTCACTCACTCACTCACTCACTCACTCACTCACATAGACACTCACACTCACTCACACTCACTCACACTCACTCACTCACTCACACAGACACTCTCACACTCACTCACACACTCACACAGACACGCTCACACTCACTCACACAGACACTCACACTCACTCACAGACACATTCACACTCACACTCACAGACACACACAGACACGCTCTCGCACACTGACACGCTCTCGCACACTGACACGCTCTCGCACACTGACACGCTCTCGCACACTGACACGCTCTCGCACACTGACACGCTCTCGCACACTGACACGCTCTCGCACACTGACACGCTCTCGCACACTGACACGCTCTCGCACACTGACACGCTCGCACACTGACACGCTCGCACACTGACACGCTCGCACACTGACACGCTCGCACACTGACACGCTCGCGACACTGACACGCTCGCACACTGACACATTCGCACACTGACACGCGCACACTGACACGCTCGCGCACACTGACACGCTCGCGACACTGACACGCTCTCGCGACACTGACACGCTCGCACACTGACACGCTCGCACACTGACACGCTCGCGACACTGACACGCTCGCACACTGACACGCTCTCGCGACGCTGACACGCACACTGACACGCTCTCGCACACTGACACGCTCTCGCACACTGACACGCTCGACACCGACACGCCTCGCACACTGACACGCTCGCGACACTGACACGCTCGCGCACACACGCTCGCACACTGACACGCTCTCGCACACTGACACGCTCTCGCACACTGACACGCTCTCGCACACTGACACGCTCTCGGACACTGACACGCTCTCGCACACTGACACGCTCTCGCACACTGACACGCTCACTCACTCACTCACTCACTCACTCACTCACTCATAAATAATATACACATACTTACACTATAATCCAAAAGTTTAGGATCTGTAAGTTTTCTTCTCACCAAGTCTGCATTTATTTGATTAGAAAATAAGTACATAAAAATAGAGTAAAAACTGTAATATTGGGAAATAGTATTGACATTTAAAATGGCTGTTTTCTGTTGTCACATGATCCTTCAGAAATCAATGTGGAAAACAGTTGTGCTGCCTAATAAAAACTGAGGATTTTTTTTTTTTTTTGATGAAGAATTTGAAATTAAAATTTTTACTGTTACATCTTGAGCATCCTTGCTGAATAAAACTATTCATTTTCTTTCAAAACAAAAAATATCACTGACCCCAATTGTTGGAATGAATGTGTATGCAATGTGTATTTTTTTTATATTATATTATATTGCAGTCATTTTTGATGAAATATGCTCTACTTGGATTAATAAAGTCGTTCTTGATCTTGTGTAAAATTTTCCTTCTAAATTTTCCATTACACTATAATCATTTGAATGCACTATATGTCAATTCTTGTTTATTACACTATTACTTTTACATTCCACTGTGTTCTGTCTTTTGCCCAGTTAAAGCGTTAGAGAAAGTACTGCTGGAAAATACAAATGGAAAGTCTTTGTCGGCCTTCATAGGTGATGTCATACGTGAAACTAACCTCATCATAATTCACTGGAATAATACAATTCTGACCCAATGTAAAAAAAAAAAAAGTAATTTTCTTTTTGATCATCAAAGCTGCTACTTGCTCCAGAAACTTTCTACTAAGCCATAATTCCAGGAAATGCTGTATAGCCTACACTTCTCTCACATTAGTGGTAATTCACACGTCATCTGCGTCTACAGGTCGTAACGAGCCCCTGAAGAAAGACAAGCTGAAGTGGAAGAGCGATTACCCGATGACGGAGGGGCAGCTCCGCAGTAAGAGAGATGAGTTCTGGGACACAGCTCCAGCGTTTGAGGGCCGCAAGGAGATCTGGGATGCCCTAAAAGCCGCTGCTGTGGCTCTGGAGTGTAATGATCATGACCTGGCTCAGGCTATAGTGGACGGAGCCAACATCACGTTACCACACGGTGAGTCTCGTTACACTGCCCTGCCACTGATTGGCTGTGATGAAAGCAGCTTTGTGTGCCTTGGAACAGAAATAGGAGAAATTTGGAAGCATGTTCATGCTGATCTTTTCTATAAATCAGAAAGCAGTGATGTGATGAGAATTTTGATTAAAGCATCCTTCATATCTCCGAAAAGTCTTTAGTTTTATTATATGTATAAAAGAAAGATTCTGAATTAAACCGAGCGGCTGGAGGCGTATCGTGTGGGCGGAGCTCAAGAATCACGAGCGTCTGAAAGCTGTAACATCTTTAAACGTGGAAAAGAAAAGTTGTCCTAAATAGACCATGGCTATCACTCAGATTCAGCCATACCTATATGATCCAGAATCTGATCCGGAGGCTGAAATTGAACAGGAGCAGCAGCAACAGCGACTACAGCAGGTCTCTATGTGGTGTGTACTGTAATTGTATTTGCTTAGTGGCTTGTCATGCGCGAGTTTTACAACATTTGTGTGCGTTTACTCATGGTTTATGAGGACGTGATTGGGTTTATGGTCTATTGTATGTGACTAAACGTTAGCAGTAGTAAGCAGAACGATTTTGCACGTCAGACTAGTGCATTTACATAAAAAAACAATGAAATAGTAGCGCATTTGAATTAAGAAGCGCGCTTTGTGTGAACGGCCCCTAGGTTTAATATGTTTGTGGTGGTTTTACAATAAACAAACAGACACCTATAGTGGTCAGCTAAACAAATGTAAACACGCACCATACATCGCACGCTCCATTGATTAAATTAACTATACACGATCATGTTGTTTACTGATGTGTACTTGCACGCCAATAGCCAACAACACACAGACATTTGAAGCAGTTTTACTCACCGCCTGCGGTTCCAACGCATGACCGTGAACCTTTATCACTCCATCAATGGGCCGCTCCATCCTTCAGCATTAGATGATCTACAAATCCGGAGTTGAAATGGGCCTGGTTTATAAAAAAAATTCACTGAAATGCAGGGAACAAACAAAAACACTTGCACAACTCCGTTGCTACGCTATAAAAACAAACTCCATCCACTGTCCCCTTAACGCTGGGTTCTTTGGGAAGCTGAACAGGGTTGTCATGCACTGACAACCAAAAATACACACATTGTGACGTTGTTGATTTCGTGAAGTCCTGTGACTGCAGTGCAGCCGGCCTCCCTAAAGCCGAGCAAAGCGTGTTAATGGGCGTGCATTTGCTCTCTCGCTCCCTTCCGGGCGAAGAGCCCGTGCGGCCCGTACAAGGACATTCCGCCCTGTTGACGTCAAGCGGACCCATACTCGGGGAAAAAAACTTTCCGAAACTTGTGAGAAACCGGAAGGAGTATTTTTGACACAGAAATACTCCATCAAACGTCCAACTTATTTTTTGAAACTTTGTCCATGTTTAGCATGGGAATCCAAGTCTCTAACAGTGTAAAAAAACTCAGAATGCACAAAACGGCTTTTCACCCCCCCAACAATACACTGTTCCCCGTCTCTCTCGCTCAACAATGCAGTTTTGATCTGGTGTGACTTATTTTCAGGTGCCACTATTTTGGCAACTTGGATTTTGCTCATCACATAGCATGTACTACATTTATAAAAAAAAAAAAGCATCATAAATGTAATACATGCTGTGTGATAACCAAAATTTAAGTTGCCAAAACAGTGGCAACTTATGTATTACATCAGGAAATAATTGTAAATACTGGTAAAAACATTTTGTTCCCCTCACACCACAAACAGTCCTTCAAATTTAATTGTATACAGAACAAGAATGAAAATATAATTATAAAATAAATTATAGTTGCATTCATTATAAACCTTTATTAAAAATAAATTTTAATTACTGTTGTGTGGTAAATGTGCTATGTACATAAACTTGATGCACCTTATATGTCCACAAGCCCAAACTGTGTTAAAGTTAAATGTGAAGAGAGAGAAAATCTAATCCACAAAATAAAACCTTTCTGTACAGTGATTTTCTAAGCGTCTTGTTGCGTTCACCAATATTTAACATCATTCACCTGCAAAACAGAGGGTGAGGCGTGACTGAGAATTTGGGTAGAGAAACAAGATTCCATCTGTAGTTCAGTGGAATAACTCATGGGATGAGCACCGAAATTTTGTATGATTATGTTAGTCTTACTGTTATCTATAATCTAGTGTTGCTCCAAAACAATGACAATATTTGCATTTAGAAGATATAAGCGTTCAAAACTTAGTCTCTCACGT
This sequence comes from Paracanthobrama guichenoti, assembly GCA_018749465.1. Classification (NCBI taxonomy): domain Eukaryota; kingdom Metazoa; phylum Chordata; class Actinopteri; order Cypriniformes; family Gobionidae; genus Paracanthobrama; species Paracanthobrama guichenoti. Next base: position 20,905,068 of record CM031954.1, read on the forward strand.
CCGCCAGTATGGATCAATGATTCTGATGACATCACTCTGCACTTCAGCTTCTCCTCAGATTTTCTGTCCAAGCTGAAATCGGTCACTTGTTCACACATTTACTGTTTTCTACATGGAGAATTGCAGAGTGCACTATATAGGGGATAAGGGACGATCAGACAGCGCACTATATAGGGGATAGGGAACGATCAGACAGTGCTCTGTATAGGGGACAGGGAACGATCAGACAGTGCACTATATAGGGGATAAGGGACGATCAGACAGTGCTCTGTATAGGGGACAGGGAACGATCAGACAGTGCACTATATAGGGGATAAGGGACGATCAGACAGCGCACTATATAGGGGACAGGGAACGATCAGACAGTGCTCTGTATAGGGGACAGGGAACGATCAGACAGTGCACTATATAGGGGATAAGGGACGATCAGACAGTGCACTATATAGGGGATAAGGGACGATCAGACAGCGACTATATAGGGGACAGGAGCGATCAGACAGTGCTCTGTATAGGGGACAGGGAACGATCAGACAGTGCACTATATAGGGGATAAGGGACGATCAGACAGTGCACTGTATAGGGGATAAGGGCGAGGGACTGCACTGTATAGGGGATAAGGGACGATCAGACAGTGCTCTGTATAGGGGATAAGGGACGATCAGACAGCGCACTATATAGGGGATAAGGGACGATCAGACAGCGCACTATATAGGGGACAGGGAACGATCAGACAGTGCTCTGTATAGGGGACAGGGAACGATCAGACAGTGCACTATATAGGGGATAAGGGACAATCAGACAGTGCACTGTATAGGGGATAAGGGACGATCAGACAGTGCTCTGTATAGGGGACAGGGAACGATCAGACAGTGCACTATATAGGGGATAAGGGACGATCAGACAGCGCACTATATAGGGGATAAGGGACGATCAGACAGCGCACTATATAGGGGACAGGGAACGATCAGAGAGCGCACTATATAGGGGATAAGGGACGATCAGACAGCGCACTATATAGGGGATAAGGGACGATCAGACAGCGCACTATATAGGGGATAAGGGACGATCAGACAGCGCACTATATAGGGGATAAGGGACGATCAGACAGCGCACTATATAGGGGACAGGGAACGATCAGACAGCGCACTATATAGGGGATAAGGGACGATCAGACAGCGCACTATATAGGGGATAAGGGACGATCAGACAGCGCTCTGTATAGGGGACAGGGAACGATCAGACAGTGCACTATATAGGGGATAAAGGACGATCAGACAGGGCTCTGTGTAGGGGACAGGGAACGATCAGACAGTGCACTATATAGGGGATAAGGGACGATCAGACAGTGCTCTGTATAGGGGACAGGGAACGATCAGACAGTGCACTATATAGGGGATAAGGGACGATCAGACAGTGCACTATATAGGGGATAAGGGACGATCAGACAGTGCTCTGTATAGGGGACAGGGAACGATCAGACAGTGCACTATATAGGGGATAAGGGACGATCAGACAGCGATATATAGGGGATAAGGGACGATCAGACAGCGCACTATAGGGGATAGGGAGCGATCAGACAGCGCACTATATAGGGGATAAGGGACGATCAGACAGTGCACTATATAGGGGATAAGGGACGATCAGACAGTGTACTATATAGGGGATAAGGGACGATCAGACAGAGCACTATATAGGGGATAAGGGACGATCAGACAGAGCACTATATAGGGGATAGGGAACGATCAGACAGTGCACTGTATAGGGGACAGGGAGCGATCAGACAGTGCACTATATAGGGGACAGGGAACGATCAGACAGTGCACTATATAGGGGATAAGGGACGATCAGACAGTGCACTATATAGGAATTAAGGGATGATCAGACAGTGCTCTGTATAGGGGACAGGGAACGATCAGACTGCACTATATAGGGGATAAGGGACGATCAGACAGCGCACTATATAGGGGATAAGGGACGATCAGACAGCGCACTATATAGGGGATAGGGAACGATCAGACAGCGCACTATATAGGGGACAGGGAACAATCAGACAGCGCACTATATAGGGGATAAGGGACGATCAGACAGCGCACTATATAGGGGATAAGGGACGATCAGACAGTGTACTATATAGGGGATAGGGAACGATCAGACAGTGCACTGTATAGTGGATAAGGGACGATCAGACAGTGCACTATATAGGGGATAGGGAAGATGTGGATTGATTTTCATATATATTTAAAAAAAACATTTACATTTATCTGTTTAAAAAGCTTATCTTCACAACCTGGCCCTTATTTTCTTTATTGGCCTAGAAGGGAAGTTTTCACCACCTTTTTTTTAATAACAAAGTGTGCATCCCTCATTGTTATATCTGTTTTCATCACTGATGTTTGTTTATACTTCCAATCACTCTAGGATCCCTGACTGAGTGTTATGATGAACTCGGAAACCGTTACCAGCTGCCGGTTTACTGCCTGGCCCCGCCTGTCAATCTGATCTCAGAAAGAAGTGAGGAAGACCTGTCGGACAACCCTGAGCCCCAGACGGCACAGAAGAAAGAGTTCCAGCTGAAGGTCCGGCTCTCCACCGGCAAAGACCTGCGCCTGAACGCCAGCATGACAGACACCATCGGCCTGCTTAAAAAGCAACTGCAAGCTCAGGAGGACATTGACCTGGCCCACCAGCGCTGGTTCTTCTCGGGAAAGCTCCTTACAGACAAGACCCGCCTGCAGGACACCAAGATCCAGAAGGACTTTGTTATCCAGGTCATCGTGAACCAACCCACACCAAACCACTAAGAGATAAAGGACCAAACCACAGCAGCTAAAAGAACGTTTTGCACAAAAAAAATTTAGCAACTTGATCCTGCCGGAGTTTTTTTTTTCCTTCAAATCGAGCAGTTTTGATTAAACTAACCTAACGGATCGCATCTCTGCTAACTTGAGCAGAAGTGCCAACATGAATTTGTTTCCCTTGACTATGCATAAGTGGTCCTCTGAAAGTGATCTCCCTTTGTAAAATAATCAAACTTGAGCTTCATTTTGCACACTTGAGTATCTTAGTATAGTTGTGCCTTGAAAAGAAGAGTAGATGAAGAGTTACTGTGCTCACGAGGCATGTTTCAGTGCGGCCACACCCACATGCTTTGCATATTATGACCGACATCTCTGAGCACAAACCAGTACTTTCTATGCAATCTTAAAACAGTTTCAGACGGATGTCATCATTCAATGTAGCTAATCTACATCTCGGACACGTTTGCTGGAAGCCAGTGATGCGAGGCACTGCTCAAAAGGCTCACTGTGCAGATCGAGTGCACAAAGACGCATTAAACTGACAGTGATGCTATACATCTTCATCTCCTGGCACTGCCCAATCTCCGTCTCCGTGGAGGAAACCGTATTGGACACACTATCACTTAAATGGCTGTCTGACTTCCTCTTTTATAGTGCTGTTATGCTGTAAGCGCTCAGGCTGCAATCAGAGAATATTGCTTCTATTTTGAGAGATTATATTCTGTACTATTTCAATCTTTACCCTGCTTTTTTTAATTACTTATAGTAAGACTTTTTACTGATTCTTAACCCTTTATCAGTGGCATTACAAGCATTGCTTTAAGATTTCATCAGCATCTCTAACAAAGATTATGTCTGCGACATGTTCACAAACATTCGGCCAGTTGTGTTTCAAAACGTTTCTTTTGCTAACGGTTTTCTGCGTCTGGTTATGAGCACCACGTGACTCTGTGCGCCCCACACCGGTTAGAAACGGCTCATTACCTCAACGGCAACTGTTCCTCATTAGCCTGTGTCTCCCGAGCACTGACATCTCTCTTCTATCACGCCATTGCTCTGGGTTACTTCCTGTATTCTATTGTAAAAGATACACACTGGTGTTCATTAGCCTTTATGCATGAGTTAAATCACATTCATTTATCATTGGAAATAGCAGTTCCTTTCCCCCTCCAAATTGCGTCCAAAATATTCCAGGTTAACTACAAGCTAAGCTTTTCCAGGTCATCTGTATTGTATAGTAAACGACCACTTGCAATGCAAGTCTATGTGGGGTTTTCTTTGCTAATCGACAATATGCAGTATCTTAAAGGGTATGAATGTGTGTATTCTGTCAATCTTATGTTCTACACCTGTGACTGACTTATAAAAAAGATATTTTGAAAGTGTTGAATGTTGGTCCAATGTTGCTTTGTTTCACATCAGTCACGTAATTGTCCAAATTGAGTCATAAGTTGATTTTTCCTTTTTTTTTTTTTTTTTTTTTTGTCAGAATTCGCAATTTTGGCTGATAGTTTAGCTTTTTATCTCAATTATGACGTGAAACATAACATCTCAATTTTTACTTAATTTTTACTCATAATTGTCAAAATTATGACATACTAAGTTGATATTTGTCAATTCTCAATTTCGGCTGATAGTGTAGCTTATTCATCTCAATTATGACACATGACACAACATCTCAATCATTTGACTGATGACATCTCACTAAGTCAAAATTATGTCATGATTTTTACTATCATAATTGTCAACATTGAGTCATAAATTGACTGAATTCTCGATTTTGGCTGATAGTTTAGCTTTTTATCTCAATTATTTGCCTGACATCTCAATTTTGACTTAGTATGTTATAATTTTTACTATCTCATAATTGTCAAAATTGAGTCATAAGTTGCTATTTTTGTCTGAATTCTCAATTTTGGCTGATAGTTTAGCTTTTTATCTCAATTATGACGTGAAACATAACATCTCAATTTTGACAATTATGAGATGGTAAAAATTGAGCAAGTTGATAGTTTTGACAAGTTTATGACACGTGAAACATAACATCTCATTTATTTGACTGACATCTCGATTTTGACTTAGTATGTCATATTTTTGACAATTATGAATAAAAATTGAGGAAGTTGATATTTGTCAGTTCTCAATTTTGGCTGATAGTTTAACTTATTCATCTCCATTATGACACGTGACATAACATCTCCATCATTTGACTGATGACATCTGAATTTTGAAGTATGTCATAGTAAAAAAAATATCATAATTGTCAACATTAAGTCATAAGTTGATATTTTTGTCTGAATTCTCGATTTTGGCTGATAGTTTAGCTTTTTATCTCAATTATGACACGTGAAACATCTCAATTATTTGACTGACATCTCTATTTTGACTTAGTATGTTATAATCTTTACTATCATAATTGTCAACATTGAGTCATAAGTTGACATTTTTGTCTGAATTCTCAATTTTGTATCTCAATCATGACGTGAAACTTGAGATGTTTGACTTTTTATTTTTTCATAGTTTCAACTTTAAACTGAAAGTGAGTGGGTTCCAATGATGTTTTGGATTGGACAAAAACATTATGTGTATATCGTTTGTGTTTTGCAGAACAAAGGCAGTCACAGGTTTGGAACATGAGGGATGAGTAAAAGATGACACTTGATTTTTGGGTAAACTAGCCTGGAATATTCCCAGAAGTCGTACGCAGCGTAAAGCACATACCCTGTGGGAACAACACGGCATCAAAAACCTCCGATCATCGTTCAGGGCAGAGAGTCACTCAGTACCTCAGTCATAATTTATGTGCGTCACTGATTTACATGCTCTGATAAGAAAGTACACAGTAATGTTGTGTACAACTCGAATCCTGCACACTTTGCTAGGTTTTTCCCAGATTGGTAGCGGGAGCTGTGTGACCTCCGGCTGTCTGAAGGAGAGTTCAGTCCTCCTGGCCTTTGTCAGCACAATCTGAAACCCTTATGCTGTGACAACATGTGCTGTTAGTGATATTTATTCTCTCTGGTATTCGCTTCAGAATAAGTTGTTTGTAATATTCAAAAAATTGAATGGAAATATACAAAGTTATCAGCTAATCAAATGGTTATAGTGACAGTACTGGTGTATGCTGGTGTATGTGCGGATTATGATCAGTGGTTTTTAGTGAAGAGGGACATTGCTGTTATTTTTTCTAGGCACGACACAATTCTCCCGTTTTCTTCATGTATTGTTTGTTATCTTTGTTTGAATGTATGTATAATGTTTCCAGATTTGACTGAGGAAGCTGTTAGCAAGCCATACATGTGGATCTCTTTACAAGAAGCCATTCCGCTTTACTCGAGCCTGCTGTGGGCCTGGAAGCCCGTTTCTGACACACGAGAGAGAAAAATCCTTATTATATAAAAACATGTCATTTATGAGATGCAAAGTCATAGTTATGAGATAAAAAGTCAAAATTGAGATAAGAACATTAGTCACTGAAAAAATCGTAATCGTCAAATAGCTAATTTCAACGTTTTTTCATAATTTTGCTTCTCTCATAATTACGACTAAATTGACATTGTCAGTTTTGACTGTTTATAACTTTTTTGATTCTTATTTAAACTGCGGTTTATATGTCATAATTGTGTTCATCAATTTCAACTCATTGACTTTATTAATTTTGACTTTATCTCAATTGTTTGTTGTGTCAGTTTTGACTCATAATTGACTTTCATAATAGGGAGGTTTTTTAAATCTCATAATTATGATTATTATTATTTTTGTCAATTTTGACTTTCATAATTATGACAGAGTATCTCAGTTTTGGTGAAGTAAGATGTTAACGTCATTATTATGAATTTTCTCATAATTATGATTTTTTCCCCCTTTATGTGGCAGAAACAAGCTTACATGTGTGTGTGTCCCACCTACAAAATACATGAACTTTCATAAACCTTTAAAAGGAATTCATGTGAATTTCTTCATAGATTAATATCTGTATATTAAGAGATAAAACGTGTGCAATTCTTATACTTAAATGTGCTTACAGCCTGTTTCACAAAAGTTATGTATAATTTACAAGGTAATCTGTTTTTGAGATGTTTAAATTGTCCATTAAAATGACAGCTGGGAAAGCAAACAGAGGTTTGTCTGTAAATGCTAATCCTTTCATCATGCTCTCAGATCAGTTTCAAGGGGTTTTATGAGTCTAGTCTGACCGTAACTGTACTAATGCAAGTGCTGCTGTCGTCCTTAAGTCAGCAGGAAAGGTGAACTGCCTGATGTTGATGTGTTTAAAGCTCTTACTGGTTAAAATGAAAGAATGCATGAATTGTTATGAATATTAATACCTTCTGGTGTGCTGATACATGTACAGCATCTGTCTTAAAGTGGATTCTGATTGGATGCATTTGTTGTTGATCCATTATCGTTATTGCTAGAATTTATTAACTATAATATAGTAAGAAAAAAGTTTTGATAAACTTTTATACTATTTTCAAAAACACAAATATTTTACAAATATAAAGATATTCAATATAATTTAAGTTATAGTATTATAACTGTAATGTGGATTTCTCTATTCTCCACTTAGAATGATAATTGTTAGTTTTCTCTGGACCACCTAGCATTTATTAATAAATGTGTTTTATTATACTAACATATACACTCACCTAAAGGATTATTAGGAACACCATACTAATACTGTGTTTGACCCCCTTTCGCCTTCAGAGCTGCCTTAATTCTACGTGGCATTGATTCAACAAGGTGCTGAAAGCATTCTTTAGAAATGTTGGCCCATATTGATAGGATAGCATCTTGCAGTTGATGGAAATTTGTGGGATGCACATCCAGGGCACTTAAGCTCCGTTCCACCACATCCCAAAGATGCTCTATTGGGTTGAGATCTGGTGACTGTGGGGGCCATTTTAGTACAGTGAACTCATTGTCATGTTCAAGAAACCAATTTGAAATGATTCGAGCTTTGTGACATGGTGCATTATCCTGCTGGAAGTAGCCATCAGAGAATGGGTACATGGTGGTCATAAAGGGATGGACATGGTCAGAAACAATGCTCGGGTAGGCCGTGGCATTTAAACGATGCCCAATTGGCACTAAGGGGCCTAAAGTGTGCCAAGAAAACATCCCCCACACCATTACACCACCACCACCAGCCTGCACAGTGGTAACAAGGCATGATGGATCCATGTTCTCATTCTGTTTACGCCAAATTCTGACTCTACCATCTGTATGTCTCAACAGAAATCGAGACTCATCAGACCAGGCAACATTTTTCCAGTCTTCAACTGTCCAATTTTGGTGAGCTTGTGCAAATTGTAGCCTCTTTTTCCTATTTGTAGTGGAGATGAGTGGTACCCGGTGGGGTCTTCTGCTGTTGTAGCCCATCCGCCTCAAGGTTGTGCGTGTTGTGGCTTCACAAATGCTTTGCTGCATACCTCGGTTGTAATGAGTGGTTATTTCAGTCAAAGTTGCTCTTCTATCAGCTTGAATCAGTTGGCCCATTCTCCTCTGACCTCTAGCATCAACAAGGCATTTTCGCCCACAGGACTGCCGCATACTGGATGTTTTTCCCTTTTCACATCATTCTTTGTAAACCCTAGAAATGGTTGTGCGTGAAAATCCCAGTAACTGAGCAGATTGTGAAATACTCAGATCGGCCCGTCTGGCACCAACAACCATGCCACGCTCAAAATTGCTTAAATCACCTTTCTTTCCCATTCTGACATTCAGTTTGGAGTTCAGGAGATTGTCTTGACCAGGACCACACCCCTAAATGCATTGAAGCAACTGCCATGTGATTGGTTGATTAGATAATTGCATTAATGAGAAATTGAACAGGTGTTCCTAATAATCCTTTAGGTGAGTGTGTATATATATATATATATATATATATATATATATATATATATATATATATATATATATATATATATATATATATATATATAGATAGATAGATAGATAGATAGATAGATAGTATAAATATATATATAATTTACTATATGTGGTTCTTACATTTTACATTTACGCATTTGGCAGACGCTTTTATCCAAAGCGACTTGCATTGTATTCAAGGTACACATTTTTACATTTTGTCAGTTCTTGCTTTCCCTGGGAATCGAACCCATGACCTTGGCGTTGCTAGTTCTTAGAAATGTCCCATTTAATTCATGTCTCATTTAGTTTGGAAAAACTTTTATACTAGCTGTTTAAAAAACAAATATCAAGATATTTAATAATCTTAAGTAAAATTATTATTTAAATCATTATAAATGTTATTACATATAAGGTAATATAAGTAAATAAGAGTCCAATATTTCCATAACTAGCCTATAATACACCAGACTGAAACTAGAATAGCAGGAATGAACACTCATTAGGTGCAGCTCGGTGAGTTTGGTTGTGCACAGAATGTTCTGGTGTGAATGACTCCTGGAGCAAATGAGGTGTTGCTGGAGTCCCTGCAGAGCTGCCTCACCTCACCCGCCTTAAAAACTGCTGAGTCGCCTTTTCGTCTCCCTTGTTTGTTTCTGCGTCTGACGAGGCATGAGAAAGGTCACGCGCTTTGACCTTTGGCGGCCACTCTGAAGAAGACCTGCTGTGCTTTGGCTTTGAACCGCAAATGTGCCAGTTTCAGCCACACGGTGGCAGTGTTCGCAAAGAAATACTCATACATGTGTTTTGATTTTGTTCTGGCTTTGATAAGGTGGAATGATATATTATGATAATAATAAAAAAGGCAGGCTAGAAGTAATGTTACATTTTATCCTTATTTTTGGCATCGCACACCCTTTTCTACACAGGGAAAACATGCAGTCCTGTCCTCTTCTGTCCCAATGGACATCTAGTGCACTTCCTCTCTCCTGTTGATCTTACCAGAACTTTTTGTAACAGGTAGATTATTGATATCTCCAGATGGTTTTTATTATGATGATGTTTGAGGATGTGACCTCAGCTGACTGTTAGTGTTAGTGTTGCTGACTGTAAGATGTGGAGGTTTTCTTGTTCTTAAAAGTATAGATCATTAAATAAACAGAAAAGGCTCAGGGATCTTTGTTCATATGGTCAATTTGAATCTACTTATGAGGTCTATGACAAATATGAGTGTCCATGATTTAAAACATTTTTTTGTTGAAAACATGTTGGATTCGGATGGTTTCAAAAAACATTTACGTTATTTTAAACAAAAGTTGAAACAAAAAGTTTTAAACAAAAGTTTAAAATATTATCGGGGCCAAGCACAAACACACGATAAGTCAAGCCAACATCGTGCAATTAAAGACAGTCATTTTAGACAAAATGCCTGAAAAATCATAAATACAAATCACTAGTAATGTGATTTAATGGTTTATCACTTTCGACCAGTAGGTGGCGCTGTCACAAAATTGTGGTGTGGTCAGTGTAAGGTGACAATCACACATGCAAAGTTTGGTGTCAGTATGCTAAAGCATTGCAGAAATGAAGCCTCAGAGTTATTTTGGAATCATGCCATCAACTTTGTTAATGCATTATACGAAAATGGTTTTGTCTATCGTCACAGAATCCATAACCTTTTGTTGCTACAGTCTTAAGATGCTCTGACTCGAATTTGGTGAAAATCAGACAAACGGTCTAGGACAGGGGTATCTAAACTCGGTCCTGGAGGGCCGCTGTCCTGCAGAGTTTAGTTCTAGTTTGCCTCAACACACCTGCTGGAAGTTTCTAGTATGCCTAGTAAGACCTTGATTAGCTTATCCAGGTGCGTTTCATTGGGGTTGGAGCTAAACTCTGTAGGACAGCGGCCCTCCAGGAGCAGGATTGGACACCCCTGGTCTAGAAGGAGTTCGAAAAAGTAGGTTTTTAAAGAAAATCAAAATGGCTGACAGGAAGTTTGCCCAAATATGGCAAAATTTGTATCTCTGCTCTCGGTATGACCCAAGGAATCTATTAAATTTCATTACAATAGGGTAATTTAATTAAATGTTATTACCATTTTTTGAAAATGTCATAACTTTTGCCCCAAAGCTTTTTGAGTACTGTCAGGGCATGGCGCCGAAGACGAGTTTCATAACGATACACCAATGCATTCATAAAATACAGCATTTTTTGACACAATTCAAAATGGCCAACACCCAAAATGGCCAATGTGGGAAAAATGTGGGTATGGATTGACTCGGCATACTGCACCGAATCTAAAGAGACCCGTTTTTTTGTTTTTGGCCAAACCGTTCATAAGTTATGAGCAAAATGCCAATTTTTCATATCTCCTGACCACTAGGTGGCACTGTGCCGAAACTGTGCAGATAGCCTCAGGTCATGCTTGTCATAACACACACCAAGTTTTGCCAGAATATGCGGAAGTGTTGCGGAGATATATCCTCACGTTCATTTTGGTGAGCACTTAGTTTGTGCATTATTCGGGAACGGTTTGACTTGAATCACTTTGAATTCCATAACTTCATGTCGGCATGGGGTGAAGATGATCTGGTTAAGTTTTTGTGAATATCGGAGCAATGGCCTAGGAGCAGTTTTTTTTCTTGACGTCAATCGAATCACCTTGACCTCGAGGAATCAGAGGAAAATGTATTTTGTTTCTAACACTGTGCATCTTTGGACAGTTGGTGGCGCTAGAGGGATTGAGTTAGAGACGCCAAATTTGCCATGGTGAATGTTCGGACTGTCCTCTATCTGTGTGCCAAATTTCATAAGTCTATGGGCTTTCATAGACTTCCAGAGTGGATACGGAAGAATAATAATAAGAACGCCAACGATAACAGTAGGTACCTTCGCACCTTCAGTGCTTGGCCCTCCTAATTTTCTCTAAGAATGTTGTGTAGCTATTAAGTAAAACAGTTATATATATTCCTTGAATTCACGTGAGCTAAAATGATTTAATTTGTTGAAAAGTAAATGTAACACTTCATAACAAGGACCCATTAGTTAACATTAGTTCATGCATTAGCTAACAGTGTTAGTTAATAATATTAACAGATACAACTTTACATTTAAATTTTCTTTGTTGGTTAATGCATGAACTAATGTTAACAACTTATTAATTCACAAATATTATTACATTTCGGGAGTTGCACCGTATGGCAGTCTGAACCAACCTAATATCAAATTAAATAAACGTATTGACCACAAGTTTTGTTTGATGACTTTGATTTGGCAGACGTTTTTCAACTAATAATGCATTTTCTTTGGGCATCATGTGAATGACCCATACACATATTTGGGTGTTTCTTTATGCAATGAATTTAAACACCAAATGCCTCTGGATCAGGTTCACTGCAAATAAGCCTTTCACCGTGGTGTGGTTCCTTACATAACATCAGTCCTTGTTCCCTCTGAGGTGGTAATAATTCAGGTCAGGTGAGGATTACAATCTGCTTGCGAGGCAGTAAAACACAACAGGAGCAGCTGCGGCCCAAAAAAAGTCCCTACGATGGTGGGAATGATGACTAATGAGATAAATGCCTCAGCCAGAAGCAAAAAGCTTCTAGCCAGAAAAGATGAGGAAGTGTAGTGTGTGTAACAGTGTGCTGCATCTCAATGACACATTCATAGACTGGCCACGCTCTCCTACACATAAGCAAATACGCATTCATCGCACTGGAAGCCTGGGAAAAAGCCTCCATTGATGTCGACTCACAAGGAACCGTGTGTTCTTCTGATTCCCTCTCGTAGGCGCTCGATAGAGAGGGACGTTTTCCAGTTTATATCCTCTAGAAGGTCTAAAATCACCAGATTTGTGTTTTATATGAAGTCGTATATGTTCTCAGTGTCAGGACGGTGAGTTCTGTCAGCTGAAGGTGTGCAAATCCAGCTTTTTGATTCTTTAGGCTACGTTCAGACTGCATTTAAATGTGGTCCAAATCCGACTTTTTGCTCACATGTGATTCAGATCTGTCTTTGTCATGACAGTGTGAACAACACAAACCACATGGAATCTGATCTTCTCGATTATGATTTGTGCTACTTCCACGTGTGGTCCTAAATCTGATACAAGATGTTTTGCAATGCGACCTCAGTGTGAACAGTCATATGCGACTTTCTCGTCAATCAACATTCGGCACAATTTTGTGCTCATGGGAGTCACTTCAGAGATTTTACACCCCCGACGTTATCAAAACAGTGGACATATGCTCAGAACGTTCTTAAGAACTTTAAGAATTTTTTTTTTTTTTTAAATGGCCAATGGTTTGGATAGATGAGACCCTATTCCTCGTCTGGGATCGTGCAGAGCCTCTGAAGCCCTTCCTCTAAAACTGCATCAAAGTCCATTATATGTAGAAAAATCCTGGAATGTTTTCCTCAAAAAAAGAAAAAAAACACGCGTAGCGTTAGTTCTGGCAGAGATCGCTCTGTTAGTCGAGATCGCATCAGTCGACTTGCGTACCGCTGACCGCCGGAAGCTAGTTATTTTAGTCTATAAAGTTTTAAATATGGATATTTTTCTTACACAAGCACGCCACTTCGCTTCAGAAGGCCTTTATTAACTCCCCGGAGCCGTGTGGAGCAGTTGGATAGATGGATAGATGCACTTGTATGGACTTCAAAAATAACCCAACAGTCACTGCCATTATAAAGCTTGGATTAGCAGGACATTTTTAATATAACTCTGATTGTGTTCGTCTGAAAGAAGAATGTCATACACACCCAGGATGACTAGAGGGGGAGTAAATCATGGGCTAATTTTCATTTTTGGGTGAACTATCCCTTTAACATTTTTTATGGGGAAACCCTGACATTACGTGATGTCTATATTTAATGCACTTCATATTGTTGATAAAGAATGGAATATATTTTCTTTCTCTTTGTATTTTTATATTAATATGGTACAAGATTATTCTACTCAAATCAATGTGATAAACAAGTCAGATCAAAAGTAATCTAAAAGTAATCCAAAAGTAGTCAGATTATATTACCTTAAATATGTAATCGGACATATTTAAGGTAATATAACTACAGTTTTGTTTTGACCAATTACAATTTGTAAGTAATCTACCCATCTCTGGCAATTAGTTACTATTTTAGGGCATAACAATATTGTAACACACTACTTTTAAAAGTAACTTTCCCCAACACCTAACTAATTCATTCATTGCAAGGCCAGCAAAGATGACCAGCAAGTGAACGGATTTTGCGTCCAATCAAACTATACTGTATTTTGCTGCAAAACTCATCTGTGTACCCAAATTAGACTTCAACATGGACAGGTTTGCATGACATGCGCTTGGAAACCAAAAATAAAAATAATGCAAGTTAACAGCAAACTTCAAAAGTTAACTTCACTTGCAATGAAAATAACAATGAACATGATTTGTGCTAACCACAGTGTGTTTTGTGCAGTGATTTACTGGCTGCTAAGAGTATTGAATGAAATTCTGAGATCCTATTATAATTCATTGCATATGGTCCTATGCAGTTATAAATGCATAGTCCTATGCAATATAAATTTCAGTGAGATCCACTAACATAAAGCACTTAGAAAAATAGCTGTTAAAATGCAGCCAGAAGCAAGCTGAGATTTAAGTTGCCATAAAATGAAAGTGTTTCTCAGTTGTCGGTTCTTCTTTTTCATCCCATAAATACAGTAAGTACAGGAATTTGTCTTTGGCAAGTGCAGAAAACGTGTATGGTGTGAAGAGGCTTCATCAAATCAGGAACGGACGACAGCCGGACTAAAACTCCCTCAGTTTGCTGTAACTGAGCTATTCTGTTTCCTCTTTGGAAATTATGACCATCTTCCCACCCACACTCTCTAAACGCTCTACATGTGCCTGAAACACAAGCCAACAGGCCGAATACAGCCGGAATGGGCACATCTGTGCGGCTGGCAGCAAAAGTGTGCACCGTTTTCATGCCAGAGCTACCAAAAACTTCTCTTTCTTTCAGAATCTGCTAGAAGAATGGCAGCGTGGGATCAGAAATCACCAGGGTTTCATGCACTTCCCTTGAAATCAGTCATATTTTTGTTGAATTCCAGTATCAGATTCTTTTTTTTTCTATTTTCCCAGCTGGACAGAGTAATAATGAGGTCACCGCACACCAGATCTCAGGCAATGTCTGTTGTGTTATTCTCTTCTGTATCTGGGGAGACTGGTAAATGCCTCCTGAATTTAGCACAGAAAAAGGATTTGAAGGTCACAACTGTTGAGTGGTGAACCCAACAACTCACAGGTGAACTTAATGCTCCTTTCTAGAATGATCCAACCAGAACAGACGGAGAAAAGCTGCTCAGAGCTCAAGCCGTTGGCGTGTGGGTGTGAGTCAGTGGAGGAGAGGATGGGGCAACAAGAGTAATCGTTTGTTTTCTTGGTTTGCATGTTATGAAGAATGACACTTGACTCACCCGCTGCTCATTCAGATCAGAAAACTCAGACTGACAGTTTATGGGGGGACTTTTTTGTCTCAAGGGACAGATTTTAGCTTTTATTTTAGTTTTTTAAAGGTCACACTAAAACATTGTAGCATGCAGTTATAATACATTTTTGAGGTTTCAAAATGTAGATTTTGTTTTACCAAACCCAGATGTTCAATTTCAAACTATGCAAATATATATTATAAAATCCAAAACCATTTCAATATTTATTATGCAAATATATATACACACACACACCGATCAGGCATAACATTATAACCAATGACAGGTGAGGTGAATAACACTGATGATCTCTTCCTCACGGCTCCTGTTAGTGGGTGGGATATATTAGGCAGCAAGTGAACATTTTGTCCTCAAAGTTGATGTGTTAGAAGCAGGAAAAATAGGCAAGCGTAAGGATTTGAGCGAGTTTGACAAGGGCCAAATTGTGATAGCTAGACGACTGGGTCAGAGCATCTCCAGAACTGCAGCTCTTGTGGGGTGTTCCCAGTCTGCAATGGTCAGGATCTATCAAAAGTGCTCCAAGGAAGGAACAGTGGTGACCTGGCCACAGGGTCATGGGCGGCCAAGGCTCATTGATGCACGTGGGGAGCGAAGGCTGGCCCGTGTGGTCCGATCAAACAGACGAGCTACTGGAGCTCAAACTGCTCAAGAAGTTAATGCTGGTTCTGATAGAAAGGTGTCAGAATACACAGAGCATCTCAGTTTGTTGCGTATGGGGCGGCATAGTCGCTGACCAGTCAGGGTGCCCATGCTGACCCCTGTCCACCGCCGGAAGCACCAACAGTGGCACGTGAGCATCAGAACTGGACCACGGAGCAATGGAAGAAGAAGGTGGCCTGGTCTGATGAATCACGTGTTCTTTTACATCACGTGGATGGCCGGGTGCGTGTGCGTGGCTTACCCAGGGAACACATGGCACCAGGAAGAAGGCAAGCGGGCGGAGGCAGTGTGATGCTTTGGGAAAGGTTCTGCTGGGAAACCTTGGGTCCTGCCATCCATGTGGATGTTACTTTGACACGTACCACCTTACCCTTTCATGGAAACAGTATTCCCTGGTGGCTGTGGCTCTTTCAGCAGGATAATGCTCCTGCCACAAAGCACAAATGGTTCAGGAATGGTTTGAGGAGCTCAGTGAACTCAAGCGTGGTACCGTGATAGTCCATTCGTGAAATTTCCTCACTACTAAATATTCCACACTCAACTGTTAGTGGTATTATATCGAAGTGGAAGCAATTGGGGAAAAGTGGTACACAAGGTGGTAGGCCATGTAAAAAAAAAAAAAACACAGAGCGGGGTCAGCACATGCTGAGAGTCACAGTGCGCAGAAGTCGCCAACTTTCTGCAGAGTCAATAGTTACAGACCTCCAAACTTCTGTGGCCTTCAGATGAGCTCAAGAACAGTGTGTAGAGAGCTTCATGGAATGGGTTTCCATGGCCGACCAAGTGCAATGCAAAGCATGGGATGCAGTGGAGTAAAGCACGCCGCAACTGGACTCTAGAACAGTGAGACGTGTTCTCTGGAGTGACCAATCACACTTCTCTGTCTGCCAATCCCATGGATGAGTCTGGGTTTGGCAGTTGCCAGGAGAACGGGACTTGCCTGACTGCATTGTGCCAAGTGTAATGTTTGGTGGAGGGGGGATTATGGGATGGGGTTGTTTTTCAGGGGTTGGGCTTGGCCCCTTAGTTCCAGTGAAAGGAACTCCTAATGCTTCAACATACCAAGACATTTTGGACAATTTCATGCTCCCAACTTTGTGGGAACAGTTTGGGGATGACCCTTTCCTGTCCCAACATGACTGCGCTCCAGTGCACAAAGCATCGGTCCATAAAGACATGGATGAGCGAGTTTGGTGTGGAGGAACTTGACTGGCCTGCACAGAGTCCTGACCTCATCCCGATAGAACACCTTTGGGATGAATTAGAGCGGAGACTGCAAACCAGGCCTTCTCGTCCAACATCAGTGCCTGAGCTCACAAAAGTGTGCTTGTGTATAATGATTTCTATTGCAACCAACAATTTTCTCTGTAATAATGTCTGAGATATAAATATGAAACATGTATGTAACTGAGAACAAGAGTAAATATGAAGATAAATACCACTTGTGAAGCACATTTTTATTGTGCATCATTTCCTGTCAAGCCATAATTGAGTGTATTACATAAAATGCTATCTAGTCAGTCATTTTATTCAAAAAATGTTTTAAATGTAATTTCCATCACTGCCAAAAAATAATGAATGCTTTCAAACAGGTTTCCTCAACCCACCCGTCTTCCATTGGTCAGCCAAACAGACTCATACTATTGGTTCAGCCAGTGTTATTGGTGTCTGGTTGGTTGAGATGTTTAAACAAACACAGCACACACAGAGAGAGACAATGCTCACACTTTTCATGGGAAATTAACCTACAAATGGTTTATGTATATTTTTCTGTGCATTTTAAGCTTGGGCAGGATATTTTAGCATTTAAAAAAAAAAAAAATGACACACTTTAGCTTTCAGTTTGAAAAAGCTGATAAATGTGGCTTATGTGACTAACACACATTTTGTCCCAGATCAGGCTTAGGAGGGACACATGCCAGCGGGTGGCGTACGGTACATTGGACACATTTAATCTGGCTTAGTGAGGTTTGTAAACCAGACAGAAAGGCCACAGAGGCAGAACATCTGAACCCCCTGCAAGCTGCCAGAGCATTCCAGCCAAATATCAACTTCGCATAATAATCTTTCTCATCCTTCAGCTTTCAATATTAACTTACGCAAGTAAACAATTATGTAGAACACCCTAGCAACCACATAGCAACACACTAAACACCAACCAAAAGTGTACAGACCTTATCCACCAGAGAAACAAGTGCGCAGTGTTTGAACTTCTGTGTTTGCGGCAGCTCTGTATGTTTCTATGGCATCACTGCCGAAGAGTAATTAGTTGGTGAAGTGGATTTACTTATTGTAGAGTTACCGAAAGTTATCATGAGCATTGTAATGTTTGATGAGGATGTCATAACTAATGTCAGTAGACAACTTTTATAAGTTATATGTAGATATATCTAATTTGATACTGAAAAGTAAAACTGATTATCCCTAACTAACTGCTAGTTGGTCATACTAGTTCTTAAAGGGATAGTTCACCCAAACAGTCTGTCATCATTTACTCACCCTCAAGTTGTTTCAAACCTGTATGAGTTTCTTTCTTCTGTTGAACACAAAAGAAGATATTTTGAAGAATGTTGGTAATCAGACAGTTGACGGTATAGTATTTTTTTCTCTACATACTATGGAAGTCAATGGCTACCATCAACTGTCTGGTTACCAACCAAGGCCTAAAACTAACTTTTTGCCACACCTGCCAGTGACCGGTGACTTTTTACTAAAATTTACCGTCCATGTCCAGTTATGACACCAAAATAGGAGATACCAGTGAAAATTCACAATTATCTATTACAATTTCAATACCACAGCTAAAACTACTAGCCTAACTAATATAAATTTAAAACATTAAAAGGAACATGCCACTATTTTTGAAACTCCCCTAGAGTTAAACAGTTGAGTTTTACCGAATCGATTCAGCCGATCTCCGGGTCTGGCGGTAGCACTTTTAGCATAGCTTAGCATAGATCAATGAATCTGATTAGACCGTTAGCATCTCGCTCAAAAAAATGACCAAAGAGTTTCAATATTTTTCCTATTTAAAACTTGACTCTTCTGTAGTTACATCGTGTACTAAGACTGATGGAAAAGACAGACGCAGTGACTGAAAATAGGCTAACTCCCGGCAACATAACCAACATGACAACCTGCTTGCACAGGGAGCGTTGCCTTGCAGAGGTGTAAAGAGTACCTGAAAACCATACTTGAGTAAAAGTACAGAATCCTTAAAGTGAAAATGACTCCATTACAAGTTACAAGTCACCAATTCCAATATAACTTGAGTAAAAGTCTTAGAGTATCTGATTTTAACAGTACTTAAGTATTTTCCTCATACTAAATATAGGCTCAAATATGCACTAGACCTCAACACCTAAGAGATTTGTAAGATAAGAAATCATGTTTCTTTTCTAAAATCAAAATAAAACTGAACACCTCAATACTGCATTAAATCAAGGTCGACACAACAGCCTCTTAAACGTCTCCGTTCAGCTCAAGTGCACAAAAAGGCCATAAGTAAACCAATATCGTCAATATAGCGGATGACTAAAATAATGTCAATCATGTCCTCACCTCATAAATCAAACACTTGTGATCCATCAACTCCCTGCTAATGCACTCACATTCATGTAAAGTAGCCTTGATGACGTGTTTGGGTGAGTAAAGGCAAAACGCACTAGATACAGTACCTTCAATGCCCTTAGATGGCGATAGCGCTTAAAGCAGAATCAAACTGCAGATTTGCACGAGCTGTTCCTCTGCGACGCTGATGATAAAATGTGCGACCCATTCGAATTCTATTGAGAACGCTACGTAAACACTACGGAGAAAACAGCCACTAAAATGACTGATGGAAAGAGGGGAAAACATCATTCTGCAAGCTTTTTAAACTCATCATAACCACATTTACTAGAATTGATCACGTTCTCTTGTATTTATTGTGGTCAATTTTGACTAGTTGTAGAATTTAATAGATAATCCCTTAAGGGAATAGATTTTTCACTAAAGATGCACATTACACCTGTGGCATGTTGTAGCTATAGTTTCTAACTGTGTTGCTATTTTTTATAACAAATGCTATAGATAAATAAAAAAAAAAAGAAAGAACAAGTTAACATTGGCCTGCGTGGTAATGAGGAACCGTCGATGGTCTTGCTGTGTAAATAAACCCTTATTGTAACAAATGCTATAGTTAAACAATTACAAGAACTATATGTTAGTTTTAAGGCTGAGTACAAGTTAGAAAGAGCTTTAAAATATGGACCTTCTTGAATTATTGACTAAACAACCCGCCCCCTATAACCCCGCCCCCTTTGGTGAGTACCGGCACTTTATTTTGTCCACTTCACGCACTGGATACGGTTACACGCGTTTACTTTCTCAACTGGTTACGTTCACGTAACACATAACCGACTATGTTTACTAGGATACTCGCTATTTTCTGACATCATTTTGTGTGAATTTGTCCGCTCAAATGCAAGAAAACGTGAAAGAGAGTTTAGTATTCACTTTCCACACAGCGTGCGAGTAATGAAATGAGCTCCCTTTCGCGTCCTTTTGTGCCGATGCAGCACTGCCCCGTCACGTTTGCATTGTTAGAATTCATAAAAGATTCAACTGCATTTCCAGCACAGATTTTTACTCGCATTTGGCGCTTGGCGAGTGTTCATTTTAGGCCCAACATTCTTCAAAATATCTATTGTGTTCAACAGAAGAAACTCAAGCAGGTTTGGGACAACATGAGGGTGTGTAAGTGACGACAACATTTTCCTTTTTGGGTGAACTATCCCTTTAAGACGCAATCGTAACATAATGGCTGTTTATGCAACTGACCCTAGCAACTGCATAACTATTCACATTTTCTTCTGAACTAGTTTAAGCATAAAGTAGACCAGTGAACACCTCGGAAACACATCAGTGAAATGAAGTGCAGTGTAGACACAATGAGGATGTTTACCTTAATGCTTCCTGGCTTTAATTATTTTAAGTGAGCACCCCATGCTGCTTCTAGAGGCCAAATCTGCCAGTAATTGTACGTTTTAAAGCACTGTAATCCCACAGTCCTCTCTGAGCAGGCATGTCACCCCACTGGAATAATATTAGTGATATACTCTAAACTGACAACCACCCAATGTTTCCATATGCAATTTATTTCAGAAATGCAGCAACACTCTTCATCCGAATGTGACTGACACTCCCTGTATAGTTTAATTACTGGAAAGATCATCATGTTCTTCATTATGGGCTATTTTCATGCTCTCAAATAAATCTGCTGACATGTTGAAATGCTTATGGTTGCATAACATAAAGATTATATCATCACTCTAAAAGTACTATTTAGCAACATTGTTTTCCTTCTCTCTAAATGAATATTCTGTCATCATTTACTCCTCCTCATGTGGTTTGGTATAAACTTATATATATATATATATATATATTTTTTTTTATATATATATTTATATTTATATATTAAAATATATTTATTTTTTTGGGGCAAAAACTAACAATTTTATAGAAACCTAATAAAACCTTTTTGCCTCTTTACAAACATTAATATCAAATTAATCAAACCCCAAAAACTTCTAATGCCAAACATTTTATTAATACAATTTTTAGTTTTAACAAAGAAAGAGAATTCTGTAATTCATTTATGGCCCGGTTCTTTTGCTTCTTTCATCTCCAGTGCATTCAGTCTTCACATGCACATTCACACAACAGATCTGGGATCAGATTTCTCTGCTGTTTCGAACATTCTTTCTCATCAAACCCCAAAACCTTGGGAGCGACCTCAGACTGGTGTAGAGGCGGACATCTGGAGCGGGCCAGCACCTCACCTCCTCTGACCGGCAGGAGTCAGCGTAATCTCTGCAAGCCCAGTGACATGAGAGCAGGGCCCCGCCACAGATCTCGCCCCCGGGGCCCCGGCGGTCTGGCGCTGCCAGTAAAGAGGTGGAGGAGGGGTGGGAGGAGAGGAGGGGGCAGAGGAGGGTGCCACGTTTGCATGACGGCCCGGCACATGCAGTCCATGAAAACGCTTTACTCAGCATGGCTTAGGCGTTTCAGCATTAAACTCAACACATTATTCATCAAGCATCTGAGGGAGCTCATGTGTCTTAGCATCATACTGTACATGATAGCATCATGTTGCTCCCAAATTTGTATCAGTTTTACTGGTAGTCACTGTATGAAGAATGTTTGGGTGTAATATGTCACAGTTTACTTTATTTTGCTCTCCTCACTTACAGAAATGAACTATAGTGTCCGTAAAACATTATACCTGCTGTCTGAATCATTGTTGGTTTGACTGATATATATATAAACAAACCATAAAGCAGGAAATTACATCATAGAAACCCTTTTGTCAATGTCAAAAGTATATAGCTTAATTTTATTTAATATAGTATAAATGTTTTATATTTATAAATTAATATCAAATTCAAATTGTGTGTACGTGTATAATTATTTTGTATATATAAATATGTACTATATGTATATATTTAAGAAATGTTTGCATGTATATACTGTTTATATATATAAATATTACAATGTTTTCTTAAATATGCACATGCATGTGCGTGTATTTATATATGCGTGTGCACTGTGTATAATTATCTATATATTATGTAAACATGAACTCATTTTGGATTTGACAGCACTAATTAATATTGGAATTTATGACAAGCCAAGTTTAGTTAGAAAATAGTAGAAAATGTCATGCGGTGAGATGCTGCAAAAGGAACAATTTATGATATTTGTGAAAATAATTTCATTTAATTAATTTGAAAAACATGTTTTCATATTTGATGGTGACACCAAATGACATTTTTACAGTTTCATTTTTAAACTTACATAATACGCTGCAAACGCTTATCAAAAATGAAACCAACATGGACAAACATTAAACAGGAAGTGACATCACAGAGATGACCCCTATTATCCAGGTCTTATCCGATCATTTGACCATTTTATAACAAGGCTGTGATGCAACTTTGCAAAAAAATATTTATGATATAAAAAAAACATAACTTATAAATATTAAAAATATATTTATAAACTTATGAAAATATTAAGATGTATAAATATTTGATGGTTACACATGACATTTGTACAAACATTAAATATAAATGCTTTTCAAAAACATGAAACATTTCTATGCATTTGGCACACTTTTCTTTATCTCAAACACTCTTTGTGTTTCTGACACACAAAAAGCATCATGAGTTTTACCAATGCCTTTAAATAACGCACTCAGTTAAAGTCTGTAAATGAAATGAGTGTTTTTTTAATTATTAAAGACGACACCTGCTGGGCCAAGATCTCAGACATTCCCCGTGTTGCTTTTATTGAGCAGTTATTTACAGGGAAAAGCAGAGACTTGCATCTAAATATTTTCATTATGCAAATGTCTTCATGTAAAGGCTTTCTGCAGGGTTCATGTCATGTCTTGATTACAGTGTTTTCAGTCCAGAAAGTCTCGTCAGACTACAGTCACGTCGAAGGCCTATACTTGTCTTCTGCGCTCCGTCTGTCCTCACAAATTGCTTTGGCTAACCGAGAAACATCTGTGTCTTTGTGTGTTACCTTGGAGACAAGGGCATCCAAATAGTAGGAATAAGGAGAGCAGGAGTGGTGCGGGAAAGCTTCGGTGAGGGAAGTTCAGATGGGGTTGCAATGTGAGAATGGCTCCAAAAAGCCTGACAATCAGCACATTCCACTGGCCCGGGGGTTTTGAGCAGAAAAATATCACTGAGTGTCGGTGGACGCGGTCAGGCTGTGCATAAACAAAGACAGGGGGGGGATTTACAGCTCGGGCTGTTGCGTGTGACCACAGATGTGGGAGGAGAGCGAGAGACGGTCGTCACCTTATATTGGGTGTCTGCAAAAACAGGCCTCAGATTCGGCAACCGGAAAAAATAACGGCTTGCTATTGTGTCTGTCTGGTGAAATGCAATGGCCGCGCTTTCCTTCAGTTTTCCTTTTCAAATAACGAGTATTTAATTGTTTCCAGTTTTGCATCAAGGGCAAAGCTTCAGTATAGAGCTCATAAATCACTGGACTTTTGTTTGACGCTCCATTAGGATTTCAAGAAATGTGTGTGAATGGCACAAATATTTGTTGCAATGCCAAAGCCTCAAACCCTTTATCAGACACGCTAAATAAGACATGCAGAAAGAACAAACTTTCCCACAGATCATCTCATTCACACCGTAATCCCTAATGCTCAAAATAATTCATTGGTTTGAGTATGGTAAACTTAAATTAAAGGGGACATATTATGCAAAATGCACTTTTATAAGGTGTTTGAACACAGATGTGTGTCCATCGTGTGTGTAAAAAAAAAAAAAAAAAAAAAAAAAAAAAACACACAATACTTTTTTTGTAATCCCATCTGTTTTTTAGGCTTGTTCGAGATGCATCGGCGCTGCGCACACCGACCGCGACTGTCATCAAAGTACCGCGAGAGCGATTCAAAAGCATAAGGAGTCGTTTGCTCGCCAATCGCCAGAGATGGAAACTCAAGTCTGCGACTTGGACTCGAGTCGCACTTAAGTCGCAAAAAAAAACAAAACAAAAGACTTGCGCACTTGACTTGGACTCGCGAACAACTGAGTGGGAGGAGACTTGACCAAGGGGGCAATCCAGCACCCAGAAAGCGTACCTTCCATAGCGGCAGCCATTGCTAACCAAGCCATCACCTGCTGTTAGCATTCCATTGAATAACTTTACATCTGAGGCGTTTAAAGACTCCATTTGTCCATTGTTTATGTCTAAAGAAACACGATAATGTATAAAAGGCTTGTATCTTACACTATCGCCTAGGGCTGGGTATTGTTCAAAATCTTAATTAAAACAAATTCTGGTGACGCTTCGCACTCAGGGTAACATTATTAATAAAACTGGTTGTGCTTTTTGGATAGCTTGCTCACCTCCACCATGGGGGTAGCAAACCTTTAACAATAACCTCTGTGACTGCTCTGTGGCACTGATCTCCTCTTTGCTTGGATATTTTCCCTCTTGCTGACAGTGTGAAGGGATTGACACTTTCTGGTATTGTCTTCCTATTCCTAACGTCAGGGTGGACCGGTGCAGAGGCTAATGTGAAGGGGGAAATAGACAGCGCTAACGCTACAGCAAACGACTAGCAGCACAAGCTAACATACATAAAGTTGTAGTCAACGTTATGGGGATGCATTCGGTTTAAGTAGTGAAATTACACTTATCTGTCAAGTATTTCTAAAATGTGTAACCTTAACGTTACGTTGGAAAAACAAAGATGTTGCCTGCCTGGTCAAAGAATAGCGTTATAGCTCCTACGTTACATAGCAACGCAGAGTTGCATCCACACATTCAAACCACTCGCGTTAGCATAAACAATTACTTTAACTTCTGTTCGCTAAAAAAGGTGACCTTTCTTACTGCTACACTCCCAGATGATGTTGACGAGGGCAGGTTTGACTGCGATCCTCTGGTTCCATCTTTTTACAGTCAAATACCGTGCAATTTTCTGCCTTAATATTGATCCCGTGCATGGTCAAGTGCTTCATTAAATTGGTGGTATTGCCGCCTTTGGTTGCAATACTCTTATCGCATATGTTGCATTTTGCTGACTCGGCATCCACTTTTATAAAGTGTAGCCGCACTTTAGACCTCTTTGGCATTGTAAAACGACGCGGTAGAACACATGGGGAAAAAACAACTACACTTGTGTTGTGTGACTGCGGGTATCTTCAGATCTCCTACCCGTCACGTGGTGGTGGACAGCCGATCGCCGGTGCTTTAGGTCTTTACATGCAAGTATGCTACAGGCTCACACAGACACGGCCGCTTGGCTTTTGGAACCGAAATTTGGCACCGAAAGATAAATCGTTTTTCGATACTCATAGTATCGGAGTTTTTCGTTCGATACCATAAAAGTATCACCGTTTGGTGCCCAGCCCTACTATCGCCCCGTAGAAGCCATTTTGTAAAAATAGGCCAACGATTTTGTCATAAGCACACGACTCTCTGTCGCACAGTAGAGAAATTACTGTATAGACCCGTATAGACAGGAGAAGAAGCTCGCAGGCAATCTTTTACTGTCTATGAGGCAATCGGGGGGACGTGGAGGCATAAAGTCCGATAAAGTCAAGGGAGAAGCCCATAGAGAGCCAAAATCTCTGCAAGATTCGGTGATTCAGATTTCACTTCGCACAACTACTAGAAGACTTACAACTGTCAGACAGGTTGCTTATGTCTCATCTACGTCGTCAAGCTCAGTCCGAGGCTGCGCAGTATGCTCAGCCGTCAGGAAGTGAGCGCTTCTAATTGACTTCACTTCTCTCCATTGAAGTCTTTGGGGTCGCTGTGTCCATTTCTTTTACTGTCTATGGACTTGACTGAACTGAACATGGACTTAAAGTCTTTTGGCATGGCATTCCCGATTGTTCTCTATTTACTACCCCACATGACAGCACGAAACGCCACCTTTTACTATTCATCCATTCATTCACAAATATCACATCACATATCACAAAACATTTCTAAACGCACCAAGCCAACAATATAGTCAAGCCTTACCTTGCAAAACTTTGTCATTTAATTTGAAAAGCAATCAATTCATCCAAAGGGAAGCTGCGGTGTTGCACAGCAGCAGAGGCTTGCTAGCGGTCCATTTTCAAGAAGTACACGTTTCCATGTCCTTTTCATGTTTTGCTAACATATGCATATAATCCAGATTTAAGTTAATTTGCATCTGGATTGCACGAACACTTTCATACATAATTTATGACCCTGTCGACTCATTTCCACAATATAATTGATATGATTTGTAAATGCATTGATTTCTTAATCAATTAGGCAAGTTAGCATTTATTGAATTAGCTAGTTAAAGCTGGCAAAGCTCTTTAAATTGAGATTCATTTTAAAGGCACAATCTGTAAGTTTTCGCCGCTAGGGATCGCATTTTCGAAACAATAACAAAGGCGAAGCTCGATGACGCTGTGAAGGAGAGTGGGACGATGGGAGATGTCGTTTTCACCATCCACAGATATAGGCTATGGAATTCACCAATCATGTTCATGGACGAGGTAATGAATTAGTTTTTGTGTTACCTGAACGTTTGCTCACACTGTTTTATGTCATTGTTCATGCTGTGCAGTTTTACCTTGTTTAAAACAATCCCCACAGTATTTGCAAGTAAATATTTTTGTGCATACTGTATTTAATTTCACTGCCATAGACTTTGTCACCAGGTTTGATAAAAAGCGCTAAGTGTAATATGTGTAATTCCATCAGCATAACCCACAAAGAATTATGCCTGTCTATTTAAAAAACACGCCAGAGCGGAGTCTCTGTCAAGTCCAAGCTTGTCCATCTCAAAAACGCCACACTGATGTTGATCCTTGATTTATTTCCCCGTTTGTCACAAAGCCTGCTTGTCTCAAGGCCGAAGTTCACTTCGGCCGTCCGCGTCCGCTCAACAGCGCATCACGGTCAAAGGAATATTCATCTGTGGAAAGTGAAGTATAGTGAAGTATTTTGGATTTTCTGTACTCTCCAATGAAAAATCGTGACCCGTGACTGAATAGCACAACAGCGGAGTGTTGCCGCATTTGTCCACGTGTGTTGCCATGGTTTTTAACAAGCAGAAACCGAGGATATTACATCACTTACAGGCGATAATGACAAGAGATGAGCCATAATTTAAAATAGGAATTTCGTTGGATTTACTTTTGGGATAATGTAAGAACATAATGTAACTGCATAGCCTAATCACACTGTGCAAGTGGTTTTTGGATATTATTTTTTTTTTTTTTAACATATTGTGCCTTTAAATGAAATGTATGGGTTAGCTTAATCAAATATTTCAAGCTAAGAACAAATAAAATGTACAACATAAAAATCTGCTTACTTATTCGGGACTGCAGTGGTGAAAGGGGATCTGTTGGTGTAATGTAACATCAAGGTTGTCTCACTTTTTTATAAGTCTGTCAAATCAAAGTCATGTGGTCCAGCCAATGTAATGTACATCTGCATTCCTTGTACTCTCATTCTTCACCCTTAAATCCGGCTGTTCTCCCACCTGTGCTGTGTGAGATCCCGCCGGCCTACACAGCACATGTGATCTGCCACACCTCATTCCTAGTGTTCCCATAATTCCACAGCGGAAAAGACCTTCCATTGTTCACCCTCTTCCTACAGTGGTTTGACTTCCCCCAGTCCTTCTCGATGCCTCCACCATCTGCCCTTATGATATATATTCATACAGTCCTTTACTGTTTTTAATGTTTTTGAAGGAAGTCTCTTATGCTCATCAAGCCTGCATTTATATGATCAAACATACAGGAAGAAAAAAAAACGTATTATTACAATGTAAAATAATGTCTTTCTATTTTAATATACTTTAAAGTGTAATTTATATCTGTGATCAGAGCTGAATTTATCATCATGACTTCAGTGTCACATGATCCTTCAGAAATCATTATAATATGAGGATTATTATTTTTATAACCTGTGATACTTTTTCTGGATTCTTTGTATTTATATTCTTTGATGAATACAAAGAACAGCATTTATTTAAAATAGAAATCTTTTGTAACAATATACACTACCATTTAAAAGTTGGGGTCAACTTTTCTATTTTTATTATTTAAAAAAATTAATTAATGAATGCTTTTATTCAGCAAGAATGTGTTAAAATGATAAAAAGTGATAGTAAATATTTATATTGTTAGAAAAGATTTCTATTTTGAATAAATGCTGTTGTTTTTAACTTTTTATTCATCAATGAATCATGCAAAAGATATTAAAAAAATTAACATTAATAATTTCAACATTGATAATAACTGTATCATATCAGAATGATTAGTGAAGGATCATGTGACACTGAAGACTGGAGTAATGATGATAAATTCAGCTTTGATCACAGGAATAAATTACACTTTACTATATATTCACACAGAGAACAGCTGATCTACACTGGAGGAATATTACACAATATTACTGTATTATAATATTATTTCCCTGTGTTTTGATCAAATAAATGCACACTTGATGAGCATGAAAGACTGTCAAAACCTTAATGTAAAACAAACAAAAAATTTTTGACTGGTACTATATATACACATATATACTTTCCTTTTGTCTAAAATACTTTAAAATGAAATTAAATAAAAGCTAAAAGTTAATTTAAAAACTATATACAGTAGTGGCCTAAAGTGATGTCTTGAAACATTTACATTTTCATCCTTTATTCAAATATTATTAAACATTTCTTAAAGATTTTCTAAGTATATTGCATAGCTGTGCTTTTAAAAAAAAAAAAAATTATAATGCAATGAAACTTGACAAATTGTGTGGACATCATTTTTTTTTTGGCCAGTGTGTTATAGAAAATTAATGAACACAAAGACAAGACAGAACCAAACAAATATTAATAAGTGTTGTAGTCAATATATTTTTTTCTTATTGAGCTTTTGTTTGTCTATGAATTATTGTTTTGCATAGTAAAATAAAACCTGTAGCTTGCTTTTTGTGCCAAATAATTTTGCCAGATGTTTTAACCAAGTTTAGTGTTTTGTTCGTCCCTCATATTTAATATATATATATATATACACTCACCTAAAGGATTATTAGGAACACCATACTAATACTGTGTTTGACCCCCTTTCGCCTTCAGAACTGCCTTAATTCTACGTGGCATTGATTCAACAAGGTGCTGAAAGCATTCTTTAGAAATGTTGGCCCATATTGATAGGATAGCATCTTGCAGTTGATGGAGATTTGTGGGATACACATCCAGGGCACGAAGCTCCCGTTCCACCACATCCCAAAGATGCTCTATTGGGTTGAGATCTGGTCACTGTGGGGGCCATTTTAGTACAGTGAACTCATTGAAACCAGTGAAACCAATTTGAAATGATTCGAGCTTTGTGACATGGTGCATTATCCTGCTGGAAGTAGCCATCAGAGAATGGGTACATGGTGGTCATAAAGGGATGGACATGGTCAGAAACAATGCTCGGGTAGGCCGTGGCATTTAAACGATGCCCAATTGGCACTTAGGGGCCTAAAGTGTGCCAAGAAAACATCCCCCACACCATTACACCACCACCACCAGCCTGCACAGTGGTAACAAGGCATGATGGATCCATGTTCTCATTCTGTTTACACCAAATTCTGACTCTACCATCTGTATGTCTCAACAGAAATCGAGACTCATCAGACCAGGCAACATTTTTCCAGTCTTCAACTGTCCAATTTTGGTGAGCTTGTGCAAATTGTAGCCTCTTTTTCCTATTTGTAGCGGAGATGAGTGGTACCCGGTGGGGTCTTCTGTAGCCCATCCGCCTCAAGGTTGTGCGTGTTGTGGCTTCACAAATGCTTTGCTGCATACCTCGGTTGTAACGAGTGGTTATTTCAGTCAAAGTTGCTCTTCTATCAGCTTGAATCAGTTGGCCCATTCTCCTCTGACCTCTAGCATCAACAAGGCATTTTCGCCCACAGGACTGCCGCATACTGGATGTTTTTCCCTTTTCACACCATTCTTTGTAAACCCTAGAAATGGTTGTGCGTGAAAATCCCAGTAACTGAGCAGATTGTGAAATACTCAGACCGGCCCGTCTGGCACCAACAACCATGCCACGCTCAAAATTGCTTAAATCACCTTTCTTTCCCATTCTGACATTCAGTTTGGAGTTCAGGAGATTGTCTTGACCAGGACCACACCCCTAAATGCATTGAAGCAACTGCCATGTGATTGGTTGATTAGATAATTGCATTAATGAGAAATTGAACAGGTGTTCCTAATAATCCTTTAGGTGAGTGTATATATATATATATATATATATATATATATATATATATATATATATATATATATATATATATATATATATATATATGTATATATATATATATATATATATATATATATTTAACCCTTATGCTTCAACACTTTTTCTGTTTAGTTTTTTTTTTAAATGTTACTATACTGTTTATGATAGTCACAGTTTATGAAAAAATATGTTAAAAATTGTTAAGTACAGTTTTAAAATATTTTGGAAAGGATTAATGAGAAGTAAATATGAGATTTGTTGTGTTTACCTAATTTCTTTTTGTATAAATTAATAATTTTATAAATTATAAAATGAATTGTATAAATTCCAGTTAACAGTTACAATTTGACCCCAGCATAACACAGGCAGATTTTTAACAAGATACAAGACAGACACCTTCAATATATCCAAAAATGCGTGCAAGCATTTCAGGTTACGTCATATTACCAACTCTTCATTCTTCCATTATATTCTGTTTCCATTAGGGAAAAACCTTATTTGATCAACATTCACCCGCAGCTCACTTTTCATTTCCCATGGATTATTGTCTAAAAGCCACGAGAACAAGATTTAGGCCTTGCTGGGAGACCCAGAGTAGATTATATTATTACAACTTGACTTCAGAACTGCCTTATTCTTCATGGCACAGATTCAACAAGCTGCTCCATATTATCATGACAGCATCAACACAGTTGCTGCAGATTTGTCAGCTGCACATCAATGATGTGAATATCCTGTTCCAACACATCCCAAAGCTGCTCTATTGGACTGAGATCTGGTGACTGTGGAGGTCATTTGAGTGTAGTGAACTAAAAAACAAAACAAAAAAAAACCTTTGAGGAGCTTTGTGGCATGGTGCGTTATCCTGCTGGAAGTAGCCATCAGAAGATGGTCCACTGTGGTCATAAAGGGATGGACATGGTCACAATACTTAGGCATGCGTTTAAACAATGCTCAACTGGTACTAAGTGTGCCAAGAAAATACCCTTAACCACCATTATACCACCAGCAGCCTGAACCGCTGATACAAAGCAAGATGTTCAATGCGTTCATACTGTTTACACCAAAGTCTGACCCTCCTGTTTTGAGATTGTGATGAGAGTTTATTTGAGTTACTGTTGCCTTTCTATCAGCTTGAATCAGTCTGGCCATTCTCCTCTCACCTCTGGTATCAAGGCATTCTTAGTTACTGGATATTTTCTCTTTTCAGGTCCTCTTTTTGTCTGTAAACCCTAGAGATGGTTGCTCGCGAAAAGCCCAGTCGATCAGCAGTTTCTTAAATATTCAGACCAGCCCGTCTGGCACCAACAACCATGCCACATTCAAAGTCACTTAAATCACCTTTCTTCCTCGTTCTGATGCTCAGTTTGAACGTCAGCAGATTGTCTTGACCATGTTTACATGCTTAAATGCATGAGTTGCTGCCATGTGATTGGCTGATTAGATATTTGCATTAGCAAGCAGTTGAACAGGTGTAGCTAATAAAAGTGGTATATATATATATATATATATATATATATATATATATATATATATATATATATATATATATATATATATATATACACTCACCTAAAGGATTATTAGGAACACTTGTTCAATTTCTCATTAATGCAATTATCTAATCAACCAATCACATGGCAGTTGCTTCAATGCATTTAGGGGTGTGGTCCTGGTCAAGACAATCTCCTGAACTCCAAACTGAATGTCAGAATGGGAAAGAAAGGGGATTTAAGCAATTTTGAGCGTGCCATTGTTGTTGGTGCCAGACGGGCCAGTCTGAGTATTTCACAATCTGCTCAGTTACTGGGATTTTCACGCACAACCATTTCTAGGGTTTACAAAGAATGGTGTGAAAATGTAAAAACATCCAGTATGCGGCAGTCCTGTGGGCGAAAATGCCTTGTTGATGCTAGAGGTCAGAGGAGAATGGGCTGACTGATTCAAGCTGATAGAAGAGCAACTTTGACTGAAATAACCACTCGTTACAACCGAGGTATGCAGCAAAGCATTTGTGAAGCCACAACACGCACAACCTTGAGGCGGATGGGCTACAACAGCAGAAGACCCCACCGGGTACCACTCATCTCCACTACAAATAGGAAAAAGAGGCTACAATTTGCACAAGCTCACCAAAATTGGACAGTTGAAGACTGGAAAAATGTTGCCTGGTCTGATGAGTCTTGATTTCTGTTGAGACATTCAGATGGTAGAGTCAGAATTTGGAATAAACAGAATGAGAACATGGATCCATCATGCCTTGTTACCACTGTGTAGGCTGGTGGTGGTGTAATGGTGTGGGGGATGTTTTCTTGGCACACTTTAGGCCCCTTAGTGCCAATTGGGCATCGTTTAAATGCCACGGCCTACCTGAGCATTGTTTCTGACCATGTCCATCCCTTTATGACCACCATGTACCCATTCTCTGATGGCTACTTCCAGCAGGATAATGCACCATGTCACAAAGCTCGAATCATTTCAGATTGGTTTCTTGAACATGACAATGAGTTCACTGTACTAAAATGGCCCCCACAGTCACCAGATCTCAACCCAATAGAGCATCTTTGGGATGTGGTGGAACGGGAGCTTCGTGCCCTGGATGTGCATCCCACAAATCTCCATCAACTGCAAGATGCTATCCTATCAATATGGGCCAACATTTCTAAAGAATGCTTTCAGCACCTTGTTGAATCAATGCCACGTAGAATTAAGGCAGTTCTGAAGGCGAAAGGGAGTCAAACACAGTATTAGTATGGTGTTCCTAATAATCCTTTATAATCCTTTAGGTGTATATATATATATATATATATATATATATATATATATATATATATATATATATATATATATATATATATATATATATATATATTACAGGTGAAGTGAATAACACTGATGATCTCTTCCTCACGGCTCCTGTTCGTGGGTGGGATATATTAGGCAGCAAGTGAACATTTTGTCCTCAAAGTTGATGTGTTAGAAGCAGGAAAAATGGGCAAGCGTAAGGATTTGAGTGAGTTTGACAAGGGACAAATTGTGATGGCTAGACGACTGGGTCAGAGCATCTCCAGAACTGCAGCTCTTGTGGGGTGTTCCCAGTCTGCAGTGGTCAGGATCTATCAAAAGTGCTCCAAGGAAGGAACAGTGGAGAACCGGCCACAGGGTCATGGGCGGCCAAGGCTCATTGATGCACGTGGGGAGCGAAGGCTGGCCCGTGTGATCCGATCAAACAGACGAGCTACTGGAGCTCAAACTGCTCAAGAAGTTAATGCTGGTTCTGATAGAAAGGTGTCAGAATACACAGAGCATCTCAGTTTGTTGCGTATGGGGCGGCATAGCCGCTGACCAGTCAGGATGCCCATGCTGACCCCTGTCCACCGCCGAAAGCACCAACAGTGGCACGTGAGCATCAGAACTGGAACACGGAGCAATGGAAGAAGGTGGCCTGGTCTGATGAATCACGTGTTCTTTTACATCACGTGGATGGCCGGGTGCGTGTGCGTGGCTTACCTGGGGAACACATGGCACCAGGATGCACTATGGGAAGAAGGCAAGCCGGCGGAGGCAGTGTGATGCTTTGGGCAATGTTCTGCTGGGAAACCTTGGGTCCTGCCATCCATGTGGATGTTACTTTGACACGTACCACCTACCTAAGCATTGTTGCAGACCATGTACAGCCTTTCATGGAAACGGTATTCCCTGGTGGCTGTGGCTCTTCCAGCAGGATAATGCTCCTGCCACAAAGCACAAATGCTTCAGGAATGGTTTGAGGAGCACAACAATGAGTTTGAGGTGTTGACTTGGCCTCCAAATTCCCCAGATCTCAATCCAATCGAGCATCTGTGGGATGTGCTGAACAAACAAGTCCGATCCATGGAGGCACCACCTCGCAACTTACAGGACTTAAAGGATCTGCTGCTAACATCTTGGTGCCAGATATCACAGCACACCTTCAGGGGTTCTAGTGGAGTCCATGCCTCAAAGGGGCAGGGCTGTTTTGGCAGCAAAAGGAGGACCAACACAATATTAGGAAGGCGTTTATAACATTATGTCTGATCGGTGTATATATACTTGCAGCTGCTCTTCAACTCACATCCATCAAAGCCACTGAGCAGTTTGCATTACAAAAGCAATCCTAACCAAAGCAAACTATTTCCAAAGGCCACAAAAGCAGCTTTAGGTGCTTAATTCAATCCTAAGGAGGGTCTTGTGAGCAGTTACACTTCACTTTTTATACGTAGAACAACCAATAACCAGACAAATGCAGTAAAAGCTTGAAAGTCGACCTTTATTAATACTGTGAAAAAGTAAACTTTATGAGCCTTTCAATAGATGCATCAGTATTGTTGTTAATACACTTATTACATCATAACACAATATAATTGTGATTTATAACTCTGGTATCAACATTTTTTGTGTGGAATAGTACAGATCACAATGTTTCAAATGATTGCCACAAGCAAATGAAATAAAACAAAATCCAAACAAAAGCACAAACCTATAGCATCATACTGCAGTTGTCGGCATCAATAGCTTTGGTTTGGACCGCATTATGCCTAATTTGAATAACCGTTGAGGGTGAAAGTTTTAGCTTGTTCACAGCTGAACAATATTTCACTTTTTAATGATAAAAAGGGGAAAACAACATTCTTGCACCAATCTTTTCATTAAAACAAAAGTATAAACAGTGCTACTGTATCATACTTGAATGACGTAAAAAGAAAGGTAATTAAAAAAAAAAAAAAAACACACACACACAGAAGGCACTGGCTGTAATCTGAGGCAAAGTGATTTTTTTTCCATTTTAATATTTTTTGGTTTCATGCACAGTGTCCTGCTTGTAACAGAGGACACCTTGTCATATTCAAGTACCTTCCTTCAGGCATGGGGATAATAAATTAAATGCTGTGAACTGCCCTGCAGTTGCAATATGTTTGACGATGAAATGCAAAGGAAACATGATGAATATCAACATACGTACAGTACAGCTGCGGAATACAGAAAACATGACAAGAACTGACCTGACGCTGCATTCGCTTATAGAGCTTCAACCTTTACAATCAACAACCTTGATCACATGAAACCTGCCAAGAACATGCCTGGATCATTAGAAAACACGGGACGAATGGAAATGCATTTGTTTGCTCAGAGAAAAAGAAGCCTATCTTGAGGACCATTCAGGATGCCACCCTATTCTCATTACCGTAATGATAAATTATTTTAATTCTATTTCGGATTTATACATAATGGTAATATTTGTTGTGCTAACTTTAATTTATGCTGATATAAATAAAAAAGCAAATATTAAATTTTTTTTTTTTTTTTTTTTTACATTTATTAGATAGAAAATGTAGTTTTCTCAAATTTATTGCTAATAAAATGTACAAATGATGCAAGTTTGAGTTTTATTATGTTGTATTATTTGCATTAATGTATACAATACAAAAATACAAACAGTACTGTATATTGCACTTTACTGATAATCTAATAAAAATCACCACTGAAAATGACGGTAATTATTTTTATTTTACAAAAACTCATCTTGATGCATTATGGTAATGAGAATTGTGGGGTGATGCAGTATGTGCTTAACTGTCATGAAAATAATGTCACAATGCGAAAACATCTTAATGGTAGAGAAGCACGATTCTGGATCAAATAAAAATCAAGATTTTTTTTGGTTTCAAACAGAGCTCACGATTCTGAACAGACAACTAAACAAAATTACGTACTTTAGAGGTTCTGACAAACTGCGGCAGTCTATTTAAAATGTTTAATTAATCTGAATTAATTATTCTTTTTTTTTTTTAAACGGGCTGAATGAATGATTCAACGACTCACTTATAAAAGACTTCACTTGTTTCATTACCTGGATGAATCAATGTTTTTTTTTAACGAATCTCTTGAATGAATGATTCAATGACAAACAATCACTTGTTGCCACCTACTGGTGTAGCAACATAATTGATACAATCTTTATTTAAAAGGTATGGTTACTTTCAAATGCTTTCAAATTTGCTCTATTTTGGTCTGTACTGTAAACATCAGTGAACTATAAACTTTTATTCCAGTACTTCTGTGATCATTTGAATTACTGTAACACAGAAATAATGATACTGGGCCCTATTTTAACGATGTGAGCGCATGGTCTGAAACACATGGCGCAGGTGCACTTAGGGCGTGTCCGAATCCACTTTTGCTAGTTTAACGACAGAAAAATGTCCCAAAAGGGTTGTGCCTAGTCTCTTAATGAGTCACGGGTGTGTTTTGGGCGTAACGTGCAATAAACCAATCAGAGTCTCATCTCCCATTCCCTTTAAAAGCCAGCTGTGCTCGCACCATGGCAGATTCACTATTGACATGCAAGCGGAAAGACTGAACGCTTCTCCAGAGAGGAGTCCTTTTATTTTTAATATTTAGAAATGTTGTGTGTGCTGCTGCTCATCCTGTGTGTGTAATATGCGCGCTGTGAACACGCCCTTTAAATATCCCAAAAATACTGCACTACTGACTTTAGAGCAGGTTTGTGTTGGTCAATGGTCAGTGGTTTTCAGTTCCTCACAATAGCAACGCTCCAACAATGCTCCTGAACACACCTGGTGTTCAGACCAGACGCCCATGGGTGAACAGATGCGCCAGTGCATTTGATATTTAAACACCGTGAGCTGGAGGTGAACATGAGAACTGCGTCCAGCTGACACT
Source organism: Paracanthobrama guichenoti (assembly GCA_018749465.1). Taxonomy (NCBI): domain Eukaryota; kingdom Metazoa; phylum Chordata; class Actinopteri; order Cypriniformes; family Gobionidae; genus Paracanthobrama; species Paracanthobrama guichenoti. The sequence goes on from CM031954.1 coordinate 20,942,396, forward strand.
AGCACTTGAGTCGTGCCTGCCGTCGTATTGCTCCGGGTGTATGACGGCCCCATGATTAATTGTGCAGCTCTACTTAATGGTCCTTAAAATAGTTTTAATTTTCTTTACGCAAAATATAGGCTATATATTTTTTTTCTTTTCATTTTGGATTGAAATGTGACGTGGCCAGTTGCATAAACTTAGCCACAGGACGTTTTCATGAGATTCACCCAGATAAAGAGTCAAAAACATTCTTGTATCCCACTTTCGCACCTTCAAGAATCAGTCAAAATTCCAGCAACTGAGTGATTTGAGACAAATCCTGCACACCAGTTTTACCTAAACCAAAGAACTTGTGACATACTAATGCCGGGTTCAGACGACACAATATTTGTGTCTGTTATGACAGCGACTGGCTGCGTCCGAAAGCTTAGGCAGTGACTTGTTGCTTTATCAGGCAATGACTTTGCAGGCAGCGTTTGCACAAAGGCACCTCACGAAACTGATTTCAGACCGACTTCTGAGGCAGCGTCACGGTTTAACGATCTACAGCAAAATAGAGCAAGCTTTGGTGAGAACTAGCGAGTATTTCAATTACTATAATTGTAATTTCTCACTAGAAATGACATCAGAAGTGGAACGCGTTGGCCAAAAACTGACCAGCATCCGCAACTTTCAGACGCCATCTTTCCTTTTCTCGCTCAACTGTCACAGAAT
>CM031954.1:20948091-21080591 GCA_018749465.1 Paracanthobrama guichenoti
TTGAAAACTAAAAATATAGAAATAAAAGTGTTAAAATTAAATATATCAATAAAATGATTTGCTATTTCCATATTTACTTTCTTAATAAATATTTCAAGTCATATTGTGCATAAATCAATCTGCTTTTTGAGTCCAACTTATATACACTTTAAATATTTACATATTTAAAATAATAATAAAAAATATCATACAGTATTTTAATGTATCTGTTTACTGTCTAAATAAATAGTCCTGGTCTTATTGTGCATGAATCACAACTTATTGTCTTTATTTATATTTATTATGTTACACATGAAAAGAATATGAAATATTTTCTGCTCAAAAGCCCAAAATCTACCTTTATTTAATATTATTTTCATATATAATAAATTTTCATATATAATAAATATTATTAAATATTCCTGGTCCTAATGTGTATGATGCATTTTATTTTCATAATGTGATGGATAGTAGTATAGCATATTTATTATATAACATATGCAAATAATATTAAATGTATATTTCTTTTCTTTTCATATGCACTATAATAAACTCAATTAATCCAAAATGACAACAAACTATTTTACTTTCTTAATATTTCGGAAAACACAATCCACTTAAATATATACATGGCATGACACCATGAAATCAGTCAATTTTGATTTACTTATTTATTTTATTTATTTCTGGTCTTATTGTGTATGCATCATGTGTATGTTATTCTAAAGGGGGTTATTTATAACCCATCTCTTCCAACCAGCAGTCACATAGAGACTCCTTTTCACCATCCAATCACTTCCTGATGGATAAACTCAAGTCCTGCCTTACAGTTCAATGTTCTGTTTCATTATACGTCACATTATGAAAGTGAAATGAGTTGACCTTAATGTCAAATCTTGTTTAATGACTGGTGAAGTAGGTGTTTTGAATGATGTCTGTTGTTATAGTCCTTCCCTCATGGCAAAGCAACAAGTATGCCAAATGAAAATGACCTCCTGACACAACAGCAGTTATAGCTGGGGTCATAAAGCAGTCTGAAGTCAGTTTCAAGACCATGTCAAAGCTGTTTGATGTGGCCGTTTTGTATATGACCTCATCCTCAAACCTCCACCAGAGCGAGGGTGTAAAGTGGGTGCTGTGCAAACCGAAAGGCGAACTTCAAGGTTTCACGTCAGAGCTTCTGGGACGGCCAGTGGAAAGCTGATCCCTGCGCATTATGGGATTGAACACGGAGGCATGAGGAAGAGAGCTTAACCAGGGCACAAATGAGAAAAACAGACAGAGGAGAGATAATGATACACTATAGACGTCAGACAAACATATGCACACACATACTCCCAACCTAACCAAAGGAATTCAATCGAAACAACGTTAAACCTTGTTTCCACACCATTTAAAGCCAAAACCTGTGAGGAAAGTACAGAAAAATGAAAAGTGACAGGCATTTGCTTGTTTAAGAAAGAGAAAAATTGCATTAGGTGAGAGGCGGGGCGAAACTTATAAAAGCTTTGCCATGACCTTGTTTTCAACTTATGGCGACGGTGCGAGTTCTTCATCTAGTAGAAGCACTGCTGGATACATTTTATGTCCTCTTAATGCAATTTTAGATGGGAAATGATGCCCGATTCATTTGTTTTCCACACTCCGAAAGAACGAGAGAGAGAGAGAGAGAGAGAGAGAGAGAGAGAGAGAAAAGAGTCAGTCTGGGCATTCTTCAGCCCTCTCGTCACAAACCACAAAGCAGTGGAGAGGCCCATGCCATTACAGGATGAGGAGGTGAAAAACATTCCTCTGCAAAGAAACTTTGCGTCATGCAACCTTTTCTCTTGAGTCTATTAAAACCAGTTGGGTCAAAAAGTTGACAAGAGCCATTGTATGCACACGGCACAGAATATGAATCGGTCAACTTGTCACAGTTCCTCAGTTACTAAACAGCTTGTAAATGTAATGGACGCAGGCCAGTAAGAGCTGTGCTTGTTAGCCTCACTCCCCTGGCCTCAAGAGGCGCCTTTAGCGTCCTTGTTTGCACGCCCGCCTCCCACGACCCCGGTGCAAATCCTGCTCGGAGCAGGTTGAGTAGGACCGGTTACATTTGGTTCAACTGACCGAGATAGGAGTGAGGTTTGGGGGGTGAGTGTAAGGGATGTAGGCCAGTAAGAGCTGTGCGTGTAAACCTCACACACCTGGCCTCAGGAGGCGCGCTAGCAGCTGCGTCTTTAAGCCTTGTTAAGCCCCGGGTACTCTTCAGTTTCCATATCCTGACATGTCTTGCGCACAGTCGTGTCCACACAGCTTTCAAAGTATACTCAATTGCGGATGAGTGTGGATGGCCGAGTTCGACATGTGCAGTACAATTGTTGTGACTTTTCTGTCTCTTCTGTCTTTCTTGCGCATGTGCTGTTGTCCGTGCACTGTCCGCGCAGTCTCAAAAATTGGGCTGCAAATGGACGGGGTGTGCGGAAGTCTGCAAACTCTCCTGATGACGAAAATTACATCACATGGATGGTGTGTAGACACGGACGGCCGAAGTATACTTTGGGCTTTAGCACACCCGCCCGCTTCAAATCCTGCTCGGAGTGAGTCAAATAGGACATTGTAGTTACATTTGGTGCGGTTGACCCAGATGGGAGTGAGGTTTAAGGGGGTGAGTGTAAGGGATGTAGACCAGTAAGAGCTGTGCGTGTAAACCTCACTCGCCTGGCCTCAAGAGACGCACTAGAGGTTGCGGTCATTAGCGTCCTTGTTAGCGAGCCTACCACCTATGCCGGAGACCCCGGTTTGAATCCCGCTCAGGGTAGGTTGAGTAGGATCAGTTACATTTGGTGCCGTTGACCCAGATAGGAGTGAGTTTTAGGGGGGTGAGTGTAACGGACGTAGGCCAGTAAGAGCTGTGCGTGTAAACCTCAATTCCCTGACCTCAAGGGGCGTGCTAGCGGCTGTGGATTTTAGCATCCTTGTTAGCACGCCCGCCTCCCACACCGGAGAGATCGGTTCAAATCCCACTCAGGGGTGCGTTTCCCGTACAACGACGTAACTCACTGCTTAACTACCATAGTACGTTGCATCATTGAAGAAATCAAATTATTTTGAGATGGAATTCATGCTAGATATTTTGCTATAAATTATGGACATGGCACCTGACGACAATTTTTTTTTTTTTTCACAGTTATTTTGTTTTATTTACAGGTTCAAATAGGCTCGTTCTTACGTACTAGAGCATATCCGCACATGTGCAATCTTCAAAAAAGGTGCTTTAAATCTCTTGACAAACTAAAGGACATAAATTACATTTGTATGTATTTTAAATAAAAGATATAGATTGTACTAAATGTCAGCTTGCTTATTTTGCTCAAGATAAGGATTTATTAAGTCCACATGTCATGCAAACAAACATTTACCAACTATATTCCTCGATGCACAACCAAAAACTCATGTGACTTTGCCCTAACAGAGGATGTGATTAGATAACTGGACTGTAACCGGCATCTCAAATGATGGTTCGGTCATTCTGAAGTGCCTAAGACAAAGTCTGTCATCAAAACGGTTGGGCCTAATTCCCTCCCAGAAGTGTCTCACACAGTTGTGTTCACAAACATCAGCATCCCAATGCAAGACAGTGTTTATTGCGTTTCGTCTGCACGCTCTGAGATATTTATGATGGAGGAAAAAAGAGCCACAGTGGCTTCACTGATTGCAGCTAATTCCATTACAGATATTTTGCACCAATTTCCCAGGAAGTGACGATCCTCTTGAACACATGGGATAGAAAACGGTGCTTAAATCGCAAATGTTTAATGCAATATTCCAATTTCACACACAAGCTAAACTCGCAACTTAGGATGTAATCAAGGTACTTTTGGTTAATTAGTTTTCTCGTTTTTGTCTTCAAAACGGAAAACAAAGAAAACCGTTCATTTAATAATAAACAGTTCTTTTAATTAAACAATTTTTCCCATTTTGAAGACAAAAACGAGAAAACTAATTATCCGAAGGTACACGGACCAAACACAACTAATAACCATCTCAATGGTTATCTTGAGATAAAAAACACTAGAGAGGCACATTTTGAGTAGAAACTACAATTTAACCTTTAATATTATAGTAATGAACTTACAGGTTCCCTGTATAAATGAGATTATTTTCCTTTTTTTTACTGTATTTTTACTGACATTATTGGAGATTTTTTCCCTTTTTTACTGTATACATCCAAATTAATCAATATCGAAGTGAACTGAATCACGATCAGAACTGAATCGAATCACAAGTTTGTGAATCAAAATCGAATAGAATCGTGAAATGTGTGTCAGTACCCAGCCCTAGTTTCTTCCACATGGTTTAACTAACACCTGAATGAAAAGATCAAAACGTCATTAATCTAAATCACGTCGATCTAACAGAGCCGATAACCTGCTATTTGACATTGAAAAATCAAACCATGTGGCTGCTCTGCATATGTGAGCGTCGAGCCTTTAAAAGTGCAGTCTATCTGTCTGGAAAAGTGTCTACACTTGTGTTTCATTTCAGTTTTATGGCTACTGATTTGATGCAGGTGGCAAGCTGTGCCTATGATGTGTCTTGGCACCCATCAGGCCTCTCTGATGGGGCGTTACTGGTCTGGGTTGACAAATGAAAGGTAAGGAAACGTCTGGCCAAGGCGAAGAGGAATGAGTCAAAAAATCCACAGGACATGGATTTATGAGGTCCAAACGCCTTGAAAGCTTGAAAGTTTGTTGTTGAAGGAGTGTGCTTTGACATTGTCCTTATGGAAGAATGATAATGCTAAGCCAGGACTCTTTGATCGTCTAGACCTGGATACTCACATGATCTCCTGGTTGTGGCCTCATAAGCGAAACTTGATCATATCCACGGCGGAAAAGAGCCAAGATCGCATCAAGTTTACCCTGAACAGGAGAAACGTGCTGTTAAACACTGGATGCAATAAAGCTTTCAGAATGCTTTGAACAGCATCAACATCAATAAAATAATGACGATGACAAAGCATCTTTACCCTAATGGGAGAATACCACTTCCTGTCTTGAGCTGGCTTCCTGTTGTCAGATTTTCTAGGCTTGGGTTCAAAGGGTTCAAACTCCTGCTCAGGCATCTTTATGACAGCGTTTTTGGGTTTTTCCAGCTTCGCTCCCTCCTCAGTAGAGCCCTTCCCTCCCCAGCGAACCTGGACCAGGGCAAAAACATTAGATCATTTCTTCTGAAACTTGTAACAGATCTTCAGCAAATGCAAAAAGCATGCCTTTCAATTTCCAGTTTAGTTCAGCTTTCGAGATGCTTTGATGTTTCACTTCTAGGTCAAAATTAACGTGTTAATGCATGCAAATAATTTTTCAATTTAACACGTTAAAAATATTTAACGCAGCATCCGTTTTTCCTTTCCTATCCTTTGGCTATCATTACAATATATGAGCACGCTTTTATTCATGCAGATGCTTTCAAACCATTCAAGCGCGACAAAAGAGAACCAGTATCGAGTTCTCTTTCACGCTTGAACAAACAATAACACACACAATTATGTCAAAGTGAGTATTCTCATAAGAGCCGTCTTAAATGAGTGAAATAACACCTTAAATGAACTTAAAGAGTTGTGAGGAAATCTGCGTCATGTTCGGCAGCGGCAGATCTTAAGGTGCGTTCACACTTGTAGTTCGGTTCGTTCCAAAAAACAAAAACAAAACATATAGTCCTGGTCCGCTTAGCGTTCACACTGGCATTTTAACAGCGAACCTAAAGCTACTGAACCAAAGGCATAGGGATATGGTCACAACCTGATTGGTCAGCTTTTATGACGTATATTTCGCGACGGAGCTTGCTTGCCGCACATTCAAAACAATGCTGTGTGCTGGATTAAACGAGATCATTTTATGCGTGTACATATGGTTTTATTTTTACCAGCTGAGAACTCACAAAGAGCTCATAAAATGTTCAAAACATTCAAAACAGCACCAGGATTTCCTCCGCTGTATGCAGAGACGAAGATCTGCTGCAAAGAGACACTTCACCTCCTCGTTGCTCCACGTTTGCCCTCTACCCATTTTGGATACACCGCTCTTTCCGTGTCGTCAAATCAGCTGACTTGTAGCGTCGCACCAGAGTTTGTTTGGAAGCGGACCGAGACCCATCTTTTTAGTGGTCTCAGTCCGCTTGTTTGGTGCGCACCAGGGATTGGATGGCAGCGTTCACATATGTTCAAATGAACCGCACTAACCGAGCAAACGCACCAGGGATTGGATGGCAGCGTTCACATATGTTCAAATGAACCGCACTAACCGAGCAAACGCACCAGGGATTGGATGGCAGCGTTCACATATGTTCAAATGAACCGCACTAACCGAGCAAACGCACCAGGGATTGGATGGCAGCGTTCACATATGTTCAAATGAACCGCACTAACCGAGCAAACGCACCAGGGATTGGATGGCAGCGTTCACATATGTTCAAATGAACCGCACTAACCGAGCAAACGCACCAGGGATTGGATGGCAGCGTTCACATATGTTCAAATGAACCGCACTAACCGAGCAAACGCACCAGGGATTGGATGGCAGCGTTCACATATGTTCAAATGAACCGCACTAACCGAGCAAACGCACCAGGGATTGATGGCAGCGTTCACATATGTTCAAATGAACCGCACTAACCGAGCAAACGCACCAGGGATTGGATGGCAGCGTTCACATATGTTCAAATGAACCGCACTAACCGAGCAAACGCACCAGGGATTGGATGGCAGCGTTCACATATGTTCAAATGAACCGCACTAACCGAGCAAACGCACCAGGGATTGGATGGCAGCGTTCACATATGTTCAAATGAACCGCACTAACCGAGCAAACGCACCAGGGATTGGATGGCAGCGTTCACATATGTTCAAATGAACCGCACTAACCGAGCAAACGCACCAGGGATTGGATGGCAGCGTTCACATATGTTCAAATGAACCGCACTAACCGAGCAAGCGCACCAGGGATTGGATGGCAGCGTTCACATATGTTCAAATGAACCGCACTAACCGAGCAAACGCACCAGGGATTGGATGGCAGCGTTCACATATGTTCAAATGAACCGCACTAACCGAGCAAACGCACCAGGGTTCGCTTTAATCGAACCAAACATGACAAGTGTGAACGCACCCTAAAAGTCACAGCAGCACTAATGATGTCTGTCATTAATGTTCATGACAGAACAAAGGGAACAGAGACAAGTGTAACTTTAATGATGATTAATCTATATTTAATTTATTATTTATGCAGTTAAGAAAGGTGTTTGATAACTTTATCACATTTCTGTATATAACAGGTAAATATGACATTTATTATAATGGGTTTATGTAAAGATTGTTTTAAGTTTACTCAAATTAAAAGTTGTTTTTTAAAGCCTAATAAATGTTGAAATAGCTTTCAATTACACTGTAATGATGAGTGTCTATCATTAATATTAAAAAAAAAAAAAAATAGAAACATTAATAGAGACATCAGTATCAGTATTAATATCAGTGATACTGGCCTTCATTCATAAAAGATGCCATTACAACAAATATTTAAAATATACTGTCTTTAAGTTGTTTCTACATTAATTCGGAGTACCTGTGAAATTACTGCAATATAAAAATATTAAAAACTCACAATTAATTACAGAAAAATGTGAGATTAATTAGTTAATTTTATTAATCGATTGACAGCACTAATATATATATATATATATATAAATTATTTTATTTTTATTTATAATTAGCATTATCTTTTAATTATATACACTACTGTTCAAAGTCTCTTCTGCTCACCAAGGCTGCATTTATTTGATCAAAAATACAATAAAAACAGCAATATTATGAAATATTATTATTATTTAAAATAACTGTTTTCTATGTGAATATATGTTAAAATATAATTTATTCCTGTGATCAAAGCTGAATTTATCATCATCACTCCAGTCTCCAGTGTCACATGATCCTTCAGAAATCATTCTGATATGATGATTGGCTGCTCAAGAAACATTTATGATTATTATCAGTGTTGAAAACAGTTGTGCTGCTTCTATTTTTGTGAAGACTTTCAGTTTGCAACCACATAAAAAATATAACCATATACAAGGCCTAAAATTGACACTCGCCAAGCACCAAATGCGAGTAAAAATCGGCATTAGCGAATATATGAAACAGTGTAAATCGCTAGTTGGCCGGTAACATTTTTAATGAATTCTAACAATGCAATGTTGTGAGAACATGAACAAACATGAACGGCGCTTGGGACAGTTGACGGGTCAGTGGTGCATCTTCATGAAAGTTTAAGAATGGAGCTCGATTTGTTACTAAGTGTGTGTCCAGAAAACCTGCGTCTCAGAGAGCATGCGAATACTGAATTGAGCTCTCTTTAATTTCTTCTTGCGCTGTCTTGGCAAGTGTTCAAGTCAGTTTTGGAACATAAACTGATGAGAAAGATAAAACGTGTATCAGTATATTGGATCCGTGCATAAACTCTTAAAGTGACAGCAGCCTAATTTTCCTGCAGCTGTCTGTCATGTTCATCAAAGAACAAAAGATAAAGAAAAATCACTCTCTGCTCTTGACTGAATAACTTTAAGCATTAATCTTCAAATAAATAATCGTTTTTAGTTTTCACAATGAAGACTATCCAGTGTTATTACATGTGATTACTTTTTAATTTCTTTACTATTTCTTACCTGATTAATAATCTACTATTAAATAATCACCTGAAAAACTTAAAGCTGTTTATAATATAATATCTCTCTTTATTCTATTGCATTTATTTGTGCTGTTGTTTGCAATTTCTTCTTATTTTATTACAGATTTTTGACTTTGACTCAGGAATAGACTTTTGTCCTCAGTAGTAGACATTATACTTTAGTGAATTTCTCTGACCTGTCATGTCACAGTTTTAAGTCAAAGTCAGGATGTCCTGTAAAGAGCACATTCAGGGCTTTTCAGAGATGCCAAATGTTTTGAAGTTTCTCAATGAATCAATTCAAATATAATACAATCCTGAAACCTAAAAAAAAATTTGCATTGAAGAAAAGTAGATTTTTGTTTGTACATGCTGTCAATTATAGTTAAAAAAGGTTATCGGCTGGTCACACTTACTAAAAGTAATCGGCCAATCGACAAATTGCAATCGTTGCATCTCTAGTCTTAACTGAATGTAAACAGTTGAGAAAGTAAACGCATGCGCAACAGTATATTCACTCGATTCGTGCATTGGCTCTTAAAGGTGCACTATGTAAAAGAATTTCAGTAAAATATCCAAACCCCACTAGGCCAGTGTTACATATTTTGTTCAGTTGAGTACTTACAATATCCCAAATGTTGCCAACTATTTGTAAATCGTGAGAAAATTGCTATTTTACCCAATGAACCGGGACGTGTGAGGGCGTGGCCTGTCGATGTTTTCCGGTGTTATTCTGCAGAAGCGCTTTACTCTCACTGCGGTGTGAACGAGTGTCATAGCAGCCGCGAGCGAACGCACAGAGTAACGTCATAACATCATTCTCAACACACTCAGATGTGTCTAATATGATCAACAGAGCTGCGTTACCTCGTACTCGTGACCGGAGAAGCGGAAATGGCGCCGGCGACTGTGGCATAATAAAAGTCCCGCTGTCCGCGAGGTGTGTGTTGCGTTCATCTCATTAACAATCGCTCCAGCGGCCTCGCTCAGCTCCATAACACTCGGTCCTGCTCTGCTTCACACTACAGTAACGTTAATAATCACATCCATGAACATGATTTCTGCCTGAGTCCTATCCCAAATCTTTCCCACCGGCTGTGAGGGGAAGACCGCATGTCCCAAGATTCTGCGCTCAAACGTGGCGTCATCAAACTACGCCTTTGTTTTGAATAGGCGACCTCTAGCGGACGGAAAAGTTACATAGTGCACCTTTAAAGTAAAAATATTTATGGCAAATGCATTTTCTTAAGTCACTGGCCGGTGTGGCAAAAAGTTAGTTTTAGGCCCTGACTATATATATATATATATATTTTCTTTAGTAAAGTTGACAGATTCCTAAGAATGTGTTAATGATCACATGACACATTTTTCTTCTTTTGAGGAAGCCCACCTCCATTCGTTTAATTCCTCCAACCCCTCGACCGCCATAATATGATGCGTCCACCGTGGGCCATTTCTTCTTTGGCATGCCGTCCTCATCATCTGACTCCTGAGGAGGAAAAACATGTTATGTAGTTTGAAGGAGCACGAGAGGTACGAAACATCTGCTCACAGGAGTAAACTGCCAGTGCTTTTTTTTTTGACATGTTGATGTTGTTATACTCACAGTCATCTGATGGTTTTCATTATATTCTCTTCATGAATCTCACACTAAGAAATTTCAGTTCCTTCTAACCCTGCTGTGGCTTAGATGTTGACATGGGATTTGCTACCGAATACAGATCATCAGACAAGGCCAATTTACACCCACTCAAACACACTTTGAAACTGTAGCTTTCCGGGCGACAAGCTACTCTTCATTTATAACTAGTGTATGTACTTCTGAACTAGGGAGCGGACTGAGACACACTCTTCATCTTTCCTAAAGACTTCAAATATACACCACACTTCTAGTTCGAGTTTTTTTATATAAAGACTCATTTATACTGTTAAAAATAAATATAAATATGTGTAAAACATTTGGAAAGTAGTTACAAAGTACTTTCAATGATGTGCTAACTGTAGCTGGCAGCAGAATAAAATAATGTTTTCAGAGCAGAATAAATCTATAATGATGTCAAATCTTTTGTTATTTATTATTATTATTAATTATAATCATATATTATTATTAATAGTAGTAGCAGTCAAAATGTCAAATTAATAATAATAATGAAATTAATAATAATTGTTGTTATTATTTGATATACTGTATATTTTTATACATAGTATATATTTATTTTTATAATATTTATATATATTTTTGCCACTTTTTTTCTCTGAACTTTAACACAGACCCCCTAAACCCTGGTATGGCCTACTAGAGGATCCATAAATATTTAGCAACGCTTTATATTTTTGTAGCAGATAAAACTATAACTCACTGGCTCTGGCGGTGGAGGAGGTGGAGGTTCTTTGATCACCTGTGGAAAGACACATCATAGATGCTGTGTGAAATAGTCAGGCATATCCAAGTCACATGACCAAAAACACAAGTGATGCAGAAGACAGAATAGCATGTTAAATCATGACCTCTGGTTACACAGTGTGTGCTCATTTGAGATGAACTGACCAATTTTCCACCTTAAATCACTCAACTTCAGTCTTTACCGCAAATCCATAGGCCTTGGCTAACAGACTAAAACAATACTGGAAGATGTGTCGTGAGAACGTACTGTATGAAGGCTGATATTTAAGATGGTAAATGAGGCGATGACTTACTACGGTGCAGCAAAGCGGCCAGAACCACCACATGAACAACAGAGCCAATAATAGAAACAACACCAGCAGGGTGATCAGGAGGATCGTCCCATCAAACTGCACAGGAAAACACAGAGAAAGAGAGGGATAAGCAAACATTTTCTTCACCTACAAAAAAATCAATAATGCCATATTGTTATTTGGGATTGTTATTTTGTTACTTGTTTTAATTGTCAGTGAATTTCACTGATGATACGCTGTTGACAAAATAACTGTTGATAAACCTGTTATTTATTTGATTTATGCTTACATTAATAAATGTTTTTACATAAAAAGCTTTAAATATTATTAAAATACACAGTAAACTAGTTTAAAAATTAATGAATATGACTAAGAAATAATGTTGAAATAGTACTCAACAATTACAAGTAATTTATGTCAGTAAAATGTTATATTCGTATATTTTAAACCATTTGATGCATGAAAATAATGACAGAAATTGTGTAAATGAATGGATATAACATTAAGAAATAATGTTTAAATATTATTTTAAAAATACATGTCATTTTTAACAGTAAAATGGTGTAAACTTAATGGATATGACATGAAAAATTATGTTTAAATATAATTTTAATAATTACATTTTTGTCAGTAAAATGGTGTAAAATTTGTGAATATTACATTACAAAATAATGTTTAAATATTATTAAAAATTACGTAATTTTGTCAGTAAAATGGTCTAAAATATGACAAGATTAAATAATATTTAAATATTATAAAAATACATATTTTTGTCTGTAAAATGGTGTACAATTAGTGAATGTTACATGACAACATTTGTTTAAATATTATTTTAATAATTACATTTTTGTCAGTAAAATGATGTAAAATTTGTGAATATTACATGACAAAATAATGTTTAAATATTATTAAAAATTATGTAATTTTGTCAGTAAAATGGTCTAAAATATGACAAGATTAAATAATATTTAAATATTATAAAAATACATATTTTTGTCTGTAAAGTGGTGTAAAATTAGTGAATGTTACATGACAAAATAATGTTTAAAAATTATTAAAAATTATGTAATTTTGTCAGTAAAATGGTCTAAAATATGACAAGATTAAATAATATTTAAATATTATAAAAAATACATATTTTTGTCTGTAAAGTGGTGTAAAATTAGTGAATGTTACATGACAAAATAATGTTTAAAAATGATTTAAAAATTACATTTTGTCAAATGTAAAATGGCATCAAATACATTAATATGATGAAATATTGACTAAATCTACAGGACATTTTCATCAAAGGGCCAGCTATGACTACCAAAAACTGAGTAACCTCACTGTTAAAAAAGTATGTCATGGGAAAAGAATGGGAAGAGCACACTAAGTATTTAGAGAAGAAATGCTTCATAAAAAATTATTCTGTGGTTGTGGGCAAGAAGCCTGCTCAGTGAGAATCAGAGACAGGATCTTTTTGGGGCTGTTGTCTGGGGACGTGCTGAACCCCTGCGGTTTGGCCCTTGATGTGTGTGTTGTTGGGGGATGGTGTGTTGTGAAGAGAGAATGGAGATGGGGGGGGGCGACCTGAACATGAGGAGGGGAGAATACAAAAAAATAAGGGGCTATGAAGTAAAAGACCACCTATAAACTGTACATAAACTTTCCAAGGATTTATAATGTAACAATTACGATCATATATAATAGCTATATTTAGTTTTAATTAGACTATTATCCACTTTTACAAATTCTTGATTTTGTTTGTGTTATTCTCTCTTCACAGTCTGTCAGTAACGCTCTGTTGAGTTCATGTCTCTATGAAGCCCATCCTTCTGAAAAGCACAGCAGATCAGTGTGTTCTGATTGGCCAAGCCCTTCAAGCGTGTTTGGGAAATGTCCCGCCCCTTACCATAACCGGCAGTTTCAACACACGACTAACTAACTCAACCAGGCCTCGCCCCTTTATTCTGCATATGAATTATTTAAACGAGAAATTTTGTGACGTGTTCGTTCCCGGAAGAAGTTCAGAAACACTGACACTGATCTAGAGAACAAAAGTCGCTTTGCAGACATTTTTAATGCTCAAACAGCAACATTACACACTAAAGAAAGATCAACATGTAAATAAGCATAATAGAACCCCTTTAAAGTAATATAAGTGTGACAACTAAAAACATTCACTGATGCCATAGTTAATTGGGGTGATTGGTGATTTGGGTTTAGGACTCTTCACTACATTTAAAGAGCCAGGGCAAGTCCCCCCCAATAATTAGAAATGGCCAAATTGTCCCCCCCAATATTTGAAAATTCTTGCTGCTGCTCTGCTGTACTCCATTACACACCGCTCTGTTTGTTGCTAGGATGACTAGGGCTGTACAATTAATAACATTTCTAATCGCGATTAAAATAAAATTAGCGTGGCTTACGTCACTTCAGAGTTACTGGCGGTGCGAATGCAACCAGGAAAATGACCCTAGAGGAACATTTAGCTCTCGGGGAAGCACCCTGATGTCTAGTTCCTGCTTTCCTGTAGCTCGACCAATAAGAGCGTGGCGCTAGCAACGCTAAGGTCATGGGTTCGATTCCCAGGGAAAGCAAGAACTGACAAAAATCGTCTTAAAAGCGTCTGCCAAGTGCATAAATGTAATGTAATGTAATGTAGTTCCTATAACTATCCAGTGTGAAAGTCCCTATTATTAGATGCATATTTTTACTTTTTATTTATTTAAAGAAGAAACCAATGTATTGTTGACATTTGAGGATTAATGCTATAGAAAGGCAATACAAGTTTTTCAGGAAATATATATTTAATATATTTTTATATAAAAATATGTCATGCAGTTCCTTCAGACAATGGTATAAAGCTATTCAAAACATCATTCAATGTAAATTGTGATAATCGTATTTAATAATCGCAATTACAATTTTAAGGGAATAATCGACAATTATGATTTTTTGTCATAATCGTGCAGCCCTAAGGATGTAAAATATAAAATTTTTAGGTTGGTCTGCCTCAGTGGTCTAACAGCGCTCGACACAGTCAGAATGAGTGAGATGGCCAATCAGATCACAGAAGGCGGGGCTTACTGTTAGTGCCAATTCCAACGCGACACTTTAGTTATAGCAGTGAAAGAGTGCGTCATAAGATGTGAGTAGCTAAACATTTAATATTTGACAACTGTTTCACGATAAAAACGTTCAGCGACCAACAGTAATATCGAGTGATGGAAACTACTAATGAAATTTCATTGTGTTGAATTGAAAATATTACATTATTTATGTAAATCATAACTGAACTTGATGTGACAAGAAACATTTTGCATTTTTGCATATATTAGGCAGATGAATGTGAATGTGACTGTTAATTTCATTAACGAAGACGATGATGAAAAATATTCGTCAACGGCCATTTTTTCTGTGACTAAAATGAGACGTTGACAAGGTAAACTAATATCTGACGATAAAAAAACTATGACGAAACGTATGCCATTTCTTTGTTAACAAGACGAGACAGGACTAGAATGTTATTTGAGGAATATCGGACATTAAAAATATATGATCTCTTCCTATGCTGTCTTTCAAAAATGTGCATCCATCAATGAGATAAAACACATCATAGTCCCCACCGATTTTAGGTTAGTTTGATTATAAACTTGATGGATGTATATTGCTTTTTATGTTTGAACAAACTCTAGCCTATATATTATCTTAAGGCGTGGGCGATAGACCGGTTTAAATATTTCAGTCGTGTTGCGCCGTCATCATGTAAGCTTATCATTTAAACGCGTTTTAAGCAAACCATTCAGACACATTAAGCAGCGAGGGAGAATTAATTTAGGTAAATGCGTGTTAAGTTAAGCCTGATACGTGCGGTGCGCACCTCGGACAGCGCCTGACTAAACTTGAGCTCTATTTCGTGTCTTGTGCTTGAACGTTCAAATACACACAGTATGTTTCAAAATCCCCGTCTTTGTGAGTGTCCTCGTAAACGTAGTCATTTGTGTCTTAAATAAACATTAACAGTTTAAGATAAAGCATGTGTAGTAGTAGGCTATTAATGAGGTCTTAAAGGTATAGTTCACCCCAAAATGAACAATCTATCATCATTTACTCACCCTTAAGTGGTAAAGGGATATGAAGCATTGCATAAGTGCTACTACCAAGAGTGTAATGTCAATACAGCCCGATTTAAATTTTGCATAAGCTTAATTGAATTGGTCAAAATAGAGAAAAATTATAATGACCTTTTCTGTCTAAAGACTATATATAAAAAAGCTACCAAAATGAATGTTGGTAACGGCAGTTTGACTAAAAGTAATGACTAAAACTTGACAACAAATGCAATGTCTTTTCGTCGACTAAAACTATGAAAGACAAAACGACTAAAATGTGACTAAGACTAATAAGCATTTTTGTCTGAAGACGAAGACTAAGACTAAATCAAAAATGGCTGTCAAAATTAACACTGGAATGTGAGCATATTTATAAAATATATATATTATTTGCAAATAGTTTACTTCATAACTACAACAGAACTGGAAAAATTTTTCTTTATTTCCTTAAATCCTGTTTAATCCTTTAATAATTTAAATCCTTTAAGTAAACCAATAAGAACAATACAATGTCTAAGACATGGTTATGGCCTTGTGAAGAGCTAAAGGGATCATGAGAGTATAAAGGCTGGTTGATATTTATTAATTATTTTTGCATCCATTTAATACTAATTTAAATATAATATTTTATAACACTAATAATTTATTAACACTTTTATTTGCAATCGTCAGCAAACCTCAAAATGAATTCCCCTTTTGTAGATTGTAGTTTGTCTGGATGTGTTGTGTTGGTGTGTTTGCAGACAGACTTACACACTCTGTTGTGGTTATGTGCACGGAGCTGGTGATAAATGATAGACCCTCGTTCATGCTGACTTGCAGGTACACCACCCTAAAGAGCAAAGACCAAATATAAATTTTCATACCCATATTTGTCACTTTGAAAGCTGGCAAATCCTTAAACATTGCACAGAAGTATCCATAAAAGCAGAAAAAGACATAAGCCCGACAGGATTTAGAGAGACATGAGATGTATGCCAAAGACAACATTTTTGTGACATATTTGACAAAAAGATGTATTTGCAGATCTTTAGGTTTGTGAGAAATGCCTTCCAGACCATAATTGGCACCCTTACAGAGCTTTGCAGGGTGCTGGTTAACTTTTGTTGTAGTCAGCTGTCTAGCGTCTCAAACATTTGATAAAAACAGCATTGCAAATGTTCAGCATTCCCTCCGAGGTTTGTCTCCGAGCAGACAGAGGCCAAGTCTGCTCTTCTGACAGATAAGTCATTTCTCTCTGATGAACAGCATCTACTTCAGCTTAGGTTCACATTCCTCTGTGTACTGATAAACAGCCTGATTCTTGCCAGACAATCATTACTGAAGACCCCCGCATACTCAGAGGGAAGTTGTTTTCTTAAAAAGTTTGAAAAAAAAAAGCGACGTTTAGATGAATATGTAAATATGTGCTGCATGCTTTCCACTCAATAACAAAATAAACACAACAAAAATGACAGCGATGAGAAAACAGCAGTTAAGAAAGCATCTGACGGGCTCTGCAAATCAGCTCTCCAGTCACGTCACGTTCATTTATATACCACTTTATTCAGGCACGTCGCAAGGGGGGTGCGAGGCCCTGTGCGAACGTGATGTGCGAGGCCCAGGGGTATATTAGCGGGTGTCTACTGTTGCTATAGTGACGAACAATTTGTTGTTTATGTGGATATTTAAGAAAAAAAAATTTATATTTGGTTTAACAGCATTAGGTTCAAGAAGTTAAACTGTGTAAATGAACTGCGCACATTTTGACGCTTCAATTATATTCTAAATTATTAATGGGTCAAACGCGCTTGCAAAGCGACCTGAATCCACTTGAATTATTTTGGACTGCTCTCTCTCTTACTGAATCATCTGAAGTGATTCCTCAGTCAGTAAAACAAACAGACGAGAGAACAACCAGCGCTGTTTTTCAATAGTTTTCCTTTGTGAACATGCGCTAAATGGATGTCTGACAATTTCATTGCTTTTTGCAGTTTTCAGATTTAGAGATAGAGTAGGCTTTACCTGTCCTGTGGCACTGATGCTCCTAAAGGTGCGTAATAGTTAGGCTATACGGTTATTTAACTTTATAGTTTTAAATGAAAAACCTTTTGTGCGTACTTTCAGATGAAATGCAGGCGTCCATGCAATAAATGCACATCCTTCAATGAGCCTGGATTTCTAGTGTAGGCTATTTACTTGAACTTCTTAGGTAGCCTAATATCTATGGTTTCAGAGGCAGCCAAAATCAGAATTTGAATGACCCGAATAAAGCTCTCTCTACGAGCCTGACATGCGATGCCGCGCTGAATGACATATATGCGCATGAATCACTGTCACACAAAGAAAAATATTGTAAGTTACTGCATAATACAATTTTTGATAAGCAGAATAATACAGCATCACAGCGATGTCTTTTAACTATTATACTAAGTTTAAAGGACAAAAACATGAACTTTAACTACTGGCTTTACATCAAGTCAGCCGTCGCTTTACTTTGCGCGAGGCCCTGTGCGGTCGCACTCTTGGCACAGCCCTTGCGATGGTACTGACTTTATTCAGTGTATTGCTTGAAATCAAGCAGCTTTATAGTACTAAACAAGAAAAGTCAGTGACAATGTCGCTTTCAATTATAATTACATCATGTCTCCAGTGCGTTCATGGTTTTTACTTGCGTCTGACCTTGATGGACTGAACAGAAGAAATGAACCGGAGAAGATTTCCACGTCGATGAGGGCGGAGCCTCAGAGCCACACCCACCTATTACATTGAAACGGACCAATGGTAGTTAAAAGGCGTTTACTAGCTGGAGCAAACTGTTTCAAACGCCCAACGAACTTAATTTTGGCCCGAATTTGTTTGAAATGACGCCATACCAGTTCGTTCTTCGATTTCACTTGAAGTATATCATGGCCTGGAGAGGCAAAGTAAAGTTTAGGTGTTTTTTTCACACTGTTCAATTACTTGGTGTGAACCTGAGTTCAGAAAAGGACTCTCACACTAAGCAAACAAACTCAGCTCTGATGTGAAATGGACACCATGCGCACCAAAAGCTTTAGTGTGAAAGTGTCACAGTTTAAAGATGTTGTGGGACGGTCCGTCATGTATGCGAGGAAGGTGGGCTGATGGTTTGATGTATGATGGGATAGAAGACAAGATGAGGGTGAGAAGAGAAAAGAATTGGACTGGTGATTGGGGTTTAGGACAGTTTGTTACATTTAAAGTGTTTTCATGAGTTCGCACTTACATCAAATTAAATAGAGTAAAGATTATGCATATCTGGCGTGCTGTCCAGGGGGAGGCCTCTGTCCTCTGAATTTTGACCCGAACCCAGAGTATCCCCGCCCCGATGTGATAGAAATAGATTGCATTGTATTATGGATTGTGTTGACATCCAATAAGAGATTATTAAATCAAAGCGAGGTGAAGGGGTGGTGGAGGGATGCTGATAAACTGTCAACAAACAGAGGTAAGTCTGCTGTATATTTATACATTTTGTTGATTAACTGAATGTGCTCCACTCGTGTTTAATTAGGTTTAATTATCTGAACGTGCTCCTCCCGAACTTTGTTAATAAAAACATAATTTACTATGTGAAGAGCTAAAGGGGACATGACAGTATTTAGTCTTAAAAATACAGGTTTCTATGAGAACAAAAAGGGTGGCATCACTTTATTTTAGTGTCATTGTTACATATTTTACATGCAGTTACTATAGTAATAACTATAAATGATGCATAATTACATGCAACTAATCCTAAACCAAACCCTTATTCTAGCCCTATAGTAAGTACATGTTATTTAATATTATTCAGTACTTAAATGTATAATTGCAGTGTAACAAAGACACCTTAAAATAAAGTGTAACCATAAAGGTTCTAAATTCTGATTGAATGAGAGGGTTGAAAGAATTGTTTATTCCGATTATTTTTAATAATGCATTTTAATAAACTACTAATTAAACTAGGGATGCACAATATATTCATAGCATATCTATGGGGCCCCTAACGGGACATGATGATGGAAAAAAATATGAGATGGGAGGAAAATTGGCCGACATGTTAAGCCGATAAATAATGCATTGCTTCCTTCAGCTGAGACACATTAGATGCACACTATTCGCCACGATGAGTCACTACATAAACTACATAAAACTACATAAAATTTAGATTTATTGGCCAATATATCGGTTACAGGCTTTTAAATATAAAGAATTATCGGTTATCGGTATAGGCCAAAATTTTCATATCGGAGCACAGATGCACTCATATAAACCCCTACCCCCTTTTCAATAATTATATTTTTCTTCCTATATTTTGCAAACAGCAAGCTTTCTGTGTCTGGTACAGTTTTTGCTCCGTGTTCTCCTCTTTGTGTCTGTCTTCATCCTGTGTACAGACTTTGCAATCATTTTCCAAAATGCCATTTGTGTGGGAATATTACAAAGCCGTTTGTGTGTAAGTCTGGAATAGACATCGGCCAAAATAAAGCTTAAAACAGCTCTGATTTATGGCCGCTCAAATGATGCATCTCTGTTTTCTATTTTTGGTCAAATCATCCCCCGAGCCGGATTGGACACCATCGTGGGCCATATGTTTGACACCCCTGGTCTAGTTTCTTAGAAAACCTTGTCTAGGAAGAATAGAAATATATATATGTATTGTACACAAAAATAGGTCTTGATAATAAGAGTGTTCTGAACATAATATGCTGTATTAGTGCATGAAAGCAGAAGCGGGGGAGAAAATATGGAACCTCTAGGGTCTATGGGAGCAGTAAGGAAAAAATGGTGATGAAAAGGAACAAAGAAAAGCAGAGAGTGGGTGTGATGATCTGCTTTAATGGTTCCTCAGAGCCTCTGACATCATCTAAAGCTCAGGCTTTGATTCTGTGGATCCGAAAGGAAAACGAAGGCTATGAAATCAGGCAGTGCTGGAAAAGACGGGATCAACAGCATGACCTCACAACTAAAACAGCAAGCTGCGCAGGAAGTGGAATGCGACCTCTGACTGGGCTCATAAACACGGCCTAATGCATGGCAGACCTGTCCGTCATCCTCTCACTTACTTCCCAACTTCATCTATAACAGGCGCAGGGCACAGCAAGAACGTGTCCTCAACACTCGCAGGCTTCTCATCTGTTATAGAAGAAGA
Organism: Paracanthobrama guichenoti; assembly: GCA_018749465.1. NCBI lineage: Eukaryota > Metazoa > Chordata > Actinopteri > Cypriniformes > Gobionidae > Paracanthobrama > Paracanthobrama guichenoti. The sequence continues at coordinate 20,968,692 of CM031954.1, forward strand.
AAAGCAGATCAAATGAGTTATAACTGCAGCTATACAGTGCAAGTTCACTTATCATCCTGAGAAAGTACTCAGACTCTGTGGGAATATTTGTAGGGAAAACACTCACTGAGCGTGACTGTGTCGTTTATTTTGAAGCTGCACAGGACCTGGTCTATGTTTCTGGCGTGTCGAAAACCATTACCTCTCACCACCACTTGAAATGACTCTGAAACACAGATTCCCACAAGTTGCTTCTCAAAAAATGGTGATAAATCCTCAAGAAAAGACATTTCATTACACCATTTCCCTACAAAAATATAAACTTCTCTGTATTTTCAGCATGGGTCAAGTGGCTCAAGTAATGCTGGGTAATATAAAAGCACAATTATATAATTGTCCTCTTAGGTCATGTTTAACACTGGAATTTCCATATGATTATTTTATGATAATGTGCTTATACTCATTTATAACTATTTCAGTAATTATGCATTTAATAATATATACAGTAAATGTGTGCAACATTAATGTTTCAAGCCTCTACGCACACCGTGGCAATATAATTGCCATTGGCTAGTATATTTTTTTGTTTACTCGCCAGACTGAGATATACACTCACCTAAAGGATTATTAGGAACACCATACTAATACTGTGTTTGACCCCCTTTCGCCTTCAGAACTGCCTTAATTCTACGTGGCATTGATTCAACAAGGTGCTGAAAGCATTCTTTAGAAATGTTGGCCCATATTGATAGGATAGCATCTTGCAGTTGATGGAGATTTGTGGGATGAAGCTCCTGTTCCACCACATCCCAAAGATGCTCTAGATCTGGTGACTGTGGGGGCCATTTTAGTACAGTGAACTCATTGTCATGTTCAAGAAACCAATTTGAAATGATTCGAGCTTTGTGACATGGTGCATTATCCTGCTGGAAGTAGCCATCAGAGAATGGGTACATGGTGGTCATAAAGGGATGGACATGGTCAGAAACAATGCTCAGGTAGGCCGTGGCATTTAAACAATGCCCAATTGGCACTAAGGGGCCTAAAGTGTGCCAAGAAAACATCCCCCACACCATTACACCACCACCACCAGCCTGCACAGTGGTAACAAGGCATGATGGATCCATGTTCTCATTCTGTTTACACCAAATTCTGACTCTACCATCTGAATGTCTCAACAGAAATCAAGACTCATCAGACCAGGCAACATTTTTCCAGTCTTCAACTGTCCAATTTTGGTGAGCTTGTGCAAATTGTAGCCTCTTTTTCCTATTTGTAGTGGAGATGAGTGGTACCCGGTGGGGTCTTCTGCTGTTGTAGCCCATCCGCCTCAAGGTTGTGCGTGTTGTGGCTTCACAAATGTTTTGCTGCATACCTCGGTTGTAACGAGTGGTTATTTCAGTCAAAGTTGCTCTTCTATCAGCTTGAATCAGTCGGCCCATTCTCCTCTGACCTCTAGCATCAACAAGGCATTTTCGCCCACAGGACTGCCGCATACTGGATGTTTTTCCCTTTTCACACCATTCTTTGTAAACCCTAGAAATGGTTGTGCGTGAAAATCCCAGTAACTGAGCAGATTGTGAAATACTCAGACCGGCCCGTCTGGCACCAACAACCATGCCACGCTCAAAATTGCTTAAATCACCTTTCTTTCCCATTCTGACATTCAGTTTGGAGTTCAGGAGATTGTCTTGACCAGGACCACACCCCTAAATGCATTGAAGCAACTGCCATGTGATTGGTTGATTAGATAATTGCATTAATGAGAAATTGAACAGGTGTTCCTAATAATCCTTTAGGTGAGTGTATATATATATGATTCCACCAAATGGCACAGATTTTTACCGTACGCTCTTAACATCAGTCAGTCAAGCATTATATTTTGATATTATGATAGTGAAGCACTATTTAATGATAGAACTTTAGTAATTAGAACTAAAACTTGGTAACCATGTATGAATGCATTTTAACTGAACTTAGGACTGGTGGTGGTCATTAAGATATTGTTGGTCATTCAGTGTTTCTCTTAAAAAAAATAGATAATAGTAATTATTATTAAAATACAATACTACTACTATTGATTCTACTACTAATAACAATACACAACGCACTAAGGATTGATGAGCTGATGGGTTCATGAATATTAATCACGTTGTCAGCGTTCGCTCGAACTGATTTGCTGAAATCAAAACAGGGACGGTAATAGGTGAGCGCCAGCCAATGAGATTGCCGTTTGCGCATTAGCTCCGCCCACTACTGGAGAAACCGGCATATCTTCTGCTTGTTCCTAAAAGCTGAATAATTCCAAATGTTATTTTGACAGGAAAAAAAAACAACAAAGAATATCGTTTACTTGTAGCGCGTCGATTCTGCGTGGTTTAGGACTCTCGCTCTCTCTTTGCGTGTGTGTGAGAAACACAGCGCTCTCAGCAAAGGGACGGCGAGTCTTGCGGCAAGATCGCTTGACAAAGTGAAACTCTCAAGCGCTCAGTCAGAGTGTTCAGAGAGTGAAAATATATCTATGCTAAACTTATACTAGCCTCTAACACATACACTATAGTTGCCCAGAGTAAAGATTTAGTTGCATATGTGAGTGATTTACTCGCATTGTAGAGGGTTGTGTTTAAATGGAAATCTAGTCCAAAAAGTGATATGCTGTATGCAAGTATGGAAATTAAATGAATCATCCACTCTTACAGATTTAAGGCCAGTTCATACCAAGAAAGATAACTATATTAGCTTCAACACCAGCGGATGATATTGTTCTGTTTATTATAAGCGTGCCGCAGTTTTGTCGTCTGACGCTTCAGATGCTTGAGCTCTTTAAAGCAGGAGGGATTCTGATTGGCTCATTTGCTGAGGAAAAAATAGTTACGAAAGTGATTCCAACGATATTGTTTACCTGTACCGTTATCGTTATAGTTGTGGTGTGAACTCTGCTACTCTTTTATATCTAGAGCGATTTTTAGAACTATATCGTTATTATTACTACAAGCCAGGCTGATGGAAATGATTTTTTGCAAATGTCGACGCAATCCTTTTCCGTTTAACTTTAGATTTTCGATACTTCAAATATCGCGAAAACTAGTTTGGAAACACTTTGTCAAGAAAAAGGACTTTAACACAAATAAATGTGGTGTCACATGACAGGATTAGCCTAAAGCACCGTTTCACTGTAGTTCAAAAGGCACACTAAATCTATTCATATTATTAAATTGTATATTAAAGGTGCTCTAAGCAATGCCACGCGTTTTTAGGCAAACATCTCCTCGCTACCTGGCTGCCCGTCCCCTGAACACACTGTTAAAAAACGTATTTCAAACATGGCACTTGTTAATAAAAAATATTTTATGTATAGGGCCTACAATTTAATAATATATAATAAAAGTTTTGTTTCAAAATGGATGAGGAAAATATAGCGCCTTGAAAATCTCGGCAGCTCGACGAAAGCTCTAAACCAATTTTAGTTTTAAGTCGGCATCAGTTAAGCTAGACTATTTAAAAAAGTTAAATATAGGTTACACAAATAAAACATTTAGGTTACAGCTGCATCTGTCTCTGAGAAGAAAAAAAAGATTTGATTTGATGTTATTGAACCCTCAGAACGAATAACTTTGTTTGGTTTGAATGATCTGAATGCATGCAAGGTTTACGTCAAAGATTGTTGCTATATGGCCAAATATTTTAGCTACCGTACCAATCTTTTCTTATGGATACTAAAATGTTGCATACAGGACAATTGAGCTGCTCTGTGTCCAAACCCATGAGCTTCGTCATAAAGGCAGTTACATGCAGTCCTGTCAGACAAACTGTCCCACTTCTCTGTGATCTTCTGATTAATATTTCATCATTTAGTAATAGGCCCATTACTATAATAGCATTTTACTAATATTTGGAACGCGAAAGATGATATAATTTGTGATATGAGTGAAATTACGTATGGCAGATTTTTTTAGCAATACAACAACACTCAGTTTTTTAGGGATGACGTCATTACGCACACCATTTTATCGGTAAAAAGGCCAACTGGATGGAAATTGCACAATATTTTTTTAACGCATATTCACTTTGTCAATAACAAAACTGTGGAAAAAGTGGATGGAAACTTGGCTATTGTTAACGACCTTGGTGTGAACGGGCCTTAACGGAGTTAAATTCTCTTTGACTTACAATATACCATAAAGATTTATGGCACATAACATAATCCACTGCGTACAATACATGAATCCATATTTCCTACAGCTAAAATCCATGATGTGGTCTAATTTCCCAAATAATTGAATGTGGAAGGAACATAGCTATTAGAAAATGAAATCAAGGGCATTATTATTGTTATTTTATGTAAATGTATATAAATATTTTCATACCTCCTGCACATACGCTGGATGGCTCCGCTGCCAAGATCTCGATACAAGATTTTTTGATGATCTAAAAAATAAAATATTTATTCACATCTATTTTTATTCAAATACAAAATGATGAAACTATTTAATAATTTGTTCAAAATTAATTAATTTATAACAAATATTTTACCACTGAAAAAATCAGCTTTAAAGGGATGGTTTTAATTTAAAGAAAATTTTAATCATCATTTACTCATTTACCCTCATATCTTTCCAAATCCATAAGACTTTCATCTTCTGTCCCTCCATTGAAAGTCTGTTCACCCAAAACTTTGACACTTCAAAACGTCTTTTGAAGAGGCACAATCGCTTTATGATTAACATATTTCATTTAGGCTTTTATTCACATATAAACATTGATCAGCGAACATAAACTAAAGCAATGGGAGGGCAGGAATCTCTCAGATTTTATTACAAATATAATTTGTGTTTCAAAAGTCGACATGAGTAATTGATGACAGAATTTTCATTTTTGGGTGAACTAAACCTTTGATTAAAGAACATGCATTTTGCAAGATGCACAAAATGCATTTTTAATTAATCTTCCATAAGCTTCAGTTTACCGAGTCAATCATTCCTCTCAGCGCCTGGAATCCTCCCAAGACCGGAAACACATGCTTACTGGTGTCCGCTATGGTAGCCAGCTAGAATAGGACAAACAGATGTGTATTTAGTTTCAATTGGTTCATTTGAGTTGGTTTCCTCCATATAAAGTGCATGGTTTACATTTAAATAAATACTCTGGTAAGTACACACTTGAGGGTTTAGGAAGTCTCCAACATTGTTTGTTAGATGAAAGAACTTAATGATGCTTTGATACTAGTTTTACCTCTTAACCATCATCCCCTTTTTGAGCATCGATCTGAACTTAAATGGTTGTAATTAAGCACATTCTTTCAACTTAAATTCAAAATAACTCACAATTTCATGCATAACCCTTTTAATTCAGCTGAAAATATCTTACATTGGTTGTCTTTGCCGACCTCTTGAGGAAAAAGATAAATCCGCGAAAGAGACACTGTCTGTGCGCGCAGATGCGCATCTAAACAAATAGCCTTTTAGGCACATTAAACAAATTTGCCTTTAAAGTGACAGCAGCCTAAAAAAAATTAGCCCTTAAAGTGACAGCAGCCTAATAAATGAGCTCTTAAAGTGACAGCAGCCTAATAAATGAGCTCTTAAAGTGACAGCAGCCTAAAAAAAATTAACCCTTTAAAGTGACAGCAGCCTAAAAAAATAGCCTTTAAAGTGACAGCAGCCTAAAAAATATGCCCTTAAAGTGACAGCAGCCTAATAAATTAGCTCTTAGTGACAGCAGCCTAATAAATTTGCTCTTAAAGTGACAGCAGCCTAATAAATTAGCCTTTAAAGCGACAGCAGCCTAATAAATTTGCAGCCCTTAAAAAGTGACAGCAGTCTAATAAATTTGCCCTTAAAGTGACAGCAGCCTAATAAATTTGCTCTTAAAGCGACAGCAGCCTAATAAATTTGCAGCCCTTAAAAGGTGATAGCAGTCTAATAAATTAGCCCTTAAAGTGGCAGCAGCCTAATAAATTAGCCTTTAAAGCGACAGCAGCCTAATAAATTTGCAGCCCTTAAAAAGTGACAGCAGTCTAATAAATTAGCCCTTAAAGTGACAGCAGCCTAATAAATTTGCTCTTAAAGTGACAGCAACCTAATAAATCGGCTCCAGTCATTATTGTTAATCAAAGAACAAAAGATAAAATCACTCACTGCTCTTGGATGAATAAACTGTTAATAAGGATTAGTCTATATTTTATGTATACAGCAGTGCTATTTTACATTTGATTACTTTATTCAATTTCTGTTGTAGGCTATTACTTATCTGAATATCAATGTTAGTACATCTTCCTGAAAAACCTAAAGCACTATTTTTAATTAGTATTTTTGTTCTGTTGTATTTTTGTTGGTTTTGTTTGTAATTTAGTTTCTTTGTTCTTATTGTATTGCTGACTGTTTACTTGTCTTCTGTAACTGTTTTGAGGACTTTACTTACATTAATTAACCTAGTAGTATTGATAATTGTGAAATTTCACTGACATTTAAAATGACTCATATCATGAAATAAGAATTTGATCATATCACCCACAAAGAATCGTGTGAAATAATCCTGATTTCAATATTGAGCAAAATAATCGTGATTATGATTTTTGCATAACCGAGCAGCCCTAAATGGTACTTTAAACCCATCAACAAAAGATCATCATCACCTGTGTTTCATTGAAGTCCTTAACTCCAACACAATACACGATTGCACCCAATCTCCGAGCTCGTGCTGCCTGGTAAAATATCAAGCAATCGCAATTAAAATCCATCAACGTTTAGATTTATAAATGTCTGCAGACTGAAAGCTCGTTACCTCCTGTTGAGCTGCTATCAGCTGATGTTCTTGAAGCTCACCATCCGTTAGTGCAATTATGACACTTGCGGTTCCTACAAAGTGGAGTGAAGATGTCACTGTTGGTAAGGACAAAGTGTAATAACAGCAATGCTCTGTTCATTGGGCGTCTTTAATAGAAGCCTACCAAAGTTTTCCTGGTGTATTTGCTCGTTTGCCTGTGAATGAAGATTAGATAATAATGAGCAAAGAACATTAAAATATTTGAATGATAAACCACTTTAATTTGAACATTTTACCTTTTCTAGACCAAGATGCATGAATGTGTCTCCACCTGGGATCTCTCGTCTTAGAACATTAAGGCCTTTTCTTATGGTCTCCCTTTGAAAAATATAAACAAAAATGAGAAGAAAGAACTCAAATTCTCAAAATGCAAAGTGCTAGAGAATGAGTCTTTCTGCACCTGTTTTCTGTGAGTCTCATGATTGTGTTTCCTCTGGTTGAGAAGACGATGAAGGACATTCGTAGCAAAGGGCTGTAAGACGGTGAAAAACAGACCAGAAAGGATTACAAATTCTTGAAATCATCTATAAGACACATCAGAAATCTTGTGCAACTGGAACATAGTTTGATTCAATGCATTTGTTTGTTTTTCTCAGGAGACGGTTTTAGTACCTGGTGAATTTCTCAGCCAAATGTTCAACAAAAGCGTAGATTTCGTGCCAGTGGTGTTTGACACTTCCTGACCTGAGGAGAAAGAGGCGGAAAACAAATCAATAAATGGGAGGTTCCTGCTTTTACTCTTTAAAAGCAACAGATCAATACAATCAAGAATCTTTCAAATTAATTATCAGTGCTTTTATTCCGGAAAGGATGAAGTAGCTTCTTAGCAAAGCCATAAAATTTTGACCCCTTCGGTTTTCCCCTTGAGGTGCAGCTGTAAACGCTCTGTGACAGCTGGTCATTTCCTGTCTCAGTCCCAATGCTAATTCATTAGCGCTGGATGACAAATGGGAAATGAACTAATTGAGTGAGTCTACTGATCTGTGCTTGAGTCAGTTTGACTTAATTGATGAAACATGCCGCAGAAATTGGCTCTGTGTTGTGTAAATGTCTTTCCCTGGCTGATGTAACACGTTTAGTCTGAGAGCCAGACATAACAGTAACTGGGTCACTTTATGAAACCGGTGCCTGTGCCGGTTTGACAAGGTGATCTTAACCCAGCTAACATAAACATGTTCTAAGAACGCTTTGCTAATGTTAAGAAAACATTATTTTGGAATGTTCTCCGAACATTCCATTTTATGATTTTGCAAACGTGGGATTGTTACTTTTGAATGTTCTCTAATCGTTCTGAAACAAGCAGTAACATTTAAAAAATGTTGCACGAACATCCAACAAAACATTTCAGGAAAGAAAACGTTCCATGAATGATGTATAAATAATGTTTTTGATAATGTTATTAAAGACCAGATAACTTCCAACAAGCATTCTATTAAAGTCTCACTGGAGTGCCTTGAAATGCGCAGCATTATTCAATGTGTTGACACAATGTCTACTGAAACAGGAAGACAGGGCGGGACATATCAAACAGCCCCTCCCCTTTAAAAAAAAAAAAAGTACCCAATAGCTTTTTGTTTATATCACAGATCGGCCAGAGCCATTTAGCCACAGTTTCCTCCTAAACTTTGAACTGTTTCTCATCATAATCTCCTCCATATCGCTTTAAAATACAGCATTTTGTGCAAATGGTCCTATATGTTTTCTGGTCTGTGCATATGATCCGCTCTGTGCTGTCGTGTCTCTAGACCGGAGCTGTGGAGCTTCATTCTCCCCAATAGAAACCTATATAGTGCACTATGTGCCGTTCACCATGTAGAAAATAGTAAATGTGTGAACAAGTGACTAATTTTAGCCACTTCAGATTCTAGAGAGCATTTGATTGGACAGAAAATCTGCTGAGAAGCTGAAGTGCAGAGTGATGTCCTCAAAATCACTGATCCATATTGGCAGAAGTGAGAAACTGTAAGTTTTGAATGCTTATATCTTCTAAATGCAAATTAATTTTGTCAAAATGTTTGACTAAATAGATAACAGTAAGACTAATATATTCATAATAAAATCCCCCCAAAAAAACTCACATTTTGATTTCATGGAGACTTTAATGTTACTGGAAGAATGTGTGTTCATAACTTTGAGCAAACTGACTAGAATGTTCTAGTCCAAAAGTGCAATTCTACAGATTTTAAATATTCTATCAGATAAAATATGTGAATATTATGGTTATAATAAATTGCATCATGTTAAATGACTCAAATTTAATACATGTTGGGTCATATGTTAAACATAATATACTGTATGTTGCCTTCAGAGTTGATGATAACAAGAGTGAAAGTTTCACAATTTAATTTCTAAGCCTTGTGCTCAAGATGGTGAAACTAAGGGAGCTTCTTAAAAAAATATTTTAATTTATAACAATTAAAAATCACATTACGATCATCCTCTACTAGAATACATAAAACGTGATATACACTCACCTAAAGGATTATTAGGAACACCATACTAATACTGTGTTTGACTCCCTTTCGCCTTCAGAACTGCCTTAATTCTACGTGGCATTGATTCAACAAGGTGCTGAAAGCATTCTTTAGAAATGTTGGCCCATATTGATAGGATAGCATCTTGCAGATGATGGAGATTTGTGGGATGCACATCCAGGGCACGAAGCTCCCGTTCCACCACATCCCAAAGATGCTCTATTGGGTTGATATCTTTTGACTGTGGGGGCCATTTTAGTACAGTGAACTCATTGTCATGTTCAAGAAACCAATTTGAAATGATTCGAGCTTTGTGACATGGTGCATTATCCTGCTGGAAGTAGCCATCAGAGAATGGGTACATGGTGGTCATAAAGGGATGGACATGCTCAGGTAGGCTGTGGCATTTAAACAATGCCCAATTGGCACTAAGGGGCCTAAAGTGTGCCAAGAAAACATCCCCCACACCATTACACCACCACCACCAGCCTGCACAGTGGTAACAAGGCATGATGGATCAATGTTCTCATTCTGTTTATGCCAAATTCTGACTCTACCATCTGAATGTCTCAACAGAAATCGAGAATCATCAGACCAGGCAACATTTTTCCAGTCTTCAACTGTCCAATTTTGGTGAGCTCGTGCAAATTGTAGCCTCTTTTTCCTATTTGTAGTGGAGATGAGTGGTACCCGGTGGGGTCTTCTGCTGTTGTAGCCCATCCGCCTCAAGGTTGTGTGTGTTGTGGCTTCACAAATGCGTGGCTGCATACCTCGGTTGTAACGAGTGGTTATTTCAGTCAAAGTTGCTCTTCTATCAGCTTGAATCAGACGGCCCATTCTCCTCTGACCTCTAGCATCAACAAGGCATTTTCGCCCACAGGACTGCCGCATACTGGATGTTTTTCCCTTTTCACATCATTCTTTGTAAACCCTAGAAATAGTTGTGCGTGAAAATCCCAGTAACTGAGCAGATTGTGAAATACTCAGACTGGCCCGTCTGGCACCAACAACCATGCCACGCTCAAAATTGCTTAAATCACCTTTCTTTCCCATTCTGACATTCAGTTTGGAGTTCAGGAGATTGTCTTGACCAGGACCACACCCCTAAATGCATTGAAGCAACTGCCATGTGATTGGTTGATTAGATAATTGCATTAATGAGAAATTGAACAGGTGTTCCTAATAATCCTTTAGGTGAGTGTAAATGAGTGCAATTTAACCTTTCCTCGGAGAGTTAAATTCCTGAAATTGTGTTATTTATACGTTTTTAATAATACATTATATCAACTAAAATCTAAAAATGCACAGAAAATGCTTTTATTTGCATGTAATTTGTGCCCATCAAATGTGTACATTTGCTAATATATAGAGAAGTGAACAAAGAGATTCTTGCTGATGTGTTTAGATAAACTACTGTATATTAAGATATAGTACAAGTTGGTAATAATATCAAACATATTTATATGACGGACACAAATGGGACCCATTCATTTTTTTGTATGAATTTTCCTAACTCAACTGGAATGATTTCATTGTTGTTGGTAAAACAATGAAGAAAACAAAAAGAGAAAGTTAAGCTAATGACTTTGTTTTATCCTAAAGGAGAGTGATGAATGCTCACGAAAACCTCTTTCTGGACAGGCGTGGGAGGAAGATGTTTTTATAACACAGTCAACAACAGACGGGCCAGCACCAAGCCAGCACGCTCTGAAACGGCAAAACAGACCAGAGGTGAATGTTGGCAAGAATACGCAGGTCATGCTAAGTGCTTGCCACAGTTTTCAACTTCACGTTTTCGAACATCACAATGGACACTGTTTGTGTTGGAAGCATGACTTTCTTGAGGTAACAGCAATCATGGGATTGGTGCCTAGCTTGCAGTTTTCTCACCTGTGCAAACAGCGTTAGGAAAGGAAGCGGTCTATTCTCAAGTGAGATCCTTGATGAAATATGTTGCGGTGCCCTTCTTTGATCTAATTTTAATGGGTTATACTAAACCATATAAAGACCGAAATGTCATGCAGCAAGATTTCAACTGAATAAATCAACTCTGAAGATGATCCTAGGGAAAGGAATTAATCCGCAAACAGCAACGTCATCTTTTAAATGGCCCTCAAAACTCGTGTTTTCTACAGTTACACAACTCTCCATATACATGGATAATTGCACATATGTTAAGACATGTGAAAGTCATTGTGGTTTGATGCAACAAGAGCCAAGACAGGAAGACTCACTGGAGCAATATTTGGGAGAGGGATAATTAGAAAAGTGTGTTGCTCTTACAGGTCTCATCTGCTCGGAGATCAGACTTCCAATCTCTTCCCCTGAGATCGAATCCTAAACTGACTTTTCAGATCCGCATTGCTGCCAGAACTAGAAACCAAAACATGAGCTCCTCCGTGCTGTCGAGTGTAGTTACCTGTCGGCACGTCAGATTAAAGGAGTTTTGTAAAATGCTAATGGTTAAGTTTAAAGTCTGAGAGGACGAGCAAACGTGACTGTCGGTTTAGGTTTATGTGAAGTCAGCGTTACCTCCCTTTCCTCCAGCTTTGCACTGCCTGAGACATGGTAAGGATATTACAGTGACATTTCCCTGACACTGCTGTTTTAACTGCTCCTCTGGGTCCTCAAATCTTCTATGCCTAGAGCAGTTTAACAGAACAAGTCTGGATGATCTCCTCCATGTTTATAAACAGCCTTAAAGGGGCCGTAAGCAGTTTTTGGAATAGTACACATCAAATATTAAAATAAATAGGTGTTGTGAGATATCCCAACTCTCTCTCTGACACTCCTAGACTCTGTAAAACGACAACAAAAACACAATGCCTCTACTTAAATTTTTGCAAAACTCCAAAAACGTACCGATACATGCAATTCACTGTTGTTTCCAGCTGAAATCAACACTATAAATCACAACTTTAATTCCTTTTCACATAAATTATGATTACAGGGGCAGATTATTGATTTATAAAGACTTACTTTTGTGACCTCAATACACTTATAGCTCCCGTATACACTCCCATATAGCATGCCTTGTAAACGAACACATTTTGACATTTGCATCACATAACCAGCTCCATATATCTGTCTTTTCTGATGTAGTAAACTTGCTCACGTTTGCTCACCTGATACAGCACTGCTTCTGTGATGTGAAACGATTGGGAACGAGTCCCGTGAAAACACAAGTCACGATTAAAGAGCTCAAAGACTTGCAGAAGCAGCTAAAATGGCATGGTAACTTCAGGAAATGTATTTTATGTTGTATTTGCTTTTGTTAAGACTATTGGTTAGGTTTACAGTAGAGTTTAGTGTCGATGGTACATTATTTTCAAAAGCAATAGAGCATTACATTTTTAGCGCCACTTGCCAGACATTTCCGAACTGCTGCAATACGTACATTGTACAACAACCACCACCATAAAATGTTGCCAGATTCACATTCATCAGTTTTGGATATAATTGAACCCTTTTTTAGTGTCACTCGCTGGACATTTTACTGTTAAAGTGCCACAATACGTACAAGTGTAACTGGTCCTACTCGATCCGCTCTGAGCGGGATTCGAACTGCCGTCTCTGGTGTGGGAGGAAGGCGCGCTAACAAGGGCGCTAAAGACCGCAGCCGCTAGCGCCCCTTTTGAGACCAGGGGAGTGAGGTTTACACACACAGCTCTTACTGGTCTACGTCCGTTACACTCACACCCCTAAACCTTCCTCCAGGTCATGGCACCAAATGTAACCGGTCTTACTCGGCATGCTTTAAGTGGGATTCAAACCGAGGTCTTTGGTGTGGAAGGCGGGCATGCTAACAAGGACGCTAAAGACCACAGCGCTATCGCACCTCTTGAAGCCAGGAGAGTGAGGTTTACACACACAGCTTTTACTGGCCTACATCCGTTACACCCCCACCTCTAAACCTCACTCCCATCCAGGTCACGGCACCAAATGTAACCGAGTGGGATTCGACACTCACCCCTCTAAACCTTACTCCGGTTCACGCCACCAAGTGCAACCGGTTCAACTCAACCCACTCTTAGTGGGATTCACACCGGGGTCTCTGGCATGTGAGGTAGGCGCACTCACAAGGACAATAAAGACCACAGCCTCTAACGTCAGTTGCTAGCACAAGATTTAAGGTAGGGACACACCACACAGACGCCAAAGAACTAGTGTTGATGAAAGCCAACTGTGTTGTCGCCTGCAGTGGGGGAAAAAATCCTGCAGGTATACAAACCATAAACCGCTTTGAATATCAATCATGCTGATCAACCAATATGAGTTTTCTCTAGACAAATATAACTGCCTAAATAGACAGTTATCTCCTTCACACGAAGGAGAAACAGACGGTGTCCAACTAGAGCCAACGGTGCGGAACACAATGAAAAAACATAGTTGTCCGAGACTCAAAAACAGCCAAATATTGCTCGTCAGCTTGCTGTGTCCCTGGCTTTACACGCACATTTCTTACTGGCCTACGTCTGTTACACTCACCCCCCTAACCCTTACTCCGGGTCACGGCACCAAATGTAACCGGTCCTACTTGCCCCACTCCGAGCGGGATTTGAACCAGAGTCTCCTGCATCCGAGGCTGGCACACTAACAAGGACACTAAAGGCCACAACTGCTGACGTAAGTCTCTAGCACACCTCGAGGCCAGGGAAGTGAGGTTTGAATTAATATTTTGCAGAAATGTCACTACAAGCTCTTTTTGCAATGGAAAATCAAAAATGGCATCACCCTGAAAGAGGAAAAAACATTTAGTAAAATAAAGTTGAGACACTGAAGAATTCTTAACCCACACTGTGCCATACATTAATTTACAGAAGCACTCTCTGCCTGTCAATCATTTCACTCATTCATGTTTGCAGACATTGGTTTCGCTGACATGACTGTGGAATGACATGACTTTTTAGTCATGAAAGAATAGAGTTGGGTCTAATTCACTGGTTAAATATTGTTTTTAATTTTCTGATAAAACGAAGATGCTGGTTGTTGGAGTGGTATGTAAAAGCGAAAGGTTTTTTTTTGTTTGGTTTTTTTTTACAATAAATGCTAACGTTCTGTAAGTGTCAAGAGAAAAACCCATCAAAATGATTAAAATTGTCATATTTGAGTAGTGCATCCCATCTGAGGATGATGAATGACTCAAGATTCAAGAGTTTTATTTGTCACATACACAGTTATATACAGAATATACAACCGGCAGTGAAATGAAAAAATTTGCGCTTCAGTTTGCGACTCTGCGCTTCAGTTCAACTGACTGGCCTTTGAAAACCAATAACCTACATTTAGCTTCGGATTTGCGCTGGGCATGTGAGCCTATGCTTCTTCGATTTTAGTCTTTCCGTCTTCTGCTTTAGACTGAACACACAAGCTCTCTGCATATCCGAATATTTTCTACGCCTTGTGTAAACTTCACAGCAGTTTCTGGTCTGTAACCAGAAAGCATATTTGTGGTGTGTGATAACATTTGACTAGGAACGCATGTCTCTTAAAACGGTTCCAGGACCTTTACCGGTAAGTAAAATTTGGGAGTACTGGGGAAATTTAACATGGCTCTCAGAGAAGGGACTGACATTAATGAAACATTGGCACCCTATACAGCTGTTATCCTGGCTGTTGTAAAACACATGACTCAATGCCTAGGTTATCTTGAGCTAAACAATAGTTACTGGGACCAAAACTATGATTAACACAGTGTTGTTTCAAAATACATCTCAAGAGTCAGGTGGTCTGAGGGACGTATAATTCTGTCATTATTTACTCCCCCTCATGTTGTTTCAAACCTATATGACTTATTTTCCTCTGTGGAACACAAACAGACATATTTTGAAAGTATTTTTGTATACAATGAAAGTCAATATTATGTTGTTCTGCTTTCTTTCATTCATGCATTTAGCAGACACTTTTATCCAAAGCAACTTACATTGCATTCAAAGAATACTTAGTATTCATTCAAGCATTTCCCTGAGAATCAAACCCATAACCTTGGCATTGCGAGCAACATGCTCTACTGTTTGAGCTACACCAATGCATTATATAGACAAAGAGATCTTCAAAATATCTTTTGTGTTTCACAGAAAAGTCAGGTTTGTATAGACAAGATGGTGAGTGACAATTTAAATTTTTGGGTGAACTATCTCTTTAAGAAACCTCTAAAGTGGCACCAGCAAAAAACACAAGACTTCAGTTGCTCTGAGGACGTCTGGCTTGAAGGCTGCAGTGCAAATACCATGCTAAGCAGTCCCACGGCCAACGTCTTTGTTTTATTCCACTTGTTAAACAGCAGGCCATAGGCTGGTAGACTGATTCTCAATCACTACCCAAGGCTGTCACTTCCCAGAGAGCCTTTGGGCCACATGAAAGCAGAAGTGAAAGCAATGATGCCAAACTTAGAGGACAATCTTAAGGTCGATTTCCACATAATCTGGCCCTTTTTTAGTTCCACATTTGCTATTTGTGTAACCAATATTCCATTGATATAGTGGGACTTTCCACAATGATTCACATTACATAAGATATTTTCCATGTTAATCTTTTGGTCAGTCTTTAAGTTTTGGCCAATAGTAATTTTAACTTACTTGCCTAGTGAGTTTCAAGGGCCATATTTATAGATATTTTGTTTTAAAAATCTCATAATTTAAAGGGATAGTTCACCCAAAAATGAAAATTCTGTCATCATTTGCACACCCTCAAGTTGTTCCAAACTTGTACGGGTTTCGATAAACATGCCGATTCCTCAAAAACAGATCCAGGAAAGCTCCTTCTCAGAAGCCCAATAATGGTGCACCTAAAGCCAAAAACTCATTGTGCAATACAGCTGTTGTTTGCGATGCTTTGATACTTCAACGCATACAGAAAGAAAACTCAATGCACGCAAGGGCACAGTGATTAAAAAATACTGAATAATGCATGCAAATGAAATTGCTTAAATTGTTGAAGGCTTGTAACGTTCTTAGAGGGCTGCAGATGTTCATGTGCATGTGATTTTACTAAATGTCAGTTTTTCCAAAGTCTGTAAAGAGAAGGGGGATTGGGGTTGGCTATGTCTTCAGCCATCACATCATGAGAAAAACTGGAACCTCGTATGAGATGTATTTGCTTGCTCTCAGCTGAACAATTCCAGAGCATGTTGCATGACACATGGAAATCATCTAACATATGGCACACAGGATTTATGATGCATTTACTGGTTTCTAATGTGTAAAAACTAAAATATCTAACATATTTGTTCTCTTGATGACAGCTGTACATTAATTTAATATACCCTACATGCTTCCTAGTCAAATAATATCACTATATTTTCATTACAGAGCCATCAACAATAAAGGAATATTAAAATAAACTAAAACCAACTAGACAAATAAATATGAGCTCAATGCTATTTAGACAACCCATGCATCACAATTTGAGTCTCATGGGACTTATATATGGCAGTACATAAATATATATTATATATTTGCATTCTAAGTCACGCAGCCAAAAAAGGTGTTTAATATAAATAAATGTGCAATGGATATTTGGATTAAACTTCCTGTAAAGAATCTACCCAGACCGACACGTACAAATCGTGGGAAAGGATGTTGTCTTTCTGGGTCTGTTAAACAATGGTAAAGGACAAGAGACAGGAAAAGAGATCCACAGAGGAATGAAGTTGTGACCGTCTGAAGTGCTTATTCAGCAAACTTCACATGTACCACCCCCTCGCTCATCATTACACACAAAACAACAAGTTGGCACAATGCAAAAATAAACCAGACGACTTCTGCAAACTGTCATGGGTAGTGCACTGTAATGTCTACACTCCTAAAAATAAAAGGGTTTTCCCAGCAATACCATAGATCCATTTTAGGTTCCCAAAAGAACAATCTGAAAAGCCTTTTTCCACTATACGGAATCTTTTGTGGAATATGGATTGTAAATGGAACCACTGATACCAATAATAACCCTTTATTTTTAAGGGTGAAAAATATACTGAACAAGCACAGTATTATCTCCATGAACTCTAATTGAACCCAGCCATGTGATACCAAACAATGGACATCTGGTGAATATCTATTTTGGTGTTTAGGAATGTGAGAAATTTGGGGAAAATAAGGAGGATGTGAGTGGAAATGTACTGGCCTACTTTATCCAGGGCAGTATGTGGAAAACATCAGGCCAGCAGACCACAAAAGCATCCCTAACATTTGCCCTTCATATAGATCAAATTGCCTTTATATGTGTTTGACGGTTTTATGTTGGATAGCATAAGTTTACCAGCTGCACGACCAAAGAGATTAAAGATTTAACTTACAGAGAGAGAGAGAGAGAGAGAGAGAGAGAGAGAGAGAGAGAGAGAGAGAGAGAGAGAGAGAGAGAGAGAGAGAGATTTTGACTCTTTCTTTCAAAACAATGCAAAACGATTGAATTATAACTTACTTGTCAAGGACAAAATACAAGTCGAATGCGCCCTGACAGGATCTCTCCTCCTCCACATCTTCTTCGGCTCCCGCGGATGGAAGCGTGAGCAACAAAAGTCCAAAGAAAAGTACGGCAAGACACATTTGTACTACTGAACGTGCCATCGTTTCTTATTGAAAAAACATCAATGCTCAGGCAAGCAAATGGCCATTCACATTATCTCTAATATGGAGCCTGAAGAGAGCCTCTGCTGAGATCCTGAGGGAAGGATGCACACAAAGAAGAGGAGTTTTTGCGGATGTTGACGCAGTCCTTACTCACATCAGTCTGAAAACTCTCAAAACTTCAAATAAGATGAAAACACGCTATTCCCAATATGCACCGCAAGGAAAGCCGATGTCCAGGAAAACACCACCACCACCACCACCACCACCAAAAAAAAAAAAAAAGTTCCAAATGTGTGTTTACTGTTTTTTATATATATATAAAACACGGGCTGGTTTGTTGTTTTGGGATAATTTGGAAGAATTGTTGCCGCACGAAATCCACGTGTTAAAAAGGCCAGATATTTTTCCCCAAGCGCTTGATATGCTATTTAATGTAAATGTGCAAAGCAAAGAAGGAGTCGTTTGAGAAAAGAGCCCAGGCTCAGAGTTGGCAGAAGAGGAGCTGGTGTCAAATTTCTACCCTTGTTGAAAAAAAAATGGGTTTCTTCTCCTGCTTCTTGAAGGTTTCCTCCCTTCCTTTGGATATGCAAAATACATGTTTTTTTTTTCTTCTCGCTGTTCTGTCTTGTCTACTACTGACAATAATACAATAAAATAGAAAATTAAAACTAGAATATGAATTATGATTAATAAATGCATTACATTTATGCATTTGGCAGACGCTTTTATCCTAAGCAACTTACATTGCATTCAAGGTACACATTTTTACATTTTGTCAGTTCTTGCTTTCCCTGGGAATCGAACCCATGACCTTAGCGTTGCTAGCGCTACTCTTATTGTTTGAGCTACAGGAAAGCCTGTATTATATTAGAATAGAATAGAAAAATATTTTATTTTTATGCATTCTACAGAATGTTTACTAGTGACTATTTCTTATTCCAGCTTCAAGATTCATTAATTATTTCTATTTTCTTTCTTTCCCCCTTTTGTTTACAGTTTCATGAGACCCTATCGGTAGTTTACATCGTTACACCAGTAGGTGGCGTTAAGCGTGAGTGCCTTTTAATGCCAAGGCTGCATTCGAAATCGCACACTTCCCTACTATATAGTAGGCGAAAAACAGTATGTGACAAAAGAAGCAGCCTATGTCCGAATTCACAGTACAAAAAGTAGGGGAGTGCAGAGCACAACCTAACACGGGATTAGTTGTAACACACATGGTTTAACACTTTCCACACATGCCAGGATGACGAAACTTAGTGTATTTACTAGTTGCCATATCAACATTTATTTAGAGGAAAAATTGGAACCAAAATTAAGAAATCTTTGCAAGATATCACTGAACATTTATTAAACCATAGCAAAAGTAAATTTCTTCAGTTTATTTAAAATAAGACACATCTGATATTATTATAATCTTATATCTGTTATTGAAGAGTTGAGATGTTCTTTAATGCTGATCTAACAGCAGAAGACACGAGCCGCGGTTAATCCCAGTGGAGCAGACGGGGCATGTTGTCACACTGCGTTACAATGAGCCCCTATTAGAACTACACTATTATATTCTATACTTTTATGAATTCTTTTGAGAAGCCACGAGAAACGGGTGAATAATGACTGAGAGTCAATGTTCAGAAATTATTAATTATTATTATATTTTGAATTTGAACTATGCTGTATAGCTGTGTTTAGTGATGTGTTTGTTGTCAAACTCAATTTTTTTTACTTTTAATTATTAAAAAATACCATTATTATATATATATATATATATATATATATATATATACACACTCACCTAAAGGATTATTAGGAACAGCTGTTCAATTTCTCATTAATGCAATTATCTAATCAACCAATCACATGGCAGTTGCTTCAATGCATTTAGGGGTGTGGTCCCGGTCAAGACAATCTCCTGAACTCCAAACTGAATGTCAGAATGGGAAAGAAAGGTGATTTAAGCAATTTTGAGCGTGGCATGGTTGTTGGTGCCAGACGGGCCGGTCTGAGTATTTCACAGTCTGCTCAGTTACTGGGATTTTCACACACAAACATTTCTAGGGTTTACAAAGAATGGTGTGAAAAGGGAAAAACATCCAGTATGCGGCAGTCCTGTGGGCGAAAATGCCTTGATGCTAGAGGTCAGAGGAGAATGGGCCGACTGATTCAAGCTGATAGAAGAGCAACTTTGACTGAAATAACCACTCGTTACAACCGAGGTATGCAGCAAAGCATTTGTGAAGCCACAACACGCACAACCTTAAGGCGGATGGGCTACAACAGCAGAAGACCCCACCGGGTACCACTCATCTCCACTACAAATAGGAAAAAGAGGCTACAATTGCACAAGCTCACCAAAATTGGACAGTTGAAGACTGGAAAAATGTTGCCTGGTCTGATGAGTCTCGATTTCTGTTGAGACATTCAGATGGTAGAGTCAGAATTTGGCGTAAACTGAATGAGAACATGGATCCATCATGCCTTGTTACCACTGTGCAGGCTGGTGGTGGTGGTGTAATGGTGTGGGGGATGTTTTCTTGGCACACTTTAGGCCCCTTAGTGCCAATTGGGCATCGTTTAAATGCTACGGCCTACCTGAGCATTGTTTCTGACCATGTCCATTCCTTTATGACCACCATGTACCCATTCTCTGATGGCTACTTCCAGCAGGATAATGCACCATGTCACAAAGCTCGAATCATTTCAAATTGATTTCTTGAACATGACAATGAGTTCACTGTACTAAAATGGCCCCCACAATCACCAGATCTCAACCCAATAGAGCATCTTTGGGATGTGGTGGAAGGAGCCGTGCCCTGGATGTGCATCCCACAAATCTCCATCAACTGCAAGATGCTGTCCTATCAATATGGGCCAACATTTCTAAAGAATGCTTTCAGCACCTTGTTGAATCAATGCCACGTAGAATTAAGGCAGTTCTGAAGGCGAAAGGGGGTCAAACACAGTATTAGTATGGTGTTCCTAATAATCCTTTAGGTGAGTATGTGTGTGTGTGTGTATATATATATATATATATATATATATATATATATATATATATATATATATATATATATATGTGACTGTGTGACTGTGTTAATGTCAATGGTATAAATCGGTAGAGAATCAGGTGGATGGTCACTCAAAGCTCCTTTATTGGCCTGTGGAAAACACACGGCCAAAAGGTTGGTTAGGGCACTGCATCAACATTGCATGTAAAATCAGCAGCGAAGCATCGTGAAACTGCTCAGTATACATTTTCTCAAAGTGATCGTGAACATATAGTGGACAGAATTCTGAATAAGACATAAGAAAATAGAATATAAAACAGTATCTTTTCTTCTCAATACTCATCACATTACATTAATAAAAAGAAACTATAAACTCAAGTGACCAATATTTTACATATTTTTGTATAAATTATATACAGAAAGGAAGAACGCACAGATCTAAAATGGCGCAGTTACAAACTCAGCACGTGCGAGAGCACACAGCACACGTGGCAATCGCCAACACTCAATTCGGCTAACAATTCCTACACAGAACATGACAAAAACGCATACCTGAGCAAAATTGTGTCCACCTGACTCCAGCGAAAGCTTTAAGAGGAACCCTCGGCCGCTTCAGGAGCCATCTTGATTGTAGAAACAACAGGGCACGGCACCAATGTAACCCCTCCTGTTCGACCCGCTCGCTCCAAGCGGGACTTGAACCCGGGTCTGCCAGCATGAGAGATGGATGCTCTAACAAGGAGACTAAAGGCTGCAACCTCTAGCGTCAGTCGCTAGAGTGTCTCTTGAGATCAGAGGAGTGAGGTTTACTCGCACAGCAACTAGTAGCTGGCCTCCGTTACATATAAATATATATATATTTTTTTTTTTGATTAGATCGGATAACATTTTAAGCTGTCATTTGTTACAATGTGCCCCCTCACGTGTTACAATGTACCCCACTTATGGGGCATGTTGTCACATTTCACTTCCATTCTTTCGGGGTAAATCAAGAAAAAAGTATACACTGTATTAATGAAACAAAACCACATATTTGTACTAGACTAGTGAAATTAATGTGGGAAAAAATAAATACTCTGAACCCCAAGTGGATTTACACAAACTGAGAAAGTCAAAAAGCGTTAGGTTGTGCCCCGCTCTCCCCTACTCATAAAACAGTAGGCAAAAAGTACCTAGATGTCCTACTACTTCTGATGAGATTCTGAAGTGTGCATACAATGTGTGTGTGCATTGCTATTCCATGAAGCCACGGGAGAGGATTTATGAATGGCAGTGAGGCTATGCCACTGACGCTGGTAGGTCACGTGATAATGACAGTATGGCGGATGTAATTCGGGATGTCCCGAAAGGGGGAGCTGGATGCAATTTGGCTCTGCAGTGAGCACCATTTGGAGCCAAATGACTCAAGCTCCTCCTCTCTGGATGTAATCTACCTCTATGGATCTAATGTAGGTGGAGCTTAACCTAAGTTAGGGTTTAGGGATAGGTAAGGTTAGGGTGTGTCTAGACCTTCAAGCTCCACCCATTACGTTCAGAGAGGGGGAACTGGATGTTAAGCTCCACCCATTACATTCAGAGAGGGGGAATTGAACATTAAGCTCCACCCATTACTTTCAGAGAGGGGGAATTGGGAGTTAAGCTCCATCCATTACATTCAGAGAGGGGGACTTGGACGTCAAGTTCCACCCATTACTTTCATAGATGGGGAACTGGGCGTTAAGCTCCACCCATTACATTCAGAGAGGGGGAATTGGACTTTAAGCTCCACCCATTACTTTCATAGATGGGGAATTGGGCGTTAAGCTCCACCCATTAGATTCAGAGAGGGGGACTTAGACGTCAAGTTCCACCCATTACTTTCATAGATGGGGAACTGGGCGTTAAGCTCCACCCATTACGTTCAGAGAGGGGGAATTGGACTTTAAGCTCCACCCATTACGTTCAGAGAGGGGGAATTGGACTTTAAGCTCCACCCATTACGTTCAGAGAGGGGGAATTGGACTTTAAGCTCCACCCATTACGTTGAGAGAGGGGGAATTGGACTTTAAGCTCCACCCATTACGTTCAGAGAGGGAATTGGACTTTAAGCTCCACCCATTACGTTCAGAGAGGGGGAATTGGACTTTAAGCTCCACCCATTACGTTGAGAGAGGGGGATTTGGGCGTTAATTAAGAGTTTCAACAACATCTGTATGTTACCTTATCCCTGTCTCTCTTTACCGTGAATGATAAACAAATGTATTTCTAATATAGTGCAGGGGTCTGTGGAAAAGTCTAGAAATAAAACCTGTAAAATAATAATAATAATAATAATAATAATAATAATAATAATAATTAGATTAAAATAAATGAGTAAAGCAATAAATTAGATTAAAATAAATACAAAATGTGATTAAAAATATTTGTTAGTTATTAATCTATTAAATAAATTAAATTAAAATAAATTAAATTAAAAATTATTAAAATTAAATAAATAAGCAAGAAATAAATAATACATATAACAATGTATTACTACATTGAGTAGAACAAAAATATATAATAATGTAACTGAAACTAATTTTAGATTTATAATATAATTTTTTGTGTGTGTGTGTGTGTGTATAAATTGAGTATTTATAAAAGAAAAATGCCGTATACATTTTAAGATGGGGTTCCTCAC
This sequence comes from Paracanthobrama guichenoti, assembly GCA_018749465.1. Lineage (NCBI taxonomy): Eukaryota > Metazoa > Chordata > Actinopteri > Cypriniformes > Gobionidae > Paracanthobrama > Paracanthobrama guichenoti. Next base: position 20,992,204 of record CM031954.1, read on the forward strand.
ACAGGGATGAACATTTCTGGGGGTCCGTGGCATCTAAAAGATTGAAAACCCCTGATATAGTGTGTCATATAATTCGGACAATCTGGATATATCTATATATTATGCTCCACAGGGGGCTGTGGATCTCTTGCATAAATATCTTCGTCATATATAGGCTTATCATATCATTAGGTTATCTATAGCCGATGAGAGTCGTGCACTTCTTATTCTTATGGTTCTTATTAATTCTTATTCTTCTTATGGTGCATTATAGAATTGAATGAGGGCAGTTTTCTCCACCATGGTTTATTATGTCCCGTTGACAGGTGCTACATAACTGTAATTTTAGTATGGCAGTGGATGTATTTGACAGCATGCTCCACTGTTAGATGAAGAAGATATGCTGCCATCTTCTGGTTCTTATTGTTCATTCCTAATAGAAAAAGTGCAGTAAATGCATGTATATATCTTAGTTTTGTAATGAACATTGTTTTTGCTTATATTCTGCGTGGTCAAGCGTGTTTGTGCTATAACTGTGATTTTAAAAATGATTGCAAGTAGTTATTTTAAGTAGAGGTAAATAATCTTAGGCTTTTACACACGCATGTCTGGGATTGGTTTATGTTTGCTAAACTAATTTTAGATGAGTTGAAAGGAATTTTTGGTAACACTTCAGTCCAATTCTCACTATTAACTAGTTGCTTATTATCATGCATATTACTAGGATATTGGCTGTTTATTAGTACTTATAAAGCACATATTAATGCCTTATTCTGCATATTCTACATCTCTTAATCCTACCCAATACTTAACAACTACCTTACTAACTATTAATAAGCAGTAATTAGGAGTTTACTGAGGCAAAAGTCATTGTTAATAGTTAGTTAATAGTGAGAATTGGACCATAAACTAAAGTGTGACTACATTTTCTATTTATTATTTAAAACGCATTTGCAGAACAGTTTACATGTGGTATTTATTAAGTTTTATCATTTGGTTTCAATTGCTATTTCCCCAAATATATAGAAAGAGATTTAAGTTGCATTTGCATTTGAAACAAGACAATTTCAGTTTGTTAATATGCATGAGTAGATGTTTATAATACAAGCATATACAAGCATAAACACATTTTGATGTGTACAAAGTAAAGTACCCATTTTACATTTAAGTTCAGAGCAGAACATCTGAATATCACTTTGAGAATATTACTTGCATTAGAGATGTTTGCTTTAGAGATTGCAAGCTTTAGATTGGATGGGTTAGAAATAATACAGAAAAAAATTAGAAAAAGATTGGAACTAGCAACAGAAGACTTAACTTTGTACTTTCTAAACATTACCTTAATGATCTACACAGATCTAGACAAAAATATGCCATCCTTCTAAATGACTAATTTGCTATAACATTTGGCTTCCATACCAGGCCCAGAAGTGCAACTTATTTTTGGCCGGAAAAATGCTTATTGAGGATGCCCTTGGCTGTGTCGAGGGCATCATAGGCAGGCACTGGAATGTGCGGGGCAATGCCAGCACCCTCCCAGGAAGGACCCTGAGCAGCGTCCGAGTGGCTGATGGGAATAGACAGGAAGATATCGCTTTCGCCCACACGGAAGGTCTCCGGGGGGTGACAACCTCCACGGGTTGTCTCACCGATAATCATTGCACGTCCCAGCCTTTTCATGATAAAAACAAACTCCTCAGCAGCACCAGTGGTCACACCACTGATGAGGATTATCACACTTTTTTTGCTGCCATATCTCTTGCCTAGATAGAGTAGAATTGCAGTAAAATTGCTTAATTTTACAGTATGAACATTATACAGCATAATCTACTTCAGGACACTGCTTCTTATATATTTAGCTCAAAAAAGCTAGAACAATTTTGAAATTGGTCTACACAAAGAGTAAAATAATAAATTATATATGTATAGTCACTTTAGTAATGTACCTGTAAGTTGTTTAAGGGTCAGAAGATCTCTCGTGGCATTGGAGGGTCGGTCATAAATGTGGTCCAGCACAATCTGCTTGTCACCATCAAAGAAGTATGAGCAAAAGCCAGCGATAGAAGAGGTAGGCCCACCAACATTGTTCCTAGAAAGAAAATTGATCGTAATATCACATTATGATCAAAGCTGGTGGATTAAAAATGTTGCCATTTGTACATTATCGAATTCCATTCAGAACTGGCTATTTAGCTGGATTTATAGAGCGAGAAAGAAATATACAATACAATAATCACCTCAGATCAATGATCAGTGCGTCAGTGTCAATCACTTTGTTCCAGACATGTTCCACAATGATCTGAGCAATGGCAGCGACATGTTCAAAATCTCCAAACATGTCAAAGCGGAGGTAACCAATGTTGTTTTCAAATACGTCCGTGTGGAATGAAACTTTGATGAGCTCGATGAACATCTCAGGTGTGGGATTCTGGAAATTAAAAGAAAATCACCATTCATAATTTTGCCTCAATAACCAACATAGCTCTGAATGATTATATCTATATAAAAAAAGCATACAATGGTAATGACTTACCATTGGAGGAAGTGCAGGGATGTTGCTGGTGGTCTTCAGGCATTTGTCCCCTGACAGTTTTAGGAGGTCCGCAGAGAGCTTTGCTTCCAGTTCTTCTTTTGTGGAGATCAGGCTGTATTCCCCACTAGCTCCCAGCTTCTCAGCGACATCATCCCCAACACTTGGAAATGCATAGTTGTCTGCAACCAGTGTGGCTGCCGCCTGAACCAACCCTGGGATTTCAGTACGAAGTTTAATGATTGCGATTGCAGCGTCAACGGCATCTTCTGCAGCAACTTCGACATCTGGTGCCACTCCATTGATTTCCCAGCTCTTTCCAGTGATGGGGTTAATAGACTTAGCAACTGGCACAGACACATAGAAGTCGGTGTCACCCACCTTGATTTTGCTCATTTTTATAGTTCCCCCAGCTGTGTTCTCTCCAACTATGGTGGCCCTTTTAAGGTGTTTAAGGCAGTAAGCAACATCTTCTGCAACACCAAGTGTATCCTTGCTTGTCAGAATGATCAAGGGTTTGGAGGTTCCATATCTCTTTCCCAACAGGGTCGGCATGGACCACAACTCTATGGTGAGGTCAGTGGTGCGATCATACACTGAATCAATGTGGATTAATGGCTCTGGATCAGTGTAGTAAGACACGATATATGGAATCCCGGATACCTCACCACTGACGGCATTGCGGAAGTCAAGAATCATGCCAGATGTTGGGAGGATTTTTTCCCAGATGTACTCCAGCAAAAGAGGCCCAACCTTCTGAGCCATCTCTTCACCAATGATGTGATGAATCTTCAGGTAGCCAATGTTGCCATCCAGGATCTCAACTTTGACCGTGTCTTTGATCATTGCGGCCAGATGCTCCGGTGGGATGTCAGGCATGGCTGGCGGTGCTGCAGGAACGAAGCCTGGCTCGTATGTGACTTTCACTCTGGAATCGCTAACTGTTTTTTTAACCCCATCAGTCAGAACACTGGCAAGGGTGGCAGGATCTGAAATGCCGAGGATCTCCGTGTTACTACTCGCTGCGTCAATTGCCTCTTCCATGCCAGTGAGTTTTTCTGGCGAGCAGTAGTTGTCCATGAGTATTTTCGCCATATCCACAATAAGTGTGGGTGAGAAAGCACAGTGAGCCACATTACCGAGTATCAGCAATGACGCTAATAGAACTACAGCTTGAGCCATTATGGCCAGTTTTAGATCCCAGCTAATACAGCGCAACTGAACTCTCCTTCTGCAGAGAGGTTAGTCAACTGAGTCTGCTTGGACAGTCAGGTTTCTGTTAACTCATGCATAAGAAGCTTTTCTTTGCAATAAAACCTTAATCTCATTAGCCAAAGTTCTTCAGTCAGAAAAAACAAGCTAAAATGTATGTTATGTTACATATATGTTACAATAATATGAAGCACTTATAGTTAAATTACTGGTATTTATTTATATTTGCCTTTGTATTACAGTTTCTCAAATACAGTATTCTGTAGGAAGGAAATGAAATTCATGTGTATCAAATAACCTTTTGTTGTAATTTCAGTGGTTAAAAGGTATGCAAAGGAAACATCTATTTTATGTCTTGTTTTTATTTTATTCTATAGCATGTCTGTTTTTACATTAGTATGAGTATACAAAAGCACAGCATCAAAAGAGCATTTTGAAAATTATTAAAATTAAACAATTTCAGGAATATGTCAGACATAGCTTTATAAATGGTAAATTAATTTCTATTCCACACACATTGAAATAACTTAAAGTTTAAATCCTTTTGACTATGATGTTTGGTACTGTAAAAAAAAAAAAAAAAAAAAAAAAAATGAAATATAGCTGCAAGCAGCCATTATCGGGGGCCAAGCACAAAGAACATGATAAGTCAAGCCAACATGGCTGGGAGTATCAGACCAAGATAATTTTAGGCAAAATGCCTGAAAAATCAAATACAATCAATAGTAATGTGATTTAAGGGTTTATCACTTTCGACTAATAGGTGGTGCTGTCACAAAATTGATGTGGTGTGGTCAGAGTAAGATGACAATAAGGTGTCAATATGCCAAAGCATTGGAGAAATACAGCCTCAAGAGTCATTTTGGCATCATGCCTCAAATTTGTTGATGCGATATATGAAAACAGTTACACCTATCAACATGAAATCCATAACTTTTTGCTGGCATGGTATGAAGATTATATGATTCGATTCTGGTGGAAATCGGACAAACTGTCTAGGAGGAGTTAGAAAAAGTCAAAATCAAATGATGGACAGGAAGTTTGGCTGACTATGGGAAATTTTGTATCAATGTTCTCGGCATGACCCAAGATCAATTACCAATTTCATTACAATAGGCAATTGTAAGATCAACATTTGTTAGCATTTTTGGAAATTTCATTGTAACTTTTGACCATAAGGTGGCCACAACTGCCCTGAAACTTTTTGAATACTCTCAGGGCACTGTGCCGAAGACACATACCCAGTTTCGAAACGATACGCCAATGTGCTCATAAAATATAGCATTTTTACAAATTTAGAGTTTTGGGCAAACTGTTCAGAAGTAATAAGCAAAAATGTAAATTTTTCATATCTACTGAACCCTAGATGGCACTGTGCCAAAACTGTGCAGGTAGCCTCAGGTCATGGTTGTCATAACACACACCAAGTTTGGTTAAAATACACTAAAGCGTTGCAGAGATATAGCCTCACGTTAATTTTGGCGTTCTTTGTCTAATTTTTTGTGCGTTATTCGCTAACAGTTTGATGAATCAACTTAAATTCCATAATTTTTTGTTCGCCATGGTCTGAAGATGATCTGGCTACACTGAAAATCTGATCGTCTTGAGCTAAGGAATCAGAGTAAAAAGAATTTTGTTTATGGTTACGCTTACGGTTCAAAAGTTATTAACATAAACGTGAGTGCATCTTTGGACAGTTGGTGGTGCTAAAGGGATTGAGTTAGAGGCTCCAAATTTGCTATGGTGAATATTCAGACTGTCCACTATCTGTGTGCCAAATTTCATAACTTTCCTGCTAGTGGTTCTATGGGCTGCCAATAGACTTCCAGAGCAGAAACGGAAAAATAATAATAAGAACGTCAACCTTTGGTGCTTGGCCCTTAATAACGAAGCCCCATAGTTCTATTTCCCTGAATTTTTCTTTTGGTGCATTGTGCCAATTATTTTCTGGGCAACATTAAGTGCATCACTTGCTTGAACTGCTATATGTGGTTCAACCCCTGAAACACTCCATGCCTTTCCAGTAACTGCACTCAAAACCGCCCGGTTGGGAATGGAAGCATACAGGATGCTATTCCCAATTTGGTATGTCCCACTTGAGAAGGCACCTCCAATAGTGGGCTCTCCAATTACAGTGGCCCTTTTCAGGTCTTTCATTGTTCTGGCAAATGCCTCAGCAGCTGATCCAGTCATGTGACTTGTCAGGATATAAATGTCTTTCTGAGAGCCGTACCTCTGTCCTAGCACTTCTGGAAGGGTCGTAACCTTTGTCAAGGTTGTTGTGGAGCGATCAAAAATGGTGTAAAGGTGTTTCAAGGGCTGTGCATCAAAAAAATAGGTGCAAATAAGTGGAATAGCTGTGGAATAGCCACCTGTGTTATATCTCACATCAATTATGAGCATGTCTGTGTTCACCAACTTGTTCCATACAGCTGTGAGGAGCTGGGGACCAATCGCTCGCAGAACCTTTATGTCTTCCATCATGTCGAATCTCAAATAGCCAATATTTCCAGACATTACCTCTACTTTGAACAGGGCATCAATGATGAACCCTACCTCTTCAGGGAAAGGGATTTTGGGAACGTCATGAAGAGATTCCGGTTCAGTTTCACAGTAGAAAACATGCAGCCTGTGGTCGCCCGATGTCTCTTGGAGATCTGCAGTGAGTTGAGATGCAAGAGATTCATAGTCAACAACTGACCGGTACAGTCCCTCGTTTAGTTTGGACTGTAACAGTCTACTCACTTTAGCTGCGACCTCAGGTACAGTGTAATGCTTTTCCAAGATATCTCCAGCTTCTTGCACCAAAGCCTGAATATCCTTGTGGAACGCAATGATTTCATGAGCTCGCTCAACTGCATCCTCAGCATGCACGATGGCATCAGGTACTACGCCGCCTCCAAGCCAACATTCCCCATGTATATCAATTAAATTTATGACGGGGACAGTAATAGCAAGGTTTGTTTCTTCAACTTGAAAAGTTTTGGAGTGAAGGAGTGTTCCAAAGGTGATTTCCCCAATTACAGTGCCTCGGTGCAGGGATTGCATGAGGTAAGCAAACTCTTCTCCAGCTTCTGCTGTGTAATAGCTTGTCAAAATATAAATACCCTTTCTGGACCCATAGGAAGGCCCGCTGATATTACGGAGGGTGTGAAAATCAGCAGTCATGTTCCGGATGCTGTCGTAGATTGAAAAGAGATGAGTGTTTGATGAGGTGTCAAACATGTAGGAAAGCAGAATCGGCAAGGCCTCAGTGGATCCGCCGGTGTTATAGCGCAGATCGATAATCAGGTTCTCTGTGTCTTTGACTGGTTGCCAGACCTTCTCCTTGATTCTATCCTCTAGTTCAATCAAAATGGTGGGTGTAGGGAACCTGTCAAAACGCAGATATCCATTGTTTCCTGATAGAATTTCTAACTTGAATAGCGGATCATTAAGATTGTCAAAAGATGAATGGTCTTCTGGTGTTGCATCCAGGCCATTGTCAGACAATCCTCGCATTGTCTTGATATTTAAACGAGGGTCTTCAAAGACCGACTGCAGCTCATAATTAAGTTTAGCTGCCAAGTCCTCCTCAGAAACCACTGTGAAAAAGTCTGTTTTACCGAGCCGATTCAGCAAAGCTGGGATTTTATCTTTAAATGAGTAAAATCGTTTAATGATGTCTGACACTCTTTTAACTGTTTTCGGTAGTGCTTTCCTGATGGCAATGAGGGACTTCGCTTTGGCAATTCCTTCCTTTGGGTTGACCGTGACGGATGGTGACACTCCATTCACTTCCCAGCTCTGTCCTGTTACAGGGTTCACAGATCTAGCAACAGGGACCGTAATATAAAACCCAGAGTCCCCAACGCTTAACTTCTCAACCTTAACTGACCCTCCGGCCGACCTTTCTCCAACAATGACAGCTCTTTTTAGATGTTTTAAGACGTATGCAACCGCTTCCGCTATGCCCATGGTGCGCTTGCTGATTAAGACGATCAGTTCTTTTCTTTTCCCATATCGTTCCCCCAAGAGGGTCGGCATTGTCCACAGCTCCTCCGTAGTGTTGGTGGGTCGCTCATATATTGTGTCGATGTGCAAAAGTGGTTCAGAGTCAGAAAAATAGGAAACAATGTATGGTAGACCGGAGAGCTCTCCCGCTGTGCTGAAACGGAGATCAAAGATCATCGCTGATGTATGCACAACCTTCTTCCAGATGTTGTCGTGAAGGAGGCGTCCCAGTTTTGATGCCGTCTCCTGACCTATAATACGGTCAATCCTCAGGTATCCAACATTGTTATCCATCACCTCCAGTTTAACAGTATTCCTGATTAGTCGTATCAGCTGTTCAGTAGACAGTGCGTGAAGTGCAGGTGGCGTGATCGGAATATAATTAGGCTCGTAAGACACAGTCAGTCTGGGGTCATTGAGTGCACCCTGAACGCCGGCGGTCAGTACGGCTGCCAGTGTTTTCCGATCGTAGATGTGAAGGATCTCTCCGCTGCTAATCGCTTGTTGGATTGCCTCCTGCATGCCAACTAGATTCTCTGGGAAGCAGTAGTTGTCAAGCAGAATTTTAGCCATATCCAAGACAAGCGCAGACTGAAACGAGTTGATGAGCAGAACCCGACAAGCGACGGTGATCAGGGCAAAAACTCTTACAGTCCCTGCCATCTTTTGCTGTTGGTTGTTGAATTTTGTCCAAGCCAGAGGTTTTGTCCATGAAGAGGTGCTTTGGTAGATAGAACAGGTTTTTGACAACAGCAACCACATAAGAGGCTTTTGCTCTGAATAAACCTTTAATCGCATTATCTGCAGTGCATCAGCAAGACATTGACAGATAAAAATCAATAAATATGAAAAATGTTGGAGGGGATATAAAATCTCTCTAAATACGCAGCTTCATCATGACTTAAAGGGACTGTTAACCAAATTTTTTTTTTACTTACTTCTGTTGTATACGTGTTGTTTCACAGAAGAAAGAAAGTCATACAGGTTTGGAATGAGGGTGAGTAAATGATGACAGAACTTGCATTTTTGGTGCAAATGCTTGGAAGAAAAGTAAATCATATTATGGAAGTACTCTGTATTTATTGGAAAGGTCCTCTTTTTTTTAAATTTTTTTATTTAGTCTCACTGTCTTTGGGGTCCTAAAAAAAATAGAATAAAATAAAATAAAAATAGTTGAGTGTAAAAAAAAAAAAAGTCTCTTTACACAATTTCTCTTGGATTATAGTCCTCTCAACCCTGCCGTCATGAGGAAAACAAGGTCAAGCTTTCAAAGGTGACGTCTGGGTCAGGCTAATGACGTGATTACACTGGTGAACAGGTGACCGTTAAATGAACACCAAGATAGAAATGCATTTGCACGCTGGAGACTTTTCAGGCTATTTTCAACACCACAAACCATAACATCTTACCAGGCAATTTAGACAATGGCTTTGATTGTATAATAATCAGTGCATTACTCTTTGTCTGAAAGAGGCTCATTTATTAACGCTTTGCGTTATTCACATTCCGAATAGTTTTTTAAAATCTTCTTATAGACCCCACTCTTTTCTATCATTTGTCTAAATATCAGAGCATTAGTGTGAATTTAGAGGCCCTTTCCACTTTTCCAGGATGAAATTATGTAACCCCACATTCACTCAACACTAATTGGTGCTGCACTGTTAATCTTGCTTTATCTTTTAATGCTCAGAGCCTTATGCAATTCTATCTGATGATTCCATGTGGCCAATCAGAGATTGGGAATCTCATTTTAAGATGACTGGAGTTTTGTCCAGCGTATCTGATGGGAGGAAATGTTTCTGAGCTGGGGATAGAAACAGGTTCTGTCCCTGAATGACCCTGAAAAGTATTGCTATGCAATGCATTTTTCTTTAAGTAATTCCACTAAAACGTCCTCCTCACAATTTACAAGAACCATGCAAATGCTATGAAGTTTGTGCCTTAATGATAAATTCCATTAGTATATTTTGATTATTCTTTGAGGATCATGCAACTTACAATATTTGTTAAGATCTAATGAATGCTACAGGCATTTTAAGCTATTACAAAACAATGTACCAGACTAACCGACAGCATCTGCTTACCTGGCTGAAAAGCTCCACCAGCAGAAAGCGCTCACCACACACCACAATAAGCTTGGCTTGCTAAAATGTATTTGGATAGCCCAAACTGAAGTTACTTTGATGCGTGATTTCTTGCAGTCAAATCATTTTTTGGACTTTATTGATAAAATGTGAATCAAATTACATCATTGTAAAACAAAATATTTTGTATGGGAATATATATGGTCGACATACGTAAGCAAAAACAACGGATTATATACAATTCTCTGATGGGGGACCAATAAAAGAACAACAATAAAAACAAAACAAAGAAAGAATACAATTTTAAGTTATATCCATGAGCGTCAATATGAATGTTTCAGTCTGGAACTCTAGTGGGAGTTATTGCGTAAATTTGGGATGTTGTTCTCTCTCTACAAATTATATGAGCATTTCCCTGAATACTTTTGTCTGGAACTACCCAGAATAGGTCAATTATGCAGTGGGACCACAGGGGCATTAGCCCTGGCTAAATTCCTGTTATGCCCCATCCATATTATTTTTTTAAAATTCATTACTAAAGAGCTAGATATTGGTTTAAAATGCTTTGAAACTTGGGACTTGGATTTCCTTATTGATATTTCAAGTGGTGTTTTTTTGAGCATAGAATTAAAATGTATTGGTGAATGATAAGAGATGTTAGTCACATGCCAACTGTGAACTAATCCGATGACTTAATGAATGATATTGCTTTCACCTGTTGTTGAATTTTTGTTGCTCTCCCTGAGATGGGCCAAAACGTTTTGGAGAGTTTTTAGATTTTTTTGTATGTAGCCATCTGATTAAAAAAAGGCTTTTTAATCTAAAAGAGTGCCATGGTCATCCTAATGTTTTCTTTGATGGACTTTTACAAGGACTCTCTTCTGTTGGAGACTTCATTGTTGATATAGACCTGAAACAAGTATATGCAAGTACATGTCACAGCACTGTCAGCACCTTCTATTACTTCTGGCAGTTTAGATCATACAAACATGTTTATAGCTTGAAACAATACCACATAGGCCCCATTATTTTCCCCTATGTTTCCTATTTTCCCTACTATGGAAGTCAGTGGGGTCCATCAACTGTTTTGTCATCCACATTCTTCAAAATATCTTCTTTTATGTTCAGCAGAAGAAAGAAATTCAAACAGGTTTGGAACTACTTGAGGGCGAGTAAATTATAACAGACTTTTCATTTTTGGGTGAGCTATCCCTTTAATGGCAGACATTTGGGGGTGTTACTCTATTGCCACCTTGAGGTTTCTTACTAGTATGTACAACAGGACTTGCAGTGCACCGGGCAAGCATTGACATCTGTTTTTGCATACTTGTGTAGAGTGTGTTTCTGCATTAAAATGTAAAACAAAAATCTCTAAGGGGGAATATCGCCCCTGATGTTTTGGTCTGTGCTGTCAAATCGTAGAAACGCCCCTGGGTATGTTCTCAGCTAGTCAACATAAGAGAAAACAGAATACCATTTTAATCAAGTTTTGGAAGCTGACTTTAACCTCAACAAGCTCTTTTATATTAAAATAATTCTTAATTTTGCTTTTGATACACCCTAAAAAAAAAGGTCCAGAAAGGAAGTACATGGTTAAAATAGTCCGTGTGACTCCAGTGGTTCAACCTTAATGTTATAAAGTGACGAGAATACTTTTTGTGCACAATAAACAAAACAAAAAAAATAACTTTATTCAAAAATCTCTCCTCTTCAACATCATTCTCCTAAGCTGTTTACATAGCAAACACAATGCAGCGCTTCCAGGTCCTGCATCAGAATGCCGGCTCACTATTGGTCGATGCTGTGCATGTGATGCTGACGCAGGAGCTGGCCAATAGTGAGCAGCCGTTCTGACGCAGAACCTGGAGGTGCTGCACTGTGTTTACTACGTCAACAGCATAGGAGAATGACATTGAAGAGAAGAGATTGTTGAATGAAGTCGTTATTTTAGCACAAAAGGTATTCTCGTCACGTCATAACATTAAGGTTGAACCACTGGAGTCACATGGACTATTTTAACCATGTCTTTACTGCCTTTCTGGGCCTTGAAAGTTGCAACAACGTTGCAGTCAGAGAGCTCTAGGATTTCATAAAAAATATTGCAATTTGTGTTCCGAAGATGAACGAAGGTCTCACGGATTTAGAACGGCATGAGGATGACAGAATTTCCGTTTTTAGGTGAACTAACCGGTTCTTTATAGTGGGAAAAGATTCTTCTGATTATTAAAATGTTCTTCACTTTAAGGAGAAAAATGGTTCTTTAAAGAACTGTTCACTGCAAAGTTCTTTGGGGAACCCAAAATGGCAGCGCTGTGCAACCCCCCCTTTTACAACCTTTATTTTAAAGAGCGTAATGATAAAACAAATGCTGTTATTTTACACAGATGCATAAGCAGCCAAACACTACCTACATCCACACTTTGCTACCTTCATCTCCTCATAGAGGTGTCGGACCGTGATGACGCCCCTTTCTTGGTACATGACGGTAATTGGGTCCAGCTTGGTTGGGACGCAACATGCCATGTTTGCCTTTTTCGGATTGCTCAGGTTAACCAGAGTTTGTATGATTGCATGTTTGGAGGGGCTTACATCATCCGTCAGGGGGAAATGGCACACCCCTTTGCACTCATAAGCATCATATTCAGGTGGAGCCACGATCCATTTATGCCATCCGATGTCTTTGAAGTTCACCTTCAGCGACGTTCTCCGACAGTAATTGTTCTCTGCTTTCCTCTTCTTCCTGGGGTGCTTGTCCACAGGAGCATGATTTTCCAAAAATATCCGCTCCTTCTCATGAAGAAGCATCTCTTTGACCTCTTTCATCGACTCTCCCTTTCTGTTCCCGAGATCATCCGAAAAAACTATCACGACTGCCGAGCTGTTGTCCTCTAAGCCCAGGCTTATGTCAAGGGATTCACAGCCTTGTTCGATTTCCACCTGGAGTTCACCCGCCCCGCGTCCAGAATCGTGCCAAATCCTGACAGCGCTGGTCACGTCGAAAGCCTCCCATGTGTTTCTGGCTTCAGTTACGTCTCTCCCATCCAGAAGATGTAAAATGTTTGTATTCTGCTTGTATTCTACGCCATAAACATTGATGGATGTGAAGAGGTCAGCGCAGGTGGTTTTACTTCTTTCCCAGAGAGTGAACAGCCTTAGCTGGACTGATGTGATCTCTTCATGATTTGGGATGGAAACATTGAATAGGAGCCTGTGTTGTGTTTTGTTGCCGTGTCTGCTGGAATAAATAACATCTGTAAAGAACATAAAATAGAGATTAATGCACCAAGTGAAAAATAATGCCCTGTCATCAGAAATAGCTTTCTTCATGTACTTACCCTGTATGACGAAGCTTCGGATAACATCCGACCGAGGGATGGAAGTCTTATCAGATGCATATTTATTATAGAGCTCGATCATGAACTGAGGAGGTTGAACCTTTCTGTGTTCCTGCGGCACACCTGATAAATTCAGCTTCCTCAAGAAATCTTCTTTCATGAAACCCAAAAAACTCTCCAACTTGGAGTTGAAGTCCTCTTCTTCCTCAAGGCTTTGCTCTTCTTCCTCAAGGCTTTGCTCTTCTGCCTGAATGAACATTGCGTCTTCCAAACTGCCGATGTCACCTAAAGATTTCCCCTCGCAGAGCCCAACTGAAGTAACAAAATTGATGGACATCAGAAGGAGCAAATATCGTAAACCCTGCATCTTCGTTTGGTTTCCAAAGTGGATAGGTGCCTGTCTGCGGCAAGTTTTACATCTGACTTTCGTTTGTGGACGATCCTTTGAAATCGGGTTCCTCATGTGAACCTCAGGTTCACTCCCATGTCCCACGCTAAGCAGCAAACTCTCTGGAAACCAAAATAGTAGCATGGCTATTCTTATCTTTGACACCGAAGTTGTGGTTTGAGCTTTGTTATCGCGAGGAAGCTTGTAGTTAATGAGGGTTCTGTAAACACTTTGGGAACAGACTTCGAAAACTAATGAGTGCGATTTTGACAAACCCTTATTTACAGGGTCAGACTTCTGGCTGTTTTTACTAAAGCAACTCCATCACTTTGAATATGTTTGTGTGTATATGTAAGATGCTTCAACTAATGTGCTTCAGCTATGATAAATATTAACATTATAGATTCCAGTGATTCCTTTCATCTCCATTTAGATTCATTTTCATTATGCTGGAATCTGGCTGTGTAAGAGTTAATGGGTCTGAGTTGACCTTTGCCCTGTTGTTGCAAACAACGTTTGTTCCTCATTAGGTCTTTATTCACAAAAAAGAAATCCTCAAGGATTTCAGTTAAAAAACAGACATAGTTTATATACCAGAAGAGCATTGAAGTTTATGAAATGTTTGCATAAAAAGTCAATACAATACAGTTTGAAAAAAATAAATACTATTAAATACAAAACTCTCCTTTGATAAAGTTTGACAAAACCTCTGAGATGTTATTTATTTTAGTTTAAAATCCATAATCTAATGACTGTTCAATAGCTATGGCTAATCAGTCCATCTGTATTAAGTAACCTATGGGGTCTGTCCTCATAGGGGGAAAACAATATTATGCCAATTTGAGCACTAGATGGCAGCATAATGCTGAATCTCCTCACAAATGACCAAAAATGATCTGCAGTTTTCTTTTCATGTAAGATCCCAAGGCTGAATCCAAAATCGCCCCCCTAAACCCTCAATCACTATTCCCTACGTTGGTGCACTACTACAGTACACTTGAAGGAGTGAATGAAAACGAGTGAGCGAATTCAGACAGCCGCTGAGTGTACATCAGAGCCGTAACCACCACAGACATTGAGGGGGTCAAGTCCCCCCCAATAATTAGAAATGGCCAAATTGTTCCCCCCAATATTTGAAATTCTTACACTGCTCTCCTGTATGTTAGGATGACAAAACGTTACATTGGTAACACTTTACACTAATCTGCATTAATTCATGCTTAACTAATGCACAGATAATCATGAGTTAATGTATGACTCATGAAGAACTAAACCATTTATTAATGATTACTGCATTAGCAACTAATGAACATTCGATTCATAGATTAAGTAATATATTAATTGCTATTAATTAAATATGACTGTATTAATTCCCTAATAACATATTAACTAATAGTGTTGAAATAATTAAATTTAGTTGTCTACTTTAATTAATCATTAGCTAATAATTTACAAAGGTATCATTATGACATTATGATCACACACTATTAACTAATTGTCAAGTAATATGTCATTGTGGTTATGGCTTTTAATTAATTTTGGATTAGTTAATAGTCATGAGCCTCAACAAGTAAAATCATAACATAATGATACCTTATAAATTATTAGCTAATGATTAATTAAAGCAGAAAATGCATGGCTTTGACCCATTGTGATATTAACATATGAATTTACACTATTAGTTAATATAATATGTTATTAGGAATTAATACACAATGTCATATTTAATTAATAGATTCATATATTACTTAATCTATGAATCGAATGTTCATTAGTTGCTAATGCAGTAATCATTAATAAATGGTGTGAGTCATACATTAACTCATGATTATCTGTGCATTAGTTAAGCATAAATTAAGGAATATTAGTGCACCCGTATTGTAAAGTGTTACCATCAAATCAAAGCAGGAAGGAACGTAATCTTTTGGCTCGTGCCTTGTCTTCACACAGACGAGCATGTTAATATATCGCTTAATGCTGTTGCAGAGACTGAAAGAGGTGAAATCACACAAAAAAAGCACACAAATGTGTTCCTGCTCTTAATATAAAATCATTGATGAACATCTTTCATATATGAGGGTAGATTAGAACCTGGAACCTTTGAGACTGTTTACAAAAATTCTACCACCAGACCACTAGGGAATACAAACATGAACATCGGATCTATGTATTTATTCACTAACATGAATTTTGTCAGGACCACTATCGTGAAAGATGATTGATTGACTATTATCATATAATCTGGATTGGCGGTATGGTTCTGTTCTGGGCAAGAACTCCCTGTGCAGCCTAGTGGATAAGAGCAGGGAGAGCAGCGATAACCCCCCTTAGGGTAAACAGAACAGAACCAACGTACTGTATTGCAGATATCATTAATGTTGATATTAAATGTACAACATAATTCAGGAATTTAGTCTGATTCAAGGCTTTATTAGAATACCAAATCCTGACTGGACGAGAGGAGGAGCTGGGGATGGAGGGGGGTAAATGAGCTCTGGAGAAATGCGACAGCTGCTGATAGCACTGAGGAGCTTATATATGCATGCTGTGAAAGACGTCGTTTTCCTATTGGTAGATGTGATCAGCTGACAGTCAGCTGATGCGAGCTTGACTAACGTGACCTGCCAGAACTGACGCTACGCTTGATGAATCTCGGGACTAACAATATATTTCACTCAAATTAATGCAAATGTTATTTGCAAATAGTCCCAAAATTAATATTTCCCAACTAGAATTAGACCTACAATTTCATTCACTGTTCGGTTTCTTTATGCTTTATAAAAAAAAAAAGAAAAGAAAATTGGTCCCCCCAATATTCAAGACATGGTTACGGCCTTGGTGAACATCAGCAGTACACTCATTATTGCGGTGCATTGTGGGATTGAATGAGTGCACTCGATAACATCCACTATGGTTTTGGACACCACTACAAATGGCTGTCCGCTCAAATAATGAGGGTACAGGGGGAGATTCTGGATTCAGCCCAGGTGTTTAAACCCTACAGGTTAAACTTTATCTAACAGCATACAAATCAAATCAAAGACCCCTGTTTATTTATGGATAT
The DNA here is from genome assembly GCA_018749465.1 of Paracanthobrama guichenoti. Classification (NCBI taxonomy): domain Eukaryota; kingdom Metazoa; phylum Chordata; class Actinopteri; order Cypriniformes; family Gobionidae; genus Paracanthobrama; species Paracanthobrama guichenoti. Next base: position 21,008,789 of record CM031954.1, read on the forward strand.
TATGGGAATACTTTACAATAAGGTTTCATTTGTTAACATTAGATAACTATGTTAGTTAACTCAAACTAAAAGTAAACAGCACTTCTACAGCATCTCTTAATCAATGGTAATTATTTAGTTTATTAATTTATTTTAGTCACAGCACTGTGAACTACACGATTAACAAAGGTTAACAAATGCTGTAGAAATATATCGCTCATGTTAACTAATGCATTAAAACTAATGTTAAAAAAAATGAGACCTTATGTAAAGTGTAACCAGATTTATTTACATAAATCCATTTAAGTCGCTATGTTCTTTTAAATTTGTCATGCAAAACAAAAACAGTTTGGCTTACTATATGTATTATACAATAAGGATTATATACAATAGAGTGGAAAGAGGATACAATGTTTGTGTGCAAAGATCCAATATTATTTGAGGTGTCGAGGTCTTATTTGCAGAGATAAAAAGTTCATTTTCGGCAGTCCCTTGAGCTGAGTTCATTATGTTATATGTCCATTAGCGACCTCGCTATCCTTACCGACAGGCACAGGTCTCCACAGACATGCTGGGATAGACCTTTACGACCATGTTCCTGCTGGAGTCCAGGAACAGCACAGCCAGAGAGCTCATCTTGTCAGGAACGCAGCACGGCTCTGGAACTCCCGGCACAATCCCCACGGCTCTCACTATACTCTGGATGGTCGCATGATTGGATGGATGAACAACCTGCATTAAGAGAAGTAAAGGTTGGTGACAAATTTCAACAAAGTGATGTGACTGCCCAAATGCTTATTAAGTCACTATGAAATCATAATAGACAATTCTTATTTTTTTATGGAATATTGCAGATGATTTATCCGTAATCTTGAATCAGAATAACTTCCCCTCCCTCTTGCAGCGACATCTCTTCTCTCCTCTGATGATGAGGGTGGGGCAAACTGTCACTCACATGAGATTCACCAATAGCAAAACCACAACCATCTAATCAATTCCCCATGGACTAAATTAAGTCCCGTCCTACAATTTTTCTTGTTTGAGAAGTGATTCCATTCAGATATACGTCAGAAAAGACTATCACATTTTCCATTTCATGCCGACTTAAAAGGTTAGTTCACTCCAAAATTAAAATTCTGTCATTAATTACTCACCCTCATGTTGCTCCAAACCTGCAAGACCTTCATTCATCTTTAACACACAACTGAAGATATTTTTGATAAAAAAATGTTGTCCCTCCATTGACAGCTACACTACTACCATTTTGACTTGAGAATTCATATGAATCAAGTGGTTTAGTCCAGATTTTCTGAAGAGATACGATCGCTTTATTTTATGAACAGATTGAATTTAGGCTTTTATTCACATCATTCATCAACTCACACATCAGTTCTGATAAACATTCTTATGTTACGCAGCGCGTTTGAGCTTCCTCAAGAACCAAATGAGGTTCATTCTTATGTTACGCAGCACGTTTGAGCTTCCTCAAGAACCGATGAGGTTCATTCATGTGTTATGCAGAGCGTTTGAGCTTCCCTGAGAACCAATGAGGTTCATTCTCGTGTTACGCAGCACGTTTGAGCTTCAGCAAGAACCAATGAGGTTCATTCTAGTGTTACGCAGCACGTTTGAGCTTCCTCAAGAACCAATGAGGTTCATTCTTGTGTTACGCAGCGCGTTTGAGCTTCCTCAAGAACCGATGAGGTTCATTCATGTGTTATGCAGCGCGTTTGAGCTTCCTCAAGAACCAATGAGGTTCATTCTGGTGTTACGCAGTGCATTTGAGCTTCCTCAAGAACCAATGAGGTTCATTCTGGTGTTATGCAGCGCGTTTGAGCTTCAGCAAGAACCAATGAGGTTCATTCTGGTGTTACGCAGTGCATTTGAGCTTCAGCAAGAACCAATGAGGTTCTCAAGAACCAATGAGGTTCATTCATGTGTTATGCAAGAACCAATGAGGTTCATTCATGTGTTTGCTTGTACGTTTGAGCTTCCTCAAGAACCAATGAGGTTCATTCATGTGTTATGCAGCGCGTTTGAGCTTCCTCAAGAACCAATGAGGTTCATTCATGTGTTATGCAGCGCGTTTGAGCTTCAGCAAGAACCAATGAGGTTCATTCTCGAGTTACGCAGCACGTTTGAGCTTCCTGAGAACCAATGAGGTTCATTCTTGTGTTACGCAGCACGTTTGAGCTTCAGCAAGAACCAATGAGGTTCATTCATGTGTTACGCAGCACGTTTGAGCTTCAGCAAGAACCAATGAGGTTCATTCATGTGTTATGCAGCGCGTTTGAGCTTCCTCAAGAACCAATGAGGTTCATTCTCGTGTTACGCAGCGCGTTTGAGCTTCCTCAAGAACCAATGAGGTTCATTCATGTGTTATGCGCGTTTGAGCTTCCTCAAGAACCAATGAGGTTCATTCTTGTGTTACGCAGTGCGTTTGAGCTTCCTCAAGAACCAATGAGGTTCATTCTCGTGTTACGCAGCGCGTTTGAGCTTCAGCGAGAACCAATGAGGTTCATTCTTGTGTTATGCAGCGCGTTTGAGCTTCCTCAAGAACCAATGAGGTTCATTCTCGTGTTACGCAGCGCGTTTGAGCTTCCTCAAGAACCAATGAGGTTCATTCTCGTGTTACGCAGCGTGAGAACCAATGCGGTTGAGCTTCTTGAGCGTCCTCAAGAACCAATGAGGTTCATTCTCGTGTTATGCAGCGCGTTTGAGCTTCCCCAAGAACCAATGAGGTTCATTCTTGTGTTACGCAGTGCGTTTGAGCTTCCTTAAGAACCAATGAGGTTGCATTCGCGTTTGAGCTTCAGCAAGAACCAATGAGGTTCATTCATGTGTTATGCAGCGCGTTTGAGCTTCAGCAAGAACCAATGAGGTTCATTCTCGTGTTATGCAGCGCGTTTGAGCTTCCTCAAGAACCAATGAGGTTCATTCATGTGTTATGCAGCGCGTTTGAGCTTCCTCAAGAACCAATGAGGTTCATTCGTGTTATGCGCGTTTGAGCTTCCTCAAGAACCAATGAGGTTCAATTCTCGTGAGTTACGCAGCGCATTTGTTGAGCTTCTTCAGCAAGAACCAATGAGGTTCATTCTGCGTGTTACGCAGCGCGTTTGAGCTTCCCCGAGAACCAATGAGGTTCATTCTCGTGTTACGCAGCGCGTTTGAGCTTCCTCAAGAACCAATGAGGTTCATTCTCGTGTTATGCAGCGCGTTTGAGCTTCCTCAAGAACCAATGAGGTTCATTCATGTGTTATGCAGCGCATTTGATCTTCCTCAAGAACCAGTGAGGTTCATTCATGTGTTATGCAGCGCGTTTGAGCTTCCCCAAGAACCAATGAGGTTCATTCTCGTGTTATGCAGCGCGTTTGAGCGTCCTCAAGAACCAATGAGGTTCATTCATGTGTTATGCAGCGCGTTTGAGCTTCAGCAAGAACCAATGAGGTTCATTCATGTGTTATGCAGCGCGTTTGAGCTTCCTCAAGAACCAATGAGGTTCATTCTCGTGTTATGCAGCACGTTTGAGTTTCCGCAAGAACCAATGAGGTTCATTCGTTTGAGCTTCAGCAAGAACCAATGAGGTTCATTCTGTTATGCGCGTTTGAGTTTCCATAAGAACCGCCGTGTTGAGCTTCCCTGAGAACCAATGAGGTTCATTCTCGTGTTGTTATCGTGCATCAAGCAGATTTAGCTTCTGACCATGTTCGCTGATCAATGTTTATATGTGGATAAAAGCCTAAATTTAATCTGTTCATCATATAAAGCAATCGAGTCTCTTCAAAAAATTTTGACTAAACCACTCAAGTCATATGGATTAGTTTAACCATCTCTTAATGGACTTCATGAAGCATCAAAGTGGTAGATGTGTAGCTGTCAATGGAGAGTACAGAACTGCCTCTTGAGAGATCTTCATTTGTGTTCTGAAGATGACTGAAAGTCTTACAGGTTTGGAACGACATGAGGGAGAGGAATTAATGACAGAATTTTAATTTTTAAGTGAACTATCCCTTTAAGAACATTTTTTTTTTTTCAGAATTAGGCCAATTGTATTGTTAAACTGGTAAAATGCTAAAATGATTTCAGCTCAATATTCAAATCAATATGTCCACATATTTATTTTATTTTGTTGAGCTGCCATGCAATAACGGGATAATGTATATTCAGGTGGTCATTAACAAAAATATGCAACATAAAGTTTTATTCCCTTACCTTTGGAATTGGGAATCCACAGGTTCCTGCACAATAGTAGGCATCAAATGCTTTCGGAGCTAATATCCATTCGCTCCAACCGATGTCGGCGAAGTCCACCCTCAGGTAACGACGCGTACACACTCGTGGTTCACTCCATTGCTTGCGTCTTGCTTTTTTCATGGTCTTCTCATCAAAGGTGAGCTCCTGCGACCCTCTCAATCCCTCGTGATATCCTTGGCCTTTTGACACCGGTTTGTGCTTTTTTGCAAAAAAGCTGCTATCCCATAACTCCCTGCTCTTCAGATCGTTGTACTGGACATCAGGAAGGTAGTTATTCTGCAAGTGATCTACTTCCCTCCTGATTCTAGAGCTTAAGGAAGCTGTGGGCACTTTGGTCCTGGTCTCCTCAACCACAGGAGATGGACTGTATCTCTGTAAACTCATAGCAATGCTGTTTGGTTCTGTTATGGCAATGTCATCAGCGTATACAAGAATGAATGGCAGGCTGTGAGGAGACAAACGATCATGACGTCTGTGGTGACCAAAGTCAAACTCGACCGTAATCGAGAGTTCACCGTTCACATGGGCTTGTTTGATGGCTGATGATACGTCCGTAATCTGCCAAAGCCCCTTTCTGTTAGGGGACAATGTGATGTTGCACAGCTGAGAGGGGACGGCAGCGTTTGGTGATGTTCCCTTAATGATGAGATGTGCCGTGTTGAGTGACTGAAGGTACTGGAGGCGGCATGCGGCTCCGCGGGAACGCCGGCAGGCCCAAGGCCGCTGACGAGCTTGCTGGTCAAGAAAGTGTAGCGTTGACATCAGTATCACCTCCGAGTCGGGGATGGAGGTCAGGTTGAAGCGGAAAACAACTTTGTGATGGGAGAGCTCTGAAATAAGGCAATTAAAAATGGCAGAAGTCATAACAAGCAAGTAATTGCCGCTTGTCAATTTAGCGTGGGTTTTACGCTCATGCATGCATGTGATTGACCAGTAAAGTTTCCAAACAACATCCTCATAAACAACACATTTTTCACATTCTAGATTTAACATCCGACCACATTCTATGGTTTACGAGGTAGTTTAATAAAAAGATAAACACGGCTCCCGAATCAGTTTCTGGCCATATGGTAGTGTTTAGTGAGCCGCTCTCAAGGTTTCTTTCTTTCTTTTTTCCCCCTCTTTCCACTAATACCCTCTCAGTGTTTTAATAGTGCACCTCCAGTGGAAACTTAGCAGCTCTGAAAAACTGCAATAATGGTAGAATGCTTTCTGTGCATGTATTCACATTATGCTTATCATATGTGATATGTTTTAATAGGTGCCTAATTCGTTTTAATAGGTGCATATGTATTTTTTTAATGTAATGCATATTCAAAAGTTGGATTATAGATATTTAAGATACAACAAATTAAATACTATAATTAACACAGGTTCTCACTGTTAATTATTAACTATGATAAACTGCCTCAATGAACTCCTATTTACTGCTTATTAATAGTTGGTAAGGTAGTTGTTGAGTTTAGGTATTGGATGATTAAGGGATGTAGTATATGGTCATGCAGAATAAGGCATTAATATGTGCTTTAGAAGTACTAATAAACAGCCAATATCATAGTAATATGCATGATAATAAGCAAGTTAATAGTGATAATTGGGCCCTAAACTGAATGCATAAAACATAATTATGACTTATTTATATGTAATATAAACATATATCAAATATAATTGAAATAATAATGAAAGTTAAAATATAGATAACATAAGAAAACAGCGTGATTTGTACTACTGTACCACATGCACGTGTATTTGTATAGTTTTTTAGTTGCTTTACTCACCTTGGACTCCTCTAAAGCTTCGGATTGTATTGACGTTCTGTTGTTGATGATGATGATGCTTCTTGCTGTATTTATCATAAACTCTGTACATATTGACAGTCATCATGTCTCGAGCAGGAGTGTGTAATGACGTTTCTGTTGCAGGAATATCTCCGTTCAGCTCTGACGAGTTCACCAAGCACACTTTGACGATGTTAAGACAGAGAAAAATGTGAGCCACCACAGCACAAACTGATGCCATATTCATAATGACTCCTTCCAGTTGAGCAAACTGGATGAAAGTGGTGGGAGACTGATGGAAAGCTCCGCGTGAGAAGGACTGGTGTTGGAGGAGGATGAGGTCTCGCGCTCATACACTTGTTTCTCAGGGCTGAAGCGATGATGACAGAAGATGACGTGCCCGGCGTGCAGCCAACGGGAACCTTAAAGCATCTCTCTGAGCGATGCAATGCACACATCTCTACGGAGCGCCATTACCGTCAAATGTCGAAAGAAACACAGTTATCGCTTTCAAGGTTGTAACATGCCAACTATTCATGTTAAATTAAAGTAGCCTACTATTTGTACCTATATGCTATACGATTTTTTCGCAGAGTCATTCAAGCAGAAACGTAACAAAACATTTGAGGTTAAAATTAAAAGTTGTAATTTCTGTATGCAGTATACACAGTTTAGGAAGGTAGGGAAAATACAGAAAAAAGCATTTGTATGAAGAAGAGCCAAATTATGATGCATGCATATAATTGCATGCGTTAACGCGCAAATTTTTACGGCACTAATTAAAATCAGACCACAAATCCTAATAGTCATGCAGCCTGCCTCATAGTGCATCCTGGTGCCATGTGTTCCCCAGGTAAGCCACGCACATGCACCCGGCCATCCACGTGATGTAAAAGAACACATGATTCATCAGACCAGACCCGTGGACCAGTTCTGATGCTCACGTGCCACTGTTGGTGCTTTCGGCGGTGGACAGGGGTCAGCATGGGCACCCTGACTGGTCAGCGGCTATGCCGCCCCATACGCAACAAACTGAGATGCTCTGTGTATTCTGACACCTTTCTATCAGAACCAGCATTAACTTCTTGAGCAGTTTGAGCTCCAGTAGCCCGTCTGTTTGATCGGACCACACGGGCCAGCCTTCGCTCCCCACGTGCATCAATGAGCCTTGGCCGCCCATGACCCTGTGGCCGGTTCACCACTGTTCCTTCCTTGGAGCACTTTTGATAGATCCTGACCACTGCAGACCGGGAACACCCCACAAGAGCTGCAGTTTTGGAGATGCTCTGACCCAGTCGTCTAGCCATCACAATTTGGCCCTTGTCAAACTCACTCAAATCCTTACGCTTGCCCATTTTTCCTGCTTCTAACACATCAACTTTGAGGACAAAATGTTCACTTGCTGCCCAATATTTTGAGAATTTTTTTTTTCTTTCACATCACCTGTCAGTGGTCAAAATGTAATGCCTGATTGGTGTATACACATATAAATACAACCAGACCGCTTACATTTTTGGTCTATAAGGATGTGAAGAGACTTTCAACTAGCATAACAAAAAATGTTTCTGGAACAAATCGCCTGTAAAATGCACAGCACACAGATAACGTGGGACATCCCCTCATTCTGGAATGTAATTGTAAATGTAACCTCTTCTGTCGGTTCCTTTGGATTCGAACAGTTTGGTTGCTCACAGTGCTATAGCCCTGTGAAAGAGGTGGTGACAAGCCATTAAAACACTTCCAGCTGCACTGTTCAGCACAGTAAGGGATTTCTTTTCACACTGCGCTTTACATGCCCTCAGTTTGTTCTCAACTTTGCCCCATAATGAATGATGAAGCAAAAAGGTTTGTGATTATATGCAACATCTTACAACCCCACATCCATTTCTGTCTGCACGCCTTCACTCAAGATAAAACAAGCTGACTTTAGATGCAGAGTTTGACCCGTAATTCACCTGAGCAGAGCTGATAATCAAAAATGTCTTTATAATGATAAATCTGTGTGATTCTAAACATTATACAGCCATAATAATCAATCTTAAAGGGGCAAAAATTGTTTGCAAACTCAACTGAAAGGTTGAATAATATTGTGGAATATATAATAATTTGTCATTCATTACTTTTCATGGTTGTTTAAATTATGCACAATGGAAGAAAAAAAAAAAAAACTCCCAGAAACAAGAATGTCCAGGTCCAGTGTCAGGCATTTACAGTAGAGTTTCAGCATTATAAAGGGCTGCTAAAAGAAGGTAAACCAATCAAATCTTTCCAGTGTTTAATCTGAAAATGACAAATATGTCTGGTGGCCTTTAATAAATCTCGACAAACCCTTTGCAGCCTCTCAAGACCGAAAGGCTCTCATTCTCAAGCTCATCTAAACTAAAAGACAGTGTAAGCAATGTTGTTTTTGGACCCTCACCAACCTCCTACTTTTTTCAGATTGCTGGCTCCAGTTAAATAACCATTTTGACTGATTCGGTCATGGATGTCCGTGGGCCATGAAAACCTCTGTCAACCACCTCATCTGTGCCAAGATTCATCATGGCTTGCTTTTTGACAGATCCAGTATCTCAGAAATATCCGGCATATAGAGAATGGTCGTGCAAAACGGGTGATGAACAGAGCTAAATGAACATAAATTAAAATAAATTTGCATTTCCTGAAGAAAAGAGTCATCCGTGATTCAGAGCAGCCTGAAACTTTACCATTGCCAAGACACTTGCACACTCTTGTTTTCTGCATGGCAGAACATCAACACTAGCCTAGAATTCTAGACGCACCCTAGCGGCAGCAAATCTAATTTGCCGCGAGTGTAGTCTAGCAACTCTCGGTAGACCTGCGAGCTGGAAAAACCAAACTCTGGTCAGGCCAATCACATCGTGTATAGAGTCGGTGGGCGGGCTTAACATAATGACGGCAGAGTTGCCGCGGTTCTGCGTGCTACTTGAAAACAAAGAAGCTGGCGAACAGCGGCCTTTCGAATCGGCTTTGGCCACTACTCTGGGAGACTTGTTGTTAAACTTTTCTTTGAGAAAAGAACAAATAATGGCACTGAAGTCATTCTTAAGAAAGGAAGATGTGTTCTGAGTTTTGCCAACCGGATACAGCGAAAGTTTAATCTATCATCTAGCTCTGCTTCACCTTCTTTTGGTTGTAGCGCTATCCTATTGTGTGCAGAGGGAATTTGAAAGACAACCGTTTATCCCGCCCCTCGGATTGAGCCCTGCCAATGGTGAGTTCCCAGACCCAACATCTTGATGTGGCTCTGGCTTGTCATTTCCGACACAGAATAAAAACTTTTTTTCTCAGAATTGAGAGATTTGAGAGAAGTCAGAATCGAGAGATATAAAGTCAGAATTGAGAGATATAAAGTCAGAATCGAGTGATATAAAGTCAGAATCGAGTGATATAAAGTCAGAATTGAGTGATATAAAGTCAGAATCGAGTGATATAAAGTCAGAATTGAGATATAAAGTCAGAATTGAGTGATATAAAGTCAGAATTGAGTGATAGATATAAAGTCAGAATTGAGTGATAGATATAAAGTCAGAATTGAGTGATATAAAGTCAGAATTGAGTGATATACACTCACCTAAAGGATTATTAGGAACACCTGTTAAATTTCTCATTAATGCAATTATCTAATCAACCAATCACATGGCAGTTGCTTCAATGCATTTAGGGGTGTGGTCCTGGTCAAGACAATCTCCTGAACTCCAAACTGAATGTCAGAATGGGAAAGAAAGGTGATTTAAGCAATTTTGAGCGTGGCATGGTTGTTGGTGCCAGACGGGCCGGTCTGAGTATTTCACAATCTGCTCAGTTACTGGGATACAAGCATTTCTAGGGTTTACAAAGAATGGTGTGAAAAGGGAAAAACATCCAGTATGCGGCAGTCCTGTGGGTGAAAATGCCTTGTTGATGCTAGAGGTCAGAGGAGAATGGGCCGACTGATTCAAGCTGATAGAAGAGCAACTTGGACTGAAATAACCACTCGTTAAAACCGAGGTATGCAGCAAAGCATTTGTGAAGCCACAACACGCACAACCTTGAGGCGGATGGGCTACAACAGCAGAAGACCCCACCGGGTACCACTCATCTCCGCTACAAATAGGAAAAAGAGGCTACAATTTGCACAAGCTCACCAAAATTGGACAGTTGAAGACTGGAAAAATGTTGCCTGGTCTGATGAGTCTCGATTTCTGTTGAGACATTCAGATGGTAGAGTCAGAATTTGGCGTAAACAGAATGAGAACATGGATCCATCATGCCTTGTTACCACTCTGCAGGCTGGTGGTGGTGGTGTAATGGTGTGGGGGATGTTTTCTTGGCACACTTTAGGTCCCTTAGTGCCAATTGGGCATCGTTTAAATGCCACGGCCTACCTGAGCATTGTTTCTGACCATGTCCATCCCTTTATGACCACCATGTACTCATTCTCTGATGGCTACTTCCAGCAGGATAATGCACCATGTCACAAAGCTCGAATCATTTCAAATTGGTTTCTTGAACATGACAATGAGTTCACTGTACTAAAATGGCCCCACAGTCACCAGATCTCAACCCAATAGAGCATCTTTGGGATGTGGTGGAACGGGAGCTTGGTGCCCTGGATGTGCATCCCACAAATCTCCATCAACTGCAAGATGCTATCCTATCAATATGGGCCAACATTTCTAAAGAATGCTTTCAGCACCTTGTTGAATCAATGCCACGTAGAATTAAGGCAGTTCTGAAGGCGAAAGGGGGTCAAACACAGTATTAGTATGGTGTTCCTAATAATCCTTTAGGTGAGTGTAAAGTCAGAATTGAGTGATATAAAGTCAGAATTGAGTGATAGATATAAAGTCAGAATTGAGTGATATAAAGTCAGAATTGAGATATAAAGTCAGAATTGAGTGATATAAAGTCAGAATTGAGATATAAAGTCAGAATTGAGTGATATAAAGTCAGAATTGAGATATAAAGTCAGAATTGAGTGATATAAAGTCAGAATTGAGTGATATAAAGTCAAAATTGAGATATAAAGTCAGAATTGAGTGATATAAAGTCAGAATTGAGATATAAAGTCAGAATTGAGTGATATAAAGTCAGAATTGAGAGATATAAAGTCAGAATTGAGATATAAAGTCAGAATTGAGTGATATAAAGTCAGAATTGAGAGATATAAAGTCAGAATTTAGTGATATAAAGTCAGAATTGAGAGATATAAAGTCAGAATTGAGTGATATAGTCAGAATTGAGTGATATAAAGTCAGAATTGAGAGATATAAAGTCAGAATTGAGAGATATAAAGTCAGAATTGAGTGATATAGTCAGAATTGAGAGATATAAAGTCAGAATTGAGAGATATAAAGTCAGAATTGAGTGATATAAAGTCAGAATTGAGAGATATAAAGTCAGAATTGAGAGATATAAAGTCAGAATTGAGATATAAAGTCAGAATTGAGTGATATAAAGTCAGAATTGAGAGATATAAAGTCAGAATTGAGTGATATATAGTCAGAATTGAGAGAAATAAAGTCAGAATTGAGTGATACAAAGTCAGAATTGAGTGATATAAAGTCAGAATTGAGTGATATATAGTCAGAATTGAGAGAAATAAAGTCAGAATTGAGTGATATAAAGTCAGAATTGAGTGATATAAAGTCAGAATTGAGAGATATAAAGTCAGAATTGAGAGATATAAAGTCAGAATTGAGATATAAAGTCAGAATTGAGTGATATATAGTCAGAATTGAGAGAAATAAAGTCAGAATTGAGTGATATAAAGTCAGAATTGAGAGATATAAAGTCAGAATTGAGTGATATATAGTCAGAATTGAGAGAAATAAAGTCAGAATTGAGTGATATATAGTCAGAATTGAGTGATATAAAGTCAGAATTGAGAGATATAAAGTCAGAATTGAGTGATATATAGTCAGAATTGAGAGAAATAAAGTCAGAATTGAGTGATACAAAGTCAGAATTGAGTGATATAAAGTCAGAATTGAGTGATATATAGTCAGAATTGAGAGAAATAAAGTCAGAATTGAGTGATATAAAGTCAGAATTGAGTGATATAAAGTCAGAATTGAGAGATATAAAGTCAGAATTGAGAGATATAAAGTCAGAATTGAGATATAAAGTCAGAATTGAGTGATATATAGTCAGAATTGAGTGATATAAAGTCAGAATTGAGTGATATAAAGTCAGAATTGAGAGATATAAAGTCAGAATTGAGTGATATAAAGTCAGAATTGAGTGATATAAAGTCAGAATTGAGTGATATAGTCAGAATATAGTGATATAAAGTCAGAATCGAGATATATAAAGTCAGAATCGAGTGATATAAAGTCAGAATCGAGTGATATAAAGTCAGAATTGAGAGATATAAAGTCAGAATTGAGTGATATATAGTCAGAATTGAGAGAAATAAAGTCAGAATTGAGTGATACAAAGTCAGAATTGAGTGATATAAAGTCAGAATTGAGTGATATATAGTCAGAATTGAGAGATATAAAGTCAGAATTGAGTGATATAAAGTCAGAATTGAGAGATATAAAGTCAGAATTGAGATATAAAGTCAGAATCGAGAGAAATAAAGTCAGAATCGAGTGATATAAAGTCAGAATTGAGTGATATAAAGTCAGAATTGAGAGATATAAAGTCAGAATTGAGAGAAATAAAGTCAGAATTGAGTGATACAAAGTCAGAATTGAGTGATATAAAGTCAGAATTGAGTGATATATAGTCAGAATTGAGAGATATAAAGTCAGAATTGAGTGATATAAAGTCAGAATTGAGTGATATAAAGTCAGAATTGAGAGATATAAAGTCAGAATTGAGTGATATAAAGTCAGAATTGAGAGATATAAAGTCAGAATTGAGAGATATAAAGTCAGAATTGAGTGATATAAAGTCAGAATTGAGTGATATAAAGTCAGAATGAGTGATATAAAGTCAGAATTGAGTGATATAAAGTCAGAATTGAGTGATATAAAGTCAGAATTGAGTGATATAAAGTCAGAATTGAGTGATATAAAGTCAGAATTGAGTGATATAAAGTCAGAATTGAGTGATATAAAGTCAGAATTGAGTGATATAAAGTCAGAATTGAGTGATATAAAGTCAGAATTGAGTGATATAAAGTCAGAATTGAGTGATATAAAGTCAGTCAGAATTGATATAGTCAGAATATAGTGATATAAAGTCAGAATTGAGAGATATAAAGTCAGAATTGAGAGATATAAAGTCAGAATTGAGTGATATAGTCAGAATATAGTGATATAAAGTCAGAATTGAGAGATATAAAGTCAGAATTGAGATATAAAGTCAGAATTGAGTGATATAAAGTCAGAATTGAGTGATATAAAGTCAGAATTGAGAGATATAAAGTCAGAATCGAGAGATATAAAGTCAGAATTGAGTGATATAAAGTCAGAATTGAGAGATATAAAGTCAGAATTGAGATATATAAAGTCAGAATTGAGTGATATAAAGTCAGAATTGAGAGATATAAAGTCAGAATAAAAGAGAATTGATAAAGTCAGAATTGAGAGATATAAAGTCAGAATTGAGAGATATAAAGTCAGAATTGAGTGATATAAAGTCAGAATTGAGAGATATAAAGTCAGAATTGAGATATAAAGTCAGAATTGAGTGATATAAAGTCAGAATTGAGTGATATAAAGTCAGAATTGAGAGATATAAAGTCAGAATTGAGTGATATAGTCAGAATATAGTGATATAAAGTCAGAATTGAGAGATATAAAGTCAGAATTGAGATATAAAGTCAGAATTGAGTGATATAGTCAGAATATAGTGATATAAAGTCAGAATTGAGAGATATAAAGTCAGAATTAGAGATATAAAGTCAGAATTGAGTGATATAGTCAGAATATAGTGATATAAAGTCAGAATTGAGAGATATAAAGTCAGAATTGAGTGATATAAAGTCAGAATATAGTGATATAAAGTCAGAATTGAGTGATATAAAGTCAGAATCAAGTGATATAAAGTCAGAATTGAGTGATATAAAGTCAGAATATAGTGATATAAAGTCAGAATTGAGAGATATAAAGTCAGAATTGAGTGATATAAAGTCAGAATTGAGTGATATAAAGTCAGAATTGAGTGATATAAAGTCAGAATATAGTGATATAAAGTCAGAATTGAGAGATATAAAGTCAGAATTGAGAGATATAAAGTCAGAATTGAGAGATATAAAGTCAGAATTGAGTGATATAAAGTCAGAATTGAGAGATATAAAGTCAGAATTGAGTGATATAAAGTCAGAATCAAGTGATATAAAGTCAGAATTGAGTGATATAAAGTCAGAATATAGTGATATAAAGTCAGAATATAGTGATATAAAGTCAGAATCGAGTGATATAAAGTCAGAATTGAGTGATATAAAGTCAGAATTGAGTGATATAAAGTCAGAATATAGTGATATAAAGTCAGAATTGAGAGATATAAAGTCAGAATTGAGAGATATAAAGTCAGAATTGAGAGATATAAAGTCAGAATTGAGTGATATCAAGTCAGAATTGAGAGATATAAAGTCAGAATTGAGTGATATAAAGTCAGAATTGAGAGATATAAAGTCAGAATTGAGAGATATAAAGTCAGAATTGAGTGATATAAAGTCAGAATTGAGTGATATAAAGTCAGAATATAGTGATATAAAGTCAGAATCAAGTGATATAAAGTCAGAATTGAGTGATATAAAGTCAGAATATAGTGATATAAAGTCAGAATATAGTGATATAAAGTCAGAATTGAGTGATATAAAGTCAGAATTGAGTGATATAAAGTCAGAATTGAGTGATATAAAGTCAGAATTGAGTGATATAAAGTCAGAATTGAGAGATATAAAGTCAGAATTGAGGGATATAAAGTCAGAATTGAGAGATATAAAGTCAGAATTGAGTGATATCAAGTCAGAATTGAGAGATATAAAGTCAGAATTGAGTGATATAAAGTCAGAATTTGAGTGATATAAAGTCAGAATTGAGAGATATAAAGTCAGAATTGAGAGATGATAAAGTCAGAATTGAGTGATATAAAGTCAGAATTGAGTGATATAAAGTCAGAATTGAGAGATATAAAGTCAGAATTGAGATATAAAGTCAGAATTGAGAGATATAAAGTCAGAATCGAGTGATATAAAGTCAGAATCGAGTGATAGTCAGAATATAGTGATATAAAGTCAGAATCGAGTGATATAAAGTCAGAATTGAGTGATATAAAGTCAGAATTGAGTGATATAAAGTCAGAATATAGTGATATAAAGTCAGAATTGAGTGATATAAAGTCAGAATTGAGTGATATAAAGTCAGAATTGAGATATAAAGTCAGAATTGAGTGATATAAAGTCAGAATTGAGAGATATAAAGTCAGAATTGAGTGATATAAAGTCAGAATTGAGAGATATAAAGTCAGAATTGTCAGAGATATAAAGTCAGAATTGAGTGATATAAAGTCAGAATTGAGAGATAGTCAGAATTGAGATATAAGTCAGAATTGATAAAGTGATAGATATAAAGTCAGAATTGAGAGATATAAAGTCAGAATTGAGAGATATAAAGTCAGAATTTAGTGATATAAAGTCAGAATTGAGTGATATAAAGTCAGAATTGAGAGATATAAAGTCAGAATTGAGAGATATAAAGTCAGAATTGAGAGATATAAAGTCAGAATTGAGATATAAAGTCAGAATTGAGTGATATAAAGTCAGAATTGAGTGATATAAAGTCAGAATTTGAGAGATATAAAGTCAGAATTGAGAGATATAAAGTCAGAATTGAGATATAAAGTCAGAATTGAGTGATATAAAGTCAGAATTGAGTGATATAAAGTCAGAATTGAGTGATATAAAGTCAGAATTGAGTGATATAAAGTCAGAATTGAGTGATATAAAGTCAGAATTGAGATATAAAGTCAGAATTGGGATATAATGTCAGAATTGAGTGATATAAAGTCAGAATTGAGTGATATAAAGTCAGAATTGAGATATAAAGTCAGAATTGAGAGATATAAAGTCAGAATTGAGAGATATAAAGTCAGAATTGAGTGATATAAAGTCAGAATTGAGATATAAAGTCAGAATTGAGTGATATAAAGTCAGAATTGAGATATAAAGTCAGAATTGAGAGATATAAAGTCAGAATTGAGTGATATCAAGTCAGAATTGAGAGATATAAAGTCAGAATTGAGTGATATAAAGTCAGAATTGAGAGATATAAAGTCAGAATTGAGTGATATAAAGTCAGAATTGAGATATAAAGTCAGAATTGAGTGATATAAAGTCAGAATTGAGAGATATAAAGTCAGAATTGAGTGATATAATGTCAGAATTGAGAGATATAAAGTCAGAATTGAGAGATATAAAGTCAGAATTGAGAGATATAAAGTCAGAATTGAGAGATATAAAGTCAGAATTGAGTGATATAAAGTCAGAATTGAGTGATATAAAGTCAAGTCAGAATTGAGAGATATAAAGTCAGAATTGAGAGATATAAAGTCAGAATTGAGTGATATAAAGTCAGAATTGAGATATAAAGTCAGAATTGAGTGATATAAAGTCAGAATTGAGAGATATAAAGTCAGAATTGAGTGATATAAAGTCAGAATTGAGTGATATAAAGTCAGAATTGAGAGATATAAAGTCAGAATTGAGAGATATAAAGTCAGAATTGAGTGATATAAAGTCAGAATTGAGTGATATAAAGTCAGAATTGAGATATAAAGTCAGAATTGAGTGATATAAAGTCAGAATTGAGAGATATAAAGTCAGAATTGAGAGATATAAAGTCAGAATTGAGAGATATAAAAAGAATTCAGATATAAAGTCAGAATTGAGATATAAAGTCAGAATTGAGAGATATAAAGTCAGAATTGAGAGATATAAAGTCAGAATTGAGTGATATAAAGTCAGAATTGAGATATAAAGTCAAATTGAGATATAAAGTCAGAATTGAGAGATATAAAGTCAGAATTGAGAGATATAAAGTCAGAATTGAGTGATATAAAGTCAGAATTGAGTGATATAAAGTCAGAATTGAGTGATATCAAGTCAGAATTGAGAGATATAAAGTCAGAATTGAGTGATATAAAGTCAGAATTGAGTGATATAAAGTCAGAATTGAGTGATATAAAGTCAGAATTGAGAGATATAAAGTCAGAATTGAGTGATATAAAGTCAGAATTTAGTGATATAAAGTCAGAATTGAGAGAAATAAAGTCAGAATTGAGATATAAAGTCAGAATTGAGTGATATAAAGTCAGAATTGAGTGATATAAAGTCAGAATTGAGAGATATAAAGTCAGAATTGAGATATAAAGTCAGAATTGAGAGATATAAAGTCAGAATTGAGTGATATAAAGTCAGAATTGAGATATAAAGTCAGAATTGAGAGATATAAAGTCAGAATTGAGAGATATAAAGTCAGAATTGAGTGATATAAAGTCAGAATTAAGATATAAAGTCAGAATTGAGAGATATAAAGTCAGAATTGAGTGATATAAAGTCAGAATTGAGATATAAAGTCAGAATTGAGAGATATAAAGTCAGAATTGAGTGATATAAAGTCAGAATTGAGAGATATAAAGTCAGAATTGAGATATAAAGTCAGAATTGAGTGATATAAAGTCAGAATTGAGATATAAAGTCAGAATTGAGAGATATAAAGTCAGAATTGAGTGATATAAAGTCAGAATTGAGATATAAAGTCAGAATTGAGAGATATAAAGTCAGAATTGAGTGATATAAAGTCAGAATTGAGAGATATAAAGTCAGAATTGAGTGATATAAAGTCAGAATTGAGATATAAAGTCAGAATTGAGAGAAATAAAGTCAGAATTGAGATATAAAGTCAGAATTGAGATATAAAGTCAGAATTGAGTGATATAAAGTCAGAATTGAGATATAAAGTCAGAATTGAGTGATATAAAGTCAGAATTGAGAGATATAAAGTCAGAATTGAGTGATATAAAGTCAGAATTGAGTGATATAAAGTCAGAATTGAGATATAAAGTCAGAATTGAGTGATATAAAGTCAGAATTGAGAGATATAAAGTCAGAATTGAGATATAAAGTCAGAATTGAGAGATATAAAGTCAGAATTGAGATATAAAGTCAGAATTGGTCAGAATTGAGAGATATAAAGTCAGAATTGAGTGATATCAAGTCAGAATTTGAGATATAAAGTCAAAATTGAGAGATATAAAGTCAGAATTGAGTGATATAAAGTCAGAATTGTGTGATATAAAGTCAGAATTGAGTGATATAAAGTCAGAATTGAGTGATATAAAGTCAGAATTGGTCAGAATTGAGAGATATAAAGTCAGAATTGAGTGATATAAAGTCAGAATTGAGAGATATAAAGTCAGAATTGAGAGATATAAAGTCAGAATTGAGAGATATAAAGTCAGAATTGAGAGATATAAAGTCAGAATTGAGAGATATAAAGTCAGAATTGAGAGATATAAAGTCAGAATTGAGATATAAAGTCAGAATTGGTCAGAATTGAGAGATATAAAGTCAGAATTGAGTGATATAAAGTCAGAATTGAGATATAAAGTCAGAATTGAGAGATATAAAGTCAGAATTGAGTGATATAAAGTCAGAATTGAGATATAAAGTCAGAATTGAGATATAAAGTCAGAATTGAGTGATATAAAGTCAGAATTGAGATATAAAGTCAGAATTGAGAGATATAAAGTCAGAATTGAGTGATATCAAAGTCAGAATTGAGAGATATAAAGTCAGAATTGAGTGATATAAAGTCAGAATTGAGATAGATATAAAGTCAAATTGAGATATAAAGTCAGAATTGAGTGATATAAAGTCAGAATTGAGATATAAAGTCAGAATTGAGTGATATAAAGTCAGAATTGAGTGATATAAAGTCAGAATTGAGTGATATAAAGTCAGAATTGAGAGATATAAAGTCAGAATTGAGATATAAAGTCAGAATTGAGTGATATAAAGTCAGAATTGAGTGATATAAAGTCAGAATTGAGAGATATAAAGTCAGAATGAGAGATATAAAGTCAGAAGAGATATAAAGTCAGAATTGAGAGATATAAAGTCAGAATTGAGAGATATAAAGTCAGAATTGAGAGATATAAAGTCAGAATTGAGAGATATAAAGTCAGAATTGAGAGATATAAAGTCAGAATTGAGATATAAAGTCAGAATTGAGAGATATAAAGTCAGAATTGAGTGATATAAAGTCAGAATTGAGAGATATAAAGTCAGAATTGAGTGATATAAAGTCGGAATTGAGATATAAAGTCAGAATTGAGAGATATAAAGTCAGAATTGAGAGATATAAAGTCAGAATTGAGTGATATAAAGTCAGAATTGAGTGATATAAAGTCAGAATTGAGTGATATAAAGTCAGAATTGAGATATAAAGTCAGAATTGAGAGATATAAAGTCAGAATTGAGTGATATAAAGTCAGAATTGAGTGATATAAAGTCAGAATTGAGTGATATAAAGTCAGAATTGAGAGATATAAAGTCAGAATCGAGAGATATAAAGTCAGAATTGAGTGATATAAAGTCAGAATTGAGAGATATAAAGTCAGAATTGAGATATAAAGTCAGAATTGGTCAGAATTGAGAGATATAAAGTCAGAATTGAGTGATATCAAGTCAGAATTGAGATATAAAGTCAGAATTGAGATATAAAGTCAGAATTGAGTGATATAAAGTCAGAATTGTGTGATATAAAGTCAGAATTGAGATATAAAGTCAGAATTGAGTGATATAAAGTCAGAATTGAGATATAAAGTCAGAATTGAGAGATATAAAGTCAGAATTGAGTGATATCAAGTCAGAATTGAGAGATATAAAGTCAGAATTGAGTGATATAAAGTCAGAATTGAGAGATATAAAGTCAGAATTGAGAGATATAAAGTCAGAATTGAGTGATATAAAGTCAGAATTGAGATATAAAGTCAGAATTGAGTGATATAAAGTCAGAATTGAGATATAAAGTCAGAATTGAGTGATATAAAGTCAGAATTGAGTGATATAAAGTCAGAATTGAGAGATATAAAGTCAGAATTGAGTGATATAAAGTCAGAATTGAGTGATATAAAGTCAGAATTGAGAGATATAAAGTCAGAATTGAGAGATATAAAGTCAGAATTGAGTGATATAAAGTCAGAATTGAGAGATATAAAGTCAAATTGAGATATAAAGTCAGAATTGAGTGATATAAAGTCAGAATTGAGTGATATAAAGTCAGAATTGAGTGATATAAAGTCAGAATTGAGAGATATAAAGTCAGAATTGAGTGATATAAAGTCAGAATTGAGTGATATAAAGTCAGAATTGAGAGATATAAAGTCAGAATTGAGAGATATAAAGTCAGAATTGAGAGATATAAAGTCAGAATTGAGATATATAAAGTCAGAATTGAGAGATATAAAGTCAGAATTGAGTGATATAAAGTCAGAATTGAGATATAAAGTCAGAATTGAGAGATATAAAGTCAGAATTGAGTGATATAAAGTCAGAATTGAGTGATATAAAGTCAGAATTGAGTGATATAAAGTCAGAATTGAGAGATATAAAGTCAGAATTGAGAGATATAAAGTCAGAATTGAGAGATATAAAGTCAGAATTGAGTGATATAAAGTCAGAATTGAGATATATATAGAATTGAGTGATATAAAGTCAGAATTGAGTGATATAAAGTCAGAATTGAGAGATATAAAGTCAGAATTGAGATATAAAGTCAGAATTGAGATATAAAGTCAGAATTGAGTGATATAAAGTCAGAATTGAGATATAAAGTTAGAATTGAGTGATATAAAGTCAGAATTGAGTGATATAAAGTCAAGTCAGAATTGAGAGATATAAAGTCAGAATTGAGAGATATAAAGTCAGAATTGAGTGATATAAAGTCAGAATTGAGATATAAAGTCAGAATTGAGTGATATAAAGTCAGAATTGAGAGATATAAAGTCAGAATTGAGTGATATAAAGTCAGAATTGAGTGATATAAAGTCAGAATTGAGTGATATAAAGTCAGAATTGAGAGATATAAAGTCAGAATTGAGTGATATAAAGTCAGAATTGAGATATAAAGTCAGAATTGAGATATAAAGTCAGAATTGAGAGATATAAAGTCAGAATTGAGAGATATAAAGTCAGAATTGAGTGATATAAAGTCAGAATTGAGATATAAAGTCAGAATTGAGTGATATAAAGTCAGAATTGAGATATAAAGTCAGAATTGAGAGATATAAAGTCAGAATTGAGTGAGAGAATTGAGTGATATAAAGTCAGAATTGAGTGATATAAAGTCAGAATTGAGAGATATAAAGTCAGAATTGAGTGATATAAAGTCAGAATTGAGTGATATAAAGTCAGAATTGAGTGATATAAAGTCAGAATTGAGTGATATAAAGTCAGAATTGAGAGATATAAAGTCAGATTGAGAGATATAAAGTCAGATATAAAGTCAGAATTGAGAGATATAAAGTCAGAATTGAGTGATATAAAGTCAGAATTGAGATATAAAGTCAGAATTGAGAGATATAAAGTCAGAATTGAGATATAAAGTCAGAATTGAGAGATATAAAGTCAGAATTTGAGATATAAAGTCAGAATTGAGAGATATAAAGTCAGAATTGAGTGATATAAAGTCAGAATTGAGATATAAAGTCAGAATTGAGAGATATAAAGTCAGAATTGAGTGATATAAAGTCAGAATTGAGAGATATAAAGTCAGAATTGAGTGATATAAAGTCAGAATTGAGATATAAAGTCAGAATTGAGAGAAATAAAGTCAGAATTGAGATATAAAGTCAGAATTGAGATATAAAGTCAGAATTGAGTGATATAAAGTCAGAATTGAGATATAAAGTCAGAATTGAGAGATATAAAGTCAGAATTGAGATATAAAGTCAGAATTGAGATGATATAAAGTCAGAATTGAGAGATATAAAGTCAGAATTGAGTGATATAAAGTCAGAATTGAGAGATATAAAGTCAGAATTGAGAGATATAAAGTCAGAATTGAGTGATATAAAGTCAGAATTGAGATATAAAGTCAGAATTGAGAGATATAAAGTCAGAATTGAGTGATATAAAGTCAGAATTGAGAGATATAAAGTCAGAATTGAGTGATATAAAGTCAGAATTGAGTGATATAAAGTCAGAATTGAGTGATATAAAGTCAGAATTGAGATATAAAGTCAGAATTGAGTGATATAAAGTCAGAATTGAGATATAAAGTCAGAATTGAGTGATATAAAGTCAGAATTTGAGATATAAAGTCAGAATTGAGATATATAAAGTCAGAATTGAGTGATATAAAGTCAGAATTGAGATATAAAGTCAGAATTGAGAGATATAAAGTCAGAATTGAGAGATATAAAGTCAGAATTGAGAGATATAAAGTCAGAATTGAGTGATATAAAGTCAGAATTGAGATATAAAGTCAGAATTGAGAGAAATAAAGTCAGAATTGAGATATAAAGTCAGAATTTGAGATATAAAGTCAGAATTGAGAGATATAAAGTCAGAATTGAGATATAAAGTCAGAATTGAGTGATATAAAGTCAGAATTGAGAGATATAAAGTCAGAATTGAGAGATATAAAGTCAGAATTGAGAGATATAAAGTCAGAATTGAGATATAAAGTCAGAATTGAGTGATATAAAGTCAGAATTGAGAGATATAAAGTCAGAATTGAGTGATATAAAGTCAGAATTGAGTGATATAAAGTCAGAATTGAGATATAAAGTCAGAATTGAGAGATATAAAGTCAGAATTGAGAGATATAAAGTCAGAATTGAGTGATATAAAGTCAGAATTGAGTGATATAAAGTCAGAATTGAGATATAAAGTCAGAATTGAGTGATATAAAGTCAGAATTGAGATATAAAGTCAGAATTGAGTGATATAAAGTCAGAATTGAGAGATATAAAGTCAGAATTGAGATATAAAGTCAGAATTGAGTGATATAAAGTCAGAATTGAGAGATATAAAGTCAGAATCGAGAGATATAAAGTCAGAATTGAGTGATATAAAGTCAGAATTGAGAGATATAAAGTCAGAATTGAGATATAAAGTCAGAATTGGTCAGAATTGAGAGATATAAAGTCAGAATTGAGTGATATAAAGTCAGAATTGAGATATAAAGTCAGAATTGAGATATAAAGTCAGAATTGGTCAGAATTGAGAGATATAAAGTCAGAATTGAGTGATATAAAGTCAGAATTGAGTGATATAAAGTCAGAATTGAGAGATATAAAGTCAGAATTGAGTGATATAAAGTCAGAATTGAGTGATATAAAGTCAGAATTGAGATATAAAGTCAGAAACGAGTGATATAAAGTCAGAATCGAGAGATATAAAGTCAGAATTGTGAAGTTATATCGCAATTCTGACATTATCTATCTTTATTACATTATATTCAGTTTTATATGTCTCATTTGTTGGCTGGAGTGTAGCTTCCAGAAGCGGTTGTGACTTGGACTGTAATATACACAACATCCGGAGATATAAACTAGATCATCAATCATTAGGAATATCCTAATGAGCGCAGAGACCACTGGAACGCCGACCACAAGGAACGGTGCCTTTTTTTGAGTGACAGCCCTTCACCAGAGGCACGTTCTGTCTACAAAAATCCACCACAATTATCCAGCGTTTATCTTCAGAAATCATCTTCTAACCCTTACACTTCTCAAATCACATTTCCAAGCAATTCTTTCCACCAAAGCAGCAAAGGTCATAATTTATTGCAATTTTCCTGTCAGAATCACAGTTTATTCGCCATCAGTACGATGAAAAGCAGGTTTACCGTGTCAAAGGACATGTTGGATCATGGTTTGAAGTTATGAAGTTTGACATGATCTATATGCTGCAGATGGCAGTTTAACTTGGTTTGCTTTGCAAACGGTACTTTTTAAGAGATATGAGCACTAATCCTTTAAGATAAGAGTTGAGGTTCTAGGCACAAAAAATATGAATACACTAATAAATCAAACCTTGTGCAAATTAAATTCACGCATGTGTATTTTTTAATATAGAGAATGTAAAATGTGCCAGACCATTTTTTTTAGGACGGTCCCTCTGTGTTTTAATAAAAAGGTAAGACTCCTATATAATATACCTTGGTGTCTGTTGAGGTCAATGTCAGTTTAAAATGACAAACAACATTTTTGTAAAAGTAAAGGTTCCAAAAGGGTTTTTCTCTCTCACAGCAATGCCATAGAAGAACCATTTCTGGTTCCCCAAAAACCTATGAGCGAACAGCTTCTAAAAGAACAATTTTTAATTAGTGTAAAGAATATTTAAAAAAACTGAAGACCCTCCACTATCCACCTCATTCCTGACGAGCCGGCTGCGTTTTGAATTATGGGTAGCACTTCCGGTTTTGGGGAACTTCCATTAAAAAAGACTGAAACGAGTCATTTCAAATCAGGTGCCCTACAAATAAAGCGTATCCGTCAGTTTTACTGAATTAGCTGTCAATTTTCTGTCATGTTTTATTTTCAGACATCATGAGAATAAGAATAGCCCTATCTATGGCAAGAGCTCTTTTCAGTCGCTGCATTCTTTTCCTCATGATTATTGATTTTTTCCCCTTTGCTTTCCGCTGTAATAGTATGAAAAATGACAACATATACTGCACATTTGTGGTCTGTTCTCCCGTTTTAAACGATGATATATCCCATTAATAATTTGCTGGAATGTACCGAGAATCTCTCGTCTTTCTCCTCAAATCTCTTTCCAGGTTTATGAACATTTTTGATTAAGGCAACGTATGTTACATAATAGCATACAGTGATACTTAACCCGTTGCTGTGGAAAGAATTGTGCTTTTGAGATTATTCACGGCCTGTTGAAAGTAGGCCTTCCTTGTTGATCCTTTTACACTTTAAATGTCCTTTTAAATGTTCGATGGTTGAAGGGTGAGTAGAATAATGTCATCTCATTGTACCTAGTTTTAAAAATGTATATATAGCCTATATATTATTGCATTCATAGTGCGAGCCTTTCACTAATTGTTTGCAGCTTAGCAAATATGGAAGCAAATGGGTAGCAATATTCAATTTGAAATGTAATATGCACAATTGCTGTGTAATACGTAAAATGGAAATGTATTTAAATGTACATATTCCATTCCAATTATGCAACGTTTGGTGCAAAATGCCAATTCAAATTCCATCCATCCATTATTTTCTGCTTATCCGGGGCCGGGTCGCGGGGGCAACAGTCTTCCCTCTCCCTAGCCACTTCCTCCAGCTCTTCCGGGGGAACCCCGAGGCGTTCCCAGGCCAGCCGGGAGCCATTATCCCTCCAGTGTGTCCTATGTCTTCCTCGGGGCCTCCTCCCGGTGGGACATGCCCGGAACTCCTCCCCGGGAAGGCGTCCAGGAGGCATCCGAGATAGATGTCCGAGCCACCTCAACTGGCTCCTCTCGATGTGGAGGAGCAACGGCTCTACTCTGAGCTCCTCCCGAGTAACTGAGCTTCTCATCCTATCTCTAAGGGAGCGCCCAGCAACCCTGCGGAGAAAGCTCATTTCGGCCGCCTGTATCCGGGGTCTTGTCCTTTCGGTCATGACCCACAGCTCATGACCATAGGTGAGAGTAGGAGCGTAGATTGACCGGTAAATCGAGAGCTTAGCCTTACAGCTCAGCTCCTTCACCACGACAGACCGGTACATCGACCGCATTACTGCAGAAGCTGCACCGATCCGTCTGTCAATCTCCCGTTCCATCCTTCCCTCACTCGTGAACAAGACCCCAAGATACCTGAACTCCTCCACCTGAGGCAGAAACTCTCCACCAACCTGAAGTGGGCAATATAATTTAAATGAGCTATTTCCTACACTAGTTGCATTTTAAATTCCACATTTAATTGTTCTACATTCATTGCAATCGTGTCTTAACTAAGAAAAATAACATTTAAATTATAAGTTTGCTAACATTTTTGCTCAAACATATCTAATAATTTCTGGAATACATTTTCATTTTGCAATTTATAAAACGTTAAAATATGTGATTAAATTATATGTAAGAAAATAAGTAATAGCATTTTCTGCTCCAAACGTTGCAGATTTGGTATGGAAAATGTCAATACTGAAATACATTGCCATTTTACATATTGCGTTGCCATTTTGCATATTACATTTCAAATGTAATATTGCTACCCATATGCTTCCATAAATGAAAGCTACACCCACAATTCGCACAAAGCGTCATGTGGCGTATAGAAATAATGTGGATCAAGAACTTTTTGTGGACTGGAAAAGTAAATGTTCTTTATGGAACCAGAGTGTATTATAAAATAAATAAAGTACATAACTCTTTTTGAAGGGAAAAAGAGAATAGGCTACTTGAGTGCAAACCCTTTTTTGGCTAATGGATCCGCCACTCTGTTTAATAACAGATAGTTCTGATATGCTGAAAGTCAACATAAAGTTCTGTGAATGATCATTATCACGCATCACCATTAGAAATTTGCAGTCTGTGGATGTGGTAATATAACAGCTGTTCCTGTGTCTTGTGGGACAGCTAGTCAAAGGAGAGGCCAAGACGTTACTCCCTCCTCGTTTGTTTATCCATACATCGACTAAAGGAGAGTGCGACTGGTCATAGGCTGCTGTTTTCTCTCCTCACCGTTATCAATCACTTCAAGGGCTCCTGAACAGGAAGGCCATTTTCCCATCATCACTCCCTCAGCAAGGCCATTACACTCCACATTAATGCAGCGAATGGCCTGACCACTGGCACTGTTCTCTGCACCTCACTATATCTGCTTGTTTCATTCTCCATAAATCACCCTCACTCACTGCCTGGGCTGGATTTCGCAGAAATGTGAAATGATTTTCCATTTTTTTTGCTCCCAGCATGTTTTTGTTAGTATAGTATGGTGCGTGAGCAAATTCACAGGTCAGATGAAACCATTTGATAATGGAAAAAAGATGCTGCTTTTTGGTATATATTTGATTTTCCCCATTTGCATGAAATAATTCAAACGGGTGAGATGGGATAGCAAATGAAAAATAAAAACTGTATATTGTATGATATACAGTGGCAAGAAGAAGTTTGTGAACCTCTTGCAGAATCTGTGAAAATGTTAATAATTTTAACAAAATAATAAAGATCATACAAAATGCATGATAGTTTTTATTTGGTACTGTCCTGAATAAGATATTTTTCTATTAAAAAAGGTTGAAACATTCACTGATGCATTAAGAGCCGGGGGTGAAAACTTTTTGAATTTGAAGCTCAAGGTAAAATGTACTTAATTTGTCTTCCGGGAAACATGCAAGTATCTTCTGTTGTTTCCGAAGGGAGTACTAAATGTGTCACGGGAGTACTACGCGTGTTCACGAGAGACCAGAGTATGACTTAGAACGCTCTGGTGAGAATATGCTAGTTCTTGCGAGAACCAAGTTTTGTTTAGCTCTATCGTCTGCGCTTCCGCATTCGTCTCCGGAACTTACGCTACGTCACTGGAATGCATGTATGACAGAGATTACAGTTTGTAAAGTTTTAAATATGGATATTTTTCTCACACAAATGCATGGCTTTGATTCAGAAGGCCTTTATTAACTCCTGGAGCCGTGTGGAGCACTTTTATGATGGATGGATGCACTTTTATGGACTTCAAATCAGAAACAGACATTCACTGCCATTATAAAACTTGGAGGAGCCAGGACATTTATTAATAAAACTCTGATTGTATTCGTCTGAAAGAAGAATGTCATATACACCTAGGATGACTTGAGGGCTAATTTTCATTTTTGGGTGAACTATCCCTTTAAGCAGGATAACCATACACAGAGACGCACAGAGTCACACAGAGACGAAGCACAACCACAAAAAAGAACTTCCGCAAAATGCAGGCAGTTTTTTTTTTAACCGGCCAAAAGTTACATAGTGCACCTTTAAGACACAAGAGTAAATGTAAGTCATGTCATGTAAAACTAGAACCAAAAGGAAAGTAAAGAAAGTAAAATAGATGTATTAGTATTAGGTTATGCTTTTAAAAGATACATTTAAAAAGTCTGAGAAAATGTCTCAGAATTGATTGCAAAGTATTTCTTTAAATACTCGTTGATGGTGTTTATTGTGATTGATTTGGTGCATGTTATTCCAAACAAGAATCTGCTTATTTTTATTCGCCTTATCTCTCATCAATGTGGTTTGGCAGTGCACAATGGAAAATAAATATTTTGCACATGTACACATTTTACACTAAGTTTGATCTTTGACCTCAGATTTTAAAATTAAGTTGCTGTGTGCTGGCTTTTCTTGTCTAGTGAGTAATTTAATTTAAGTTAAGATATAATTATCAGACTGTCTTTGCTAAGTTTTCTTTGGTAGGTTAACTCATTGTAAAACATTATGGAAGAAAACCAAATCTTCAATTCAATTTGTCTAAGCACTCCAGTTATGAGATCTCTCTTTTCTCAGGGCTCAACAATTACCACAATATCTTGTTTTACCTGAATTATTTCACTATTATCCTACGGTATGTGATATTGCTGCAGGCCTTTGCTGATTTCCAAGAATTATTGTCCGACCCTTGGATGAACTCTCAGCATCGAACCGTTGTAAAATATGAGTGCGCAGTGGCGACTGCTGCATTTGTCATTAAGCTGAAAGGTGCCTCATAGATTCAGTGCGGTTATACTGCATGTTCCTGCTCCCTGACAAGAATCCATTCAAGGTTTAATCTCCGGATAAAACTAAGATATAAACAGATAGACAGATAAACAGATAGATAGACAAAAGGATGGATGGATGGATGGATGGATGGATGGATGGATGGATGGATGGATGGATGGATTTTACGTAATATTAGACAGAGAGAGAAATAGACGGATGGATGGATGGATGAATGGATGGATTTATTTTACGTAATATTAGACAGAGAGAAATAGACAGACAAAATGATGATAGATAGATGGATAGATAGATATACACACTCACTCACCTAAAGGATTATTAGGAACACCATACTAATACTGTGTTTGACCCCCTTTCGCCTTCAGAACTGCCTTAATTCTACATGGCGTTGATTCAACAAGGTGCTGAAAGCATTCTTTAGAAATGTTGGCCCATATTGATAGGATAGCATCTTGCAGTTGATGGAGATTTGTGGGATGCACATCCAGGGCACGAAGCTCCTGTTCCACCACATCCCAAAGATGCTCTATTGGGTTGAGATCTGGTGACTGTGGGGGCCATTTTAGTACAGTGAACTCATTGTCATGTTCAAGAAACCAATTTGAAATGATTCGAGCTTTGTGACATGGTGCATTATCCTGCTGGAAGTAGCCATCAGAGAATGGGTACATGGTGGTCATAAAGGGATGGACATGGTCAGAAACAATGGTCAGGTAGGCCGTGGCATTTAAACGATGCCCAATTGGCACTGAGGGGCCTAAAGTGTGCCAAGAAAACATCCCCCACACCATTACACCACCACCACCAGCCTGCACAGTGGTAACAAGGCATGATGGATCCATGTTCTCATTCTGTTTACGCCAAATTCTGACTCTACCATCTGAATGTCTCAACAGAAATCGAGACTCATCAGACCAGGCAACATTTTTCCAGTCTTCAACTGTCCAATTTTGGTGAGCTTGTGCAAATTGTAGCCTCTTTTTCCTATTTGTAGTGGAGATGAGTGGTACCCGGTGGGGTCTTCTGCTGTTGTAGCCCATCCGCCTCAAGGTTGTGTGTGTTGTGGCTTCACAAATGCTTTGCTGCATACCTCGGTTGTAACGAGTGGTTATTTCAGTCAAAGTTGCTCTTCTATCAGCTTGAATCAGTTGGCCCATTCTCCTCTGACCTCTAGCATCAACAAGGCATTTCCGTGGATTATTTTGTGAAATACTCAGACCGGCCCGTCTGGCACCAACAACCATGCCACACTCAAAATTGCTTAAATCACCTTTCTTTCCCATTCTGGCATTCAGTTTGGAGTTCAGGAGATTGTCTTGACCAGGACCACACCCCTAAATGCATTGAAGCAACTGCCATGCGATTGGTTGATTAGATAATTGCATTAATGAGAAATTGAACAGGTTTTCCTAATAATCCTTTAGGTGAGTGTAGATTGATTGATTGATTGAGGAATGGACAGATTTATTTATGTCATAATAGATAGATTAAATTATAGATAGATAGACAGACAGATAGATAGATGGATGGATGGATGATTTATTTTCCATCTAGCATCCAGGCATTCATCACTGCTCCTCCACCTCATTCTCTCTGTCTCTGCTCTTTCTCAATGAAGTATTTGAATCGGATGCCATCAAAAGCAGAGGTGCAGCCAGCATATGTGAAGCTGATCAGACATTCGGGCAGAGATGATGTAGCCTGTTGCTATTCCCATTCAGCGCTCTGTGAAATACAGCCCACAGCAGATGAATAGAAACGCAGCAGTTGATATATTTGATTATCGTTACTTTTTGAGATTCCCCAGACATCAGGGTCGGGTTCCCAAAGACTGAGTCAGTAATTTATTTGTCTGGGGATGGATAACATTCCAGTTCTTCATTTCCATATGGACGTCTCTTTCGCTTTTCTTTTCCTTTCTCTTTCCTTCTCGATAAACATCTAATGTTCAAACATTTCTGCGAGGACGTTTCCTTTCCTTCACATCTCTTGTTCTCCTCGGATGCCTGCGTGGGTTGTGTGTGTGAAACAATGAAGTGCACTACTTCAGTAAGATAAGTGATTGTTTAAACAGAGTGATGACAATGTTTGTGCAGCTGCCATCAGTCAAGTGCACTGACCAATTGAGCCGAGTCCAGTAAGTCGTCCATCTCCCCACCCTAAGCTTAATTTCAAATTTTTATGTGCAGAGAAAGAAGAAGATGGAAACTTGAGCACTTTTTTTGTTTTGGGGGAGGTATTTAAACAAAAGGCTTCTGTTGTTACTAAATCAATGTTAATTTGCGACTTGGCAAACATTCGGTCAGAGGAAGCGTGTGGTTAAAGGATATTTTTTACACATAGCTATCTTGTGTCTTTTTGTGGCCCAAATTCTATACTTATACACTCCATATGACCTTGTAGATATGAGGGGAAACCAAAAAGACTTGCTTGAAACGTACGTCATGGCATCTCAAGAGCTAGGTTTTATTAGATCGTGTTTCAAAGCTAACATTGAAGCACAGCTACACCTTTGTCCAGACATCATAACATCCGATGGCCCCTTCTGAACCTTGAGGAACTGCTAAAGATTACACAAGTCCTGCTGCCAAAGAAGGGTAGACAATACTGTGAAACTCCAGAACACGGCTACAAAAATAATAATAATAAAATGAAATAATGAACTACAAAATCCTGACCACAGGCAGTCATAAATACAGTGTTGTTCCAAGACTTACACCACATGGTCAGCTTTTGGTGCGGTGGAGACTTGCCCAGTTTATCAAAGGGAGATATCTGAACCAGATGAGGAATCTGAGCCTGAAGTTAACAGCTGAGACTGGGGTTAACATGCTTTCATCAGCTGGTACAGTCAGGGTTGAAAATATATTTGAGTAGCTGAAAAGATGTAGGTCTAAAACCTCTAAATAAGGGCTGATTAAAGATATATATATATATATCACAATTATATTCTTGGACCTCAAGCTTAAAGTGAAGTTGATCCAGGGGAACCGGCTGCAATAGTTTTTTCCCCCTTTAAATTGCTTTGTTTCTGCCACAGAATAAAAGATAAAAAAGGTAATTGCAACTTTTTATCTCCCAATTCTGACGCTTTTTCTGAGAATTGCGTGACAAACTCGCAATTCTGTGAAAAAAAATCAAAACTCTTTCACACATATCACACAATTCTGACTTTTCTCAGATTTGCAAGATGTAAACTCACAATTGCGCGTTATAAAGTCAGAATTGTGAGTAACTTTTTATTTTTTATTCAGTGGCGGAAACAAGGTTCCATATAAAAGTACAGTGTGATGTCTATCATTTATTTTAAGAAATACTGTTTTATAATTACCGGTTCTGTTCATAATTTTTATGGACAGAATTTCTAGGTGCAGCCAAGGGCCGGACAGTGTCCGGTTTGGGAACCACATGATTTCGTCGCTGCTTTTTGCAGATGACGTTGTCATGTTGGCCTCGAGAGGAGCCAGTTGAGGTGGCTCGGGCATTTATTTCGGATGCCTCCTGGACGCCTTCCCGGGGAGGAGTTCCGGGCATGTCCCACCGGGAGGAGGCCCCGGAGAAGACCTAGGACACGCTTGAGGGATTATGGCTCCCGGCTGGCCTGGGAACGCCTCGGGGTTCCCCCGGAAGAGCAGGAGGAAGTGGCTAGGGAGAGGGAAGTCTGGGCATCTCTGCTTAGACTGTTGCCCCCACAACCTGGCCCCGGATAAGCGGAAGATGGATGGATGGATGGATGGATGGATGGATGGATGGATGTTTTATAATTTCAGTCAGTGAGTTTTCATTACTTGAAATAAAATAAACATTAACTCAAAATAAAATTGTCCAATTCATTAAAAGTGCTGTATGTAAGGTTTTGACTGTACTAATTATAAAAATACCCATAATATGCAGATATTTAGGAAACATAGACATTCGTTTCTCCGAGAAGCAATGCTACAGCCAGTTATTCTACTTTGAAATGTGCGTTCCGTGTGGGAATATCTGTTTTTGTTTTGGTCTGTGCAATAACGCACGTTGCCAGTTTATCCAATAGTATTTCAACACCACAGATTGCCAGTTGGTGGAAAACACAGCGTACTGCTGTATTGCTGCCATGGAAGCTAGCAAACAAACTGGGTCAGAGATCGCAGATTCTACCTGACCTAAAAATCCTCAGCATCCATCTAAAAATCTCTATGAATGGAAGCACGTTAAACGCGGATAAATCAACTCACAGTGTGTAAGTCTCCTTGCCTTCCATTGTCAGTTACGCTCGTTCCTGTAGCGTGTCCTCAAGCTGACAACCCGTGTGAGCGCCGAGTCTGAGGAGGAGGGGGCGGAATTTGGACTGAATTTGGACTATTTTAAATTTGGACTGCAGTACCCATTTCATCCACTAGCTGTTATTTTTACATACTGCACCTTTAAGGAACTAAACACACACACAAATAAACTGCCTCTTGTTCCGTTTAATTACTAAAATGAGCTAAAGCAAGATGTTTTAATAGTTTGTTACAACTTATTTTAATTCTCTTAAAACAACAGGAATCATTTTTGTTGACAATTAATTGGGCAGTGGATCTGTATGTTCCCAGCATGCTTTGCAAAGGACTGCATTAGGAGAGTACATTTAGGGATTAAATTGTTATTTTATGTGTGCTTCAGTAAAGGGAAAGATGTTAATCCTAGTGTTTAATGTTCCGCTATGTTGGACATTTAGAGGAGTTACACACTCAACATGTGATTGGCCATTGTGTTCATATGCTCAACATATTTTTTGCCTTTTTTTGCCCAAATTTTGCCTTGTTTTAGCATAGACATCAGGGCTATGTTTGGACGGCTATTAGACAGCTTTCAAACTAAAAATTGCTTGCTGGGATGAGAGTAATCTGGATCGAGTGTTTATCTGGTTTTGAGGATAGCACAAGGATCTCCCTGTTCACTACAGGTGAAAGCACTGTTTGCTGAGAGTGACAAAATGATGTATGGAATTCCCTTTGGAGGGATGCGTTTTATGCAAATGACTAACATCTTAAGAACAAAATTAATGTGTGTACACGTGTTGTGAATTA
This sequence comes from Paracanthobrama guichenoti, assembly GCA_018749465.1. NCBI lineage: Eukaryota > Metazoa > Chordata > Actinopteri > Cypriniformes > Gobionidae > Paracanthobrama > Paracanthobrama guichenoti. The sequence continues at coordinate 21,042,512 of CM031954.1, forward strand.
GGTATACGTATAGGTGTACGTTTTTTGTCGCTTTGACCACTTTTTAAATGGTCGCAAAGTACTGCATGTTTCAAACCAAATGTGGTATCCAGCAAGCAATAGCCGTAATTTCACCGTCTCAGTTAACTATAAACCCGGTATGGTCTGGCTATGAGTAACCCATTTTTAGCCAAAATAACCTTGAATTTGATTACATTTTGTTTTTGCCAGTTACTTTCAAAAATGTATGATATTCAATCATAAGCAAAGTCAGCATGTTACAAACAGAGGGACACGGAGAACAGATGATGGCACAATGACAGCTTTTACTGAAGAACCAGGTAGTGAGCGGGTCAGGTGAATGAAAGGTGAGTGTTCAGCTGAATGCATATGATAACTGGGTAATACTATACTTCTTGCTTGCAGATGGCGTTGGGTTTTGGAGCAAAGGAGACAGGACGAGGAGACGTGTTGGCGGCAGGTAAGTATCACAGAAGAGTCCTTGCGGTAAGCATAAGCTGACACTTTGTGCAAATGAGAACAGACGGCGACTGAAAGTGAGCATGGTGCTTAAGTGCAGGCAGTGATTGCAGTGATGATGAGGTGCAGGTGTGTGTGATCAGTACTCTGGAGATGGAGTGCACTGAGACTGGGAGAGGGTGGAGCCTGGCGTGCTTGTAACACAACAGTGATTACAGGGTGTTTGGTTTAATTTCTTTGACATGTTCATGTTCTAGGGTCACTGACAGCCCAACTTTTGCCTTGTTTTAGCCTTAACGTCAGGGCTGTGTTTGGACGGCTATTAGACGTCTTTTAAAAGCAAAATTGCTTGATGGGTACCTACTATACAGTATGCGATTTCAGGTGCAGCGTACAAATATGAAATAATCCACTCAATTATTTAGGAATGCACAATATACCGGCCACCATATACAGTATGTTCATTTTTAATGTTATCGTTATTTGATCAAATAAAATAAAAAATTGACCGATATATTAAAGCCGATAAATAATGTATTATTTCCTTCAGCTGAGATACTTCAGATGCGCGCTATTCGCCATGATGGTTTTGAATTGCTTGAAATATGATTGAAATCACTGAAATCAAGTGCAACGTGTGCAGCACAAGTCTGACATATAGGCTCCATAACATTATGAGAACATTAATATTGTGTGTTTGGTACATGGATTTTAATAAACAAAATAAACTTTTGTTTTTGTAATCAGGCTCTCAGAATGGATTCAGATTTATCGGCCAATGTATCGTTTTTTCAAATATAAAGAATTATCGTATAAGGCAAAATGTTAATATCTGTGTATCCCTACAGTTATTAGTGATTGAGACCCACTGTTCTGACACCATCTGATCTCCTAATTTTTTGAGTTCATTTAAGTTTTATTCTTTAAACTGGATCATATTAGGTGAGTGTGATTTTTTTTTGTATTTACTTTCAAAACCATCAATACTCATATTTCCTCTCATACGGTCATGCATTCCATAGACCTGCATTCAATCAGATTCTCTTTAAAGAAGGGAGTCCTAGACTCCAAAACTCTTTTGTTTCCCAGGTTTTGATTTCTGTGCTTTGACACAAAATGATACAGGCACAGTTCACTTTCCCAGTGATCACGATCCATTTGGAATCAGGACATTGGCATTTTTTCCTCGGCTGTCTCACATCTGTCTCTGTCTTCATCCAACTGATTTACTGCGGCAGAATGTTGACATCTGCAGATCCCATACAAAAGAATCTACTGTTTCATCACAGAAACAAAAATCAATCATTCTAAAAACTCGTTGAAATGAGATTCTTCAAAGCTCTAGACTGTGTGTTGTGAGAAAGAATTCTGCTGTAAATGAATGACTTCACTTATAGGTGATTGATGGAGGGAGTTGTGTTATACAGTGGTCTGTATTTTCAGTTTTGAAATGGTTTAGAAGTGGTCAGCCAATCTGCACACATCTGGCGAGACACACAAGTTTTTCAATAGCTCTGCAACAATTACTGGCAGTAAATAACTGTGAGTTTTTATGATGTGTCTCAGGCCGATATCCATGCTTAAGACATAAAACAGTTCCTTAAAGTGAAATTCTGTCAGAAATGTTGATGGGCAAGCTTGTAATCAAATCGGCCTAATTACAACCACTCTTTGCCATTTTAAATCCATAACCGTCACATGATTTCTATAAAAAAAGGATATTTTTTTCGGCTTTTTCCTTTTCCTTTGCAATAGAGTTTTATGAGTTACCAGTACTCGAACAAATGTTTCTTTGTTTGCAGGAAATGTCAACCATACAGTCTATTCCCTGGCATTGTAAAACAGAAATAATTAAATGAATTTTGGCAACCTGTGCAGCAAAATTATTTCAGTAGGTGTTTAGCCCGGTATGATTGCAGGCGTCTAATGAGGTTAAGGTCACAGCAGTGTTGGATGTGAATGAACTCAACATGAGGCTGAGGTTTTCAGAAAGATTTACTACTCCGCACCATCTAGTTGCTGGTGTCAGTATAACATTACATGCGGTTTTGCGAGGAAATGGTGTTCAAACATGTAGCTGCATGTGTCAGCACCTAAACATAATGCTTTTGTGTGACTTTTACTTTATGATTTTTGGAAAAACAGTGATATTATACAATGTTTGCAATATTTTGATAATGTGGAAATGTGCTATCCTAGATGACATTCTTGAAATTAACCCTCTGGGCCTCTTCGGTCAGTCGGGATGGGATGACACTTGGTGACTTGGTGAGCTCACTGTTTCTGTCTTAAATTAATACATTGTTAGCTAACTTCGTGATTTGTATATGTACATTTCTGACTTGCACACAGTCACCGCCGACAACAGATCACTCTAAACTGTAATGTAGATGCATACATTTTCTGTAAAGCTGCTTTGAAATTATATTTGTTGTGAAAAGGGCTATACAAATTGAAATTGAACTTTTGTCAGATTAGCTATGTGAACACACACACACACACACACACACACACACACACACACACACACACACACACACACACACACACACACACACACACACACACACACAAATCATGGACATGTTAAAAGTCACACTTGGCTCCTTCACGGTCAAAAATGGAAGTAAAACATAGGAAATGAATGGGAAATACAAAAAAATACGAAAGCTCAGAGAATCTTTTGGTGGTACAAACTATAAATCAGCCACTGTACAGAAAAAAAGAGTGTGAAACTCTTGTCAAGAGTGCAAAATAGACATAAAAGACTCACATAAGAGGTTTAAATCAGACTGATTAAGCTGTGATAAAGCATACCTGTTTGTTCTGTTACATTTGTGTAATCATGTGTAACAAAATGTCCTCCTCTGTGTTCAGGTCTGACTGTAGTAACATTAATGCAAAAACTGACACTTCAAATCAAATTCAAAGAAAACAATCTGAACCCTGACCAAAAGTAGTCTTTGAGAATGTCAAAGTATAAATTTAAATCCACAACTTAATAAAAATAAGTATTTATGTCTAAAAAAATAATTTATAAGCAAGTTTATATAGAACTATAGGAATCTAGTGGTTACTATCTAGGGCATAATCTAGGGGATAAGTTTTTATTTTTACTCCCACCAGATGGCACTAATCTTCCTTCAAAAATTTAATTTGAAATGCCTCGTCTCTATTTTAACATGGAATACTGCTTTAATTGAAAATAATAATAATAATAAAATATATATATATATATATATATATATATATATATATATATATATATATATATATATATATATATATATATATATATATATATATATATTCAATGGGAAAAAACTGCTAATAACAATTTTATAAATACTGCATAGTATCATAAAATCCCCTCAAAATTGTAAATAATAATAAAAAATATTCTTGAACAAAAATATATTATATTGATTTTCCCAGGGAAAAAAATTTAAAGCTGCAGTCCGTAACCTTTTGTGGTTAAAATGACCCAAAATAAATTTTTGAGCAAGTACATAACCAGCCAGTGTTCAAAACGATCTCCTTACCGTAGCCCGATTCACACCGGTAAACTTGTAATAATGTGTTATAATTTGAATGGTACTGATGGATTTCATCTTTGTGTCATTACATCGCGTCTGTATACATAAAGAAGGAGTCCGACTAGTGTGAGGATGCTGCAGGTGGTGGATCATTTACAGCCTGTTCTCACAGCAGCTGAAAGAATTAAACATCATTTTGATGGCGGATTGTAATCCAGAAAGGTCCAAACGACAATCATCAGTGACAACTGGAGATTCACCCATAGTCAGAAGCAAAAGATTAGACTGTACAGAAATTGAAATCTACAGGTCATGAACTGTTTGAAGCCATCAATATTGAATGAGACAACACTGCCTCTTCCTCTTGTAAAAATCTGTCTGCAAGTTGGTGCTTAGTTACTTTATCTACAGTATTTGTGCAATTCTTGCTAATGTCCTGGCCAGTGATTTTGTGATTTAAAATGCTAATTAAATATTTTAAATATTAAATATTTTGCCATTTTTGGCTTGGCCCATTTATTTATTTTTGCCCAGGAGTGAATGTAAAATGCGATGCAAGTGAAAAAAAAAAAAAAAACTGACACAATTTTCACTTAGAAATTGCTAGTAAGTTTCACAAACAATTACAAAGAAATAGCAAGTAAAGTAACTCATTAAATTAGGGATTTGTCTAGTCGATTATAGTTGTTCATTTAAGCCATTAGTCAACTAATTTATTAGGGGTGTTGAAATTATTGTTGAAATTAGCTGATTATAGTTTCAAGTTTCAAGTTTCACTTTTGATTATAGTTTCTCTGACGTCATTCGTTGCATACACGCTTCTCGTGCTAGCGTAACATGGGAGGCAAAACACAACAGTGAGTAATAAAAAAAAATGCACCCACTATTTTAACATTTACTGCGTGCGAGCGTGTGCATGGGAGTGTGTAATATGTAAAAATTACATATTGAGTATTTTAAGTGGTTTCCGATGTTATCAGAAAAAGATGCAAGTGATCACGCTGGCGCCTCCATGTCATTCAGTAAGCTCGCTATACTTTAGCTCCCACATGCACAAACACTATATATGTACCTAGTAATAGCGCACATTTATCTAGGTTAATCTTAGAATAAGCAGTTTCTACTACTTGCATGTTTCAAATGATAAGCCATATTTGAGGCCTATGAATTACAGGCGAATGTTTGGATTTCCTATCCGTCCCAACATGCTGTAAGGATCTGTCCCTCACGGACTGCGTGACTTCACCACTTCCTTTTTGGTCAACTAAGCCTCTTCTAGTTGACAAAGTTTAGTCAGCTGTTAGGGGGCAGCCCTACATTAAATCATTATGAACATTACATTTTGAAGTAGACAAACTGAAATAATATTTTCTTGTAAAACGTACTCCAGTAATTTTCATTTTATTCACAACTTTATTCACAAAAAAAAAAAAAAAATACATTATTTGTTACAGTGTAAGTAATTACTAGTAATATGAAAGGGTTTGTTTGGTTGACTGAGATGTATTTCTGATATCTATAGTTGTGATGAAACACTAGGTCATTGTTTTGCACCCAGAATGGAGGGCAGTCGGCGGTCCCATCAGGAAGCCAGTTACACAGACAGAGGGAAATTCCTGTCCTCCTATGAATGTTTTATTAGCCAGGCTAGTGTATGTGTGTGTGTGTGTGTATAGGTTAGAATATTCACCCCTTACCACAATGCACAAAAACACACCAACTTACACGTGCTAAGATTGAAGCAGACCTTTCCATCTGACTATATGAGGTGGATAGGAGTTCTCATGTCAAGTTCTCAAACCACGCCAGAGATAATATCAAGCTTTTTCAAGCTCTGAAGATCTGTGGATCATATGGCCCAATGCAAAATCAAGAAAATGGACCCCACTTGTATAAAAGAATTTGATGTGGGGGAAAAGAATCAGTTCAGAAGTGCATCTTGATTCTTTCTTTAAAGGCCCACTGAAGTGCCTTGGAACGCGCAGCATTATTCAGTGTGTTGACGTGATTTCCCCTGAAACGGCTCCAGCTGTTAGCAGCTCCTCCCCCTTTTTAAAACAGCCAATAGCATTTCGTTAATATCACAGTTTGACTAGAGCCAGTTTGGTAAAGCCACAGTATCCTCCTAAACTCTACCCGTTTCTCATCATAATCTCCTCCATATCGCTTTGAAATACAGCATTATGTGCAGAATTTAAATGGGTCCGATATGTTTTGTTGTCTGCGCCGACTCATATACCACATATGATCTGCGCTGCGCTCTCGTGCCTCTAGTCAATGGCTCTGGTCTAGACTATGTGTGTGTGCTGCGTGTGAAACCAGACTTCATTCGCCTCGACTGAAAGCATATTTACACTGTCTGAATCGTCTCCTATCGCATATATAGTTTGCTATGTGCGATTCGCCGTGTAGAAACAGTAAATGTGTGAACCGATTTCAGCCGCAGCTTCAGCATCTCTTTATAGTGTAGTGGGCGGGGCTACAGATTCTAGAGAACATTTGATTGGACAGAAGATGTGACGAGAAGCTGAAGTCTGCGATGATGTCATCAGAATCTGTGATCCATTTTAACGGAAGTGAGAGACTGTAAGTTTTGAATGCTTATATCTCCTAAATGTGAATTTTGTCATTGTTTTGGAACACACCAGCTTAATCATAACCTTAAGGCTAACATAATCATACTAAAAGCTAAAAAACCTCAATTTTGATTTCAGGGGACCTTTAACGAATTTAAATCAATTCACAAAATACAGAAATTAGATTTTTCTAATTTTCAAAAATTTTTCACTGGCTCTACCACTAAACATTCAATACATTTTTATTTTTTAAGCAAACATTTTTTTAATACAGTATTTGCTAGAAATATTTATTTTGCCATTAAATGTTACGGTTACTTTACAAACAGAAAATATGTAATAAGCCTATAATTATACAGCTAAAATCTTGTTGGAAAAAATAATGCAAAACATTAGTGATTGGTTTGTAATTTAAAGCCACAATATGTAATTTTTCACCGCTAGAGGTCACTTCAAAACAAGGGTGTAGCTTGACCTTTTATTCTGTCAGTCGAGCACTTCCTCTTCTTCCGTTCGTGTGTGTGTGTAACGCAGCGCTGTTTGATCAGATCACACACATGTGAGTGTGTTAGTGATGTTATACTGCGACTCTGTGCGTTGTCTCGGTGCTACTATGAGACACTTGTTCACACTGCAGTGAGCGAGATCATATCAGGCATGGTAAAACATGGTACTCTGTGCGGTAAATCAACAACACCAGATTTAAACAATAAGACTAACTGTGTTGAGCTGGAGAACAATGATCAGTTTCTGTCCATCAATGATCCAAACAGTTGCTCATCTGTGTAATAAAACACATCATATAAGTGTCTTTGGTGTTTCCATGGTTTCTACAAAATAAAAATCGAGATCGAGGGTAACGCGGGTATGATGTCATTGATACACACACGGTCCGTGTCCTGGTTAAAATTTCTCTGGATTTAAACATTGTTGGAAACATTTGGGATCATTTAAGTACAGTAGTCAACAAAATATAAAACATTGCTCTAGTGGTTTTTGGATATTTTAATACAAATCTTACATATTGTGCCTTTAACACATAACTATGTTGAAAATATAAATGTTTGGTAACTCAGTAGTTGCTTATTAACATATTACTAAGATATTGGCTGTTTATTAGTACTTTTAAAGCACATATTAATGCCTTATTCTGCATGATCATATTCTACATCCCTTAATCACCCAATACCTTAACTTAACAACTACCTTACTAACTATTAATAAACAGTGATTAGGAGTTTATTGAGGCACAAGTCAGAGTTAATAGTGAATGTGTTCCCCATACTAAAGTATTACCAAATATTTATTTATTGCAACAAAAATTTAAAGTTAACTAGCAACAATTTGTGCAGAACTACATGCACAAGTGAATACATATAAATCTGAAATCTCATGCAATAATTGCACAATGTTTTGATAGTCCCGTTTACTGTGTTTTAATCTGACATATGACCGATTGCTACCAGTGTAGAACGGGTGAAATGCCTTGAAATGGAAATCTTCTCATTCATTATGAACCATCTCATGGGGCCCCAATTAAGGCCCTCAGCGACTCTCTATAGGAGGGTCCGACCCTGCTTGGGTCTGAATGTTGATGTGTTTGCTTCAATCAAAGTTTTAATAACTCAGAAGCAATGCATGGATCATGTCTGTCATCATCCCCCTCCTCTATTAAAGTCCCGAACCGTATGTACGGCGAAGTCGACCCCCCTGATAATGCACCGAAGATCAATTTCTGGAGGTGACGTCATTCTTGAGGACTGAAGGCATGCAGTGGGAGTGCGACTGCAGCTCCTGTCATATTGCTTACAGGTTGAGCCATCGATGTGAATACCATGTGCCCGCTCTGACGTCAGAGCGAGGAAGGTGTCTTGAAGTTCAGTCCTCCGTATATTGAGTTGGCTGAAGAAACGCTGCTGCATCTGGTGTAGCATAAGTCAGGAGATTGAAACAGCCTCTCAACGAGCTCACACTCTCGCTACGCTGGAAAAACAAAGAGCGTATTTCTCAGCTTTTGAGAACCATAAAATCTGCTGTTAATAATGGCACACTGATGTGGTTTGGCTCCTTCGCACTAATATGTCACTGTCTGGACGGGGCTTAACGGGTATTTTGGGGCGACACGCAGATCTCTGAGTGGTGAAAACTAAGATCACTACTGAATCTCTTGGTGCGGATTCACTTACATGCCCAGATTTATCCTCTGAACTAGAGCTTTCTGAGCTTAGACCACCAGGCGAAGAAACAATAACAATATTACAACAGGAAAGCTTCCAGAAATTTCTGTCCCTCGCTCACAGTTCACACCTACTCTGGATCATTTTCATGCGAACGCATTTGTCGTTCCCTATTTTGCTTTTCCCCTTTTTTAGGTAATGACATAATGTCATTTTAGTCTTCTGTCTGTCTTTATGCCTTGACTCAAAATGCATAAAACTTTTTCGCCTCTTTATTTCAGCTATTAACTCTGTAAAGCCTGGCATATGAAACAATAAAAAAAATTTAAAAAAAATTAAATGAAAGAGTTTGAGCCTTTAGACAAAAAAAAAAAAAAAAAAAAACAAGTTTGTCAAAAAAAAGCTATTAACAAATTCTGATGCTTGTAATTTAAATCAATTAGATTTTTATAGCAGTATAACAGACATAAAATACATATAAATATCAGTTGTCACTCTATACACTCACCTAAAGGATTATTAGGAACACCTGTTAAATTTCTCATTAATGCAATTATCTAATCAACCAATCACATGGCAGTTGCTTCAATGCATTTAGGGGTGTGGTCCTGGTCAAGACAATCTCCTGAACTCCAAACTGAATGTCAGAATGGGAAAGAAAGGTGATTTAAGCAATTTTGAGCGTGGCATGGTTGTTGGTGCCAGACGGGCCGGTCTGAGTATTTCACAATCTGCTCAGTTACTGGGATTTTCACGCACAACCATTTCTAGGGTTTACAAATAATGGTGTGAAAAGGGAAAAACATCCAGTATGCGGCAGTCCTGTGGGCGAAAATGCCTTGTTGATGCTAGAGGTCAGAGGAGAATGGGCCGACTGATTCAAGCTGATAGAAGAGCAACTTTGACTGAAATAACCACTCGTTACAACCGAGGTATGCAGCAAAGCATTTGTGAAGCCACAACACGCACAACCTTAAGGCGGATGGGCTACAACAGCAGAAGACCCCACCGGGTACCACTCATCTCCACTACAAATAGGAAAAAGAGGCTACAATTTGCACAAGCTCACCAGAATTGGACAGCTGAAGACTGGAAAATTGTTGCCTGGTCTGATGAGTCTCGATTTCTGTTGAGACATTCAGATGGTAGAGTCAGAATTTGGCATAAACAGAATGAGAACATGGATCCATCATGCCTTGTTACCACTGTGCAGGCTGGTGGTGGCGGTGTAATGGTGTGGGGGATGTTTTCTTGGCACACTTTAGTCCCCTTAGTGCCAATTGGGCATCGTTTAAATGCCACGGCCTACCTGAGCATTGTTTCTGACCATGTCCATCCCTTTATGACCACCATGTACCTCCAGCAGGATAATGCACCATGTCACAAAGCTCGAATCATTTCAAATTGGTTTCTTGAACATGACAATGAGTTCACTGTACTAAAATGGCCCCCACAGTCACCAGATCTCAACCCAATAGAGCATCTTTGGGATGTGGTGGAACGGGAGCTTCGTGCCCTGGATGTGCATCCCACAAATCTCCATCAACTGCAAGATGCTATCCTATCAATATGGGCCAACATTTCTAAAGAATGCTTTCAGCACCTTGTTGAATCAATGCCACGTAGAATTAAGGCAGTTCTGAAGGCGAAAGGGGGTCAAACACAGTATTAGTATGGTGTTCCTAATAATCCTTTAGGTGAGTGTATATGTCAATAATTGTTACAAACACTAGTGTAGATGAATCTCACGAAGGTGAAGGAGAAGGAGAACTTGGAACAGGAACTTTAATAAACAATGAACTCATGAACATTCAAACACACCAGTAAAAGGGAACGTCGACGGACAAACACTGAGGGGAGACTGAGGACTAAATACGCAGGGTAACTGAGGTTATTAACAAGACACAGCTGGGACAAATTAACTGATGAGGGTGACCATGGGAACACAGGAGTGGCAGGAAAACTGAACAAAGGAACATGTGACAACCAAAAACACAACTGAAACAGACTAGACATGTAACAATAATGTCTTAAGATGATATTTAAATGTTTGGTTTTATGATCAACACCTACTTTGGATAATTTTCATGCAAACGCATTTGTCGTTCCCTATCTTGTTTTTCCCCTCCCACATTTTAGTCTTCTCTCTCTCATACTGTGGTCTTTTTTATGCCTACTAGGAGTGTGCGATATTGACAAAATATCGATATTTTCAGTTTTTTTCTTGATAATGATAATTATAACAATATTTTAATTCAGTAATAAAACACTGTTGTGTGTTGCTCAGAGATGCAAAACAATCCTGTGGCTTTGTTTGGAACTATTTTCGTTGGTGAAATAGAGCAAAAACAGGCAATATGGTGTCTAAAATGTAAGTCACTTAATATTAACTTGTATAAAATCAATATGACATTTGTAGTCATGCTGATATTTGGAGAAAAAACGTCACTCTTCGTGTGATATTTATTAACTATATTAAATTATATAAATATAGAAGACATACAGCAGCATTTTTGCCCCTTATCTTGAATATTGAGGGCTTTCTAAATGCATGAGCAAATCACGCAGTCAAAGTGTGCTCTCTAAATGGGCAAGTGCACTAGTCTAACCTACTAGACTACATCACGTAGTATATGCGTGAACGTTTTATGTGTTTTTGTACAGTGAGGGAAATAATCATTTCAGATCACACCATTAAAACATCAATCACGATATTATTATAGACTGTATAGACTGATCAAGCATAACATTATAACCACTGACAGGTGAGGTGAATAACACTGATTATCTCTTCATCACGGCTCCTGTTAGTGGGTGGGATATATTAGGCAGCAAGTGAACATTTTGTCCTCAAAGTTGATGTGAATGGATGAATGAGGCATTTATATAGCACTTTCATATGTACTACTGTACACCCAAAGCGCTTTACACTCAGGAGTCAGGTGTCTCTCCTCAACCACCACCAGTGTGCAGCATCCACTTGGATGATGTGACGGCAGCCACAGTACAACAGAGCCAGTGCGCTCACCACACACCAGTGATAGGTGGAGAGGAGAGAGGGTGATAGAGCCAATTCAGTGGATGGGGATTATTAGGAGGCCATGATTGGTAAGGGCCAATGGAGGGAATTTGGCTAGGACACCGGGGTTACACCCCTACTCTTTTACGAGAAGTGCCATGGGATTTTTTTTAAATGACAACAGAGAGTCAGGACCTCAGTTTAACGTCTCATCCAAAGGATTGTGTTAGAAGCATGGAAAATGGGCAAGAGTAAAGATTTGAGCAAGTTTGACAAGGGCCAAATTGTGATGGCTAGACAACTGGGTCAGAGCATCTCCAAAACTGCAGCTCTTGTGGGGTGTTCCCGGTCTGCAGTGGTCAGGATCTATCAAAAGTGCTCCAAGGAAGGAACAGTAGTGAACCGGCCACAGGGTCATGGGCGGCCAAGGCTCATTGTTGCACGTGGGGAGCGAAGGCTGGCCCGTGTGCTCTGATCAAACAGACGAGCTACTGGAGCTCAAACTGCTCAAGAAGTTAATGCTGGTTCTGATAGAAAGGTGTCAGAATACACAGAGCATCTCAGTTTGTTGCGTATGGGGCGGAGCAATGGAAGAAGGTGGCCTGGTCTGATGAATCACATTTTCCTTTACATCACGTGGATGGCCGGGTGCGTGTGCGTGGCTTACCTGGGGAACACATGGCACGAGGCAGTGGAGGCAGTGTGATGCTTTGGGCAATGTTCTGCTGGGAAACCTTGGGTCCTGCCATCCATGTGGATGTTACTTTGACACGTACCACCTACCTAAGCATTGTTTCAGACCATGTGCACCCTTTCATGGAAACAGTATTCCCTGGTGGCTGTGGCTCTTCCAGCAGGATAATGCTCCTGACACAAAGCACAAATGCTTCAGGAATGGTTTGAGGAGCACAACATCGAATTTGAGGTGTTGACTTGGCCTCCAAATTCCCCAGATCTCAGTCCAATAGAGCATCTGTGGGATGTGCTGAACAAACAAGTCCGATCCATGGAGGCCCCACCTCGCAACTTACAGGACTTAAAGGATCTGCTGCTAACATCTTGGTGCCAGATACCACAGCACACCTTCAGGGGTCTAGTGGAGTCCATGCCTCGACAGGTCAGGGCTGTTTTGGCAGCAAAAGGGGGACCAACACAATATTAGGAAGGTGGTCATAATGTTATGCCTGATCAGTGTATACCGCACACCCCTAGTCTTACTCTTCAGTTCAGCTATTATCCCTGTAAAACCTGGCATATGAAACAATAATCATAAAAAATAAAAAAAATTGAAAAGTTTATTGAACCTTCAAATGTTTGTCCAAAAGCTATCAACAAATCTAAAAGCTTGTAATGTAAATAAATTCGATTTTTATAGCAATATAACAGACATGAAATGCATATAAATATCGTCGTCACTCTATATCTGCCAATAATATGTCTTAGTAAGATGATATTTAAATGCTTAGTTTTATGATCAAAGCTCTGTAGTTTTAAAAAATGAAATATGATGATGAGCGATGAGCAAATAAACCTTCCTAAATGCCTGATGTTCGCTTGCAGTTTTGTTCATTCTGAAATATTATTAACAATATGAAAGTTAATATTAAATTTACTTTATAAAAATAAGTAGAGATTTCACAGCAAAAAGACAGCTGAAAGATGGGTGTTTTTACAATTACACTAAAAGGACTTGTACTTGCTAAAAATGTCTAATCTATCAATCAGATGACAGAAGACGTGTAGTAGATTGTGTGCAACACGTTTTTCAGCTATGATTTTAATGTTGATAATTTAGAGGCATTCGAATTTTGCGCATCAAATAGGCTTAAAAGGGTTAAAGTATAGCATATGTTATGCCAAAATAAAAATATTTCCAAATGTATGGGTCGTATCCCATCATATCCCCAGTAAACTCTTCCTCTCTTCAGTGATATGACGCCTGTATTTCTTCGTTTTTCCTGTCCTTAAATGTCAAAAATTAATTTCATGTTTGATTGAATTCAATTTCAAAAGGGAGGGTAAATCAGCAGGTGAGGGGCTAGAATTATCAGAGATTATCAGAAATGCATACTATAGTCCAAGTCATATGTGACGAAAAGACAGAAACGTCAGTCCTTGTTGACATTTTGCAAATATTTAAAATTGCACTTGCTTGTAGATAAAAAAAAAAAAATGCAAGTTGTTCTTGCATATGTTGTAGACAAATGTGACATGCAATTTTTAGTATGCATGTCTTAATATTTAACTTAAAAGACTTGAAACAAATGTGAATTGAATGCTTTTATGGTGGTTGTCTGCCCTTTTTGGAGCTGTTGTCACTGTCAGCATACGGGTTTGAAATATTGAGTAAATAATGACAGGATTGAAGATGTTTGGGTGAAATATGCATGAGGAAGCTGAAGGTTCTTGAGGCTCTTCGTGGACGCTGGTTCTGGGATGGTCCAGAAAGAGTGCAGCCATCATCATCACAGTAAGATCTCTGTTGCGAAGACAAAGCAGACGTTGGCCTGCTGGGAAGTTGTCTAGGCAGGAGCAGGAATTTGTCCCCAATCACTCTGTCATGTTGTCACTTCCCTCTCTGGGAATCAGAAGAGAAACAATATGGCAACTGTACTGAGTTTCGGCAAGTACTACTTTATCCAATAGCATGCAGACTGCCATCTCTGTCTTAAAGGGACAGACACTTAACTGCTTGTTATTTACACTTAAATTAAAACATATTATAGTTTAAATTCATGTTAAATGCATTTTGTTGAACTTAAGAGTGCTTATACTTAACCCTCCTATATGCTGTTCACGACACTCGGTCAATATGAACCCAAACATTCATAGAGCGATTATTTATATATTATATATTATTTATATATTTCTATAAAGATTTTAATAATACAAATTATATATAATTTTTCCATTTACTTCTCATCTATACGTTTATGCTGTGTTTTGGGGGTCATGAAGTACTTTTTTATCTATTTACTACAAAATTCCTCAACACTGAAAAAAAATGATTTTACTGCTTGTTCAAACTGTTTAATTAAAATGAGCTAAAGCAACACAATTGCTATACATTTTGTCCTAACTTAATTTGATTGTGTTCAATCCACTTAAATATGTCAAATTGAAGTTTACTTAATCAGTTTGTGTTGAGATTACATGATTTGTGTTGCATTAAAGGAACACGCCGACTTTTTGGGACTTTAGCTTATTCCCCGTTAGATAAGTCCATACATACCATTCTCATCTCCGTGTGTGCAGAGCTGCCAACTTTTCAAAAAATCTTGGAGTGAGATTTAGTGGGGCCAACCAAATTTTTGTCACCGTACAAAGCAAACATTTTTTGGCTCGTTCAGCATCATCACCGTACAAAAAATAAATAAATAAATAAATAAATAGATAGATAAATATAGTTTGATAATTAATTATGTCTATTAAGACAAAATGCATCTACACTCACCTAAAGGATTATTAGGAACACCTGTTCAATTTCTCAATAATGCAATTATCTAATCAACCAATCACATGGCAGTTGCTTCAATGCATTTAGGGGTGTGGTCCTGGTCAAGACAATCTCCTGAACTCCAAACTGAATGTCAGAATGGGAAAGAAAGGTGATTTAAGCAATTTTGAGCGTGGCATGGTTGTTGGTGCCAGACGGGCCGGTCTGAGTATTTCACAATCTGCTCAGTTACTGGGATTTTCACGCACAACCATTTCTAGGGTTTACAAAGAATGGTGTGAAAAGAGAAAACATCCAGTATGCGGCAGTCCTGTGGGCGAAAATGCCTTGTTGGTGCTAGAGGTCAGAGGAGAATGGGCCGACTGATTCAAGCTGATAGAAGAGCAACTTTGACTGAAATAACCACTCGTTACAACCGAGGTATGCAGCAAAGCATTTGTGAAGCCACAACACGCACAACCTTGAGGCGGATGGACTACAACAGCAGAAGACCCCACTGGGTACCACTCATCTCCACTACAAATAGGAAAAAGAGGCTACAATTTGCACGAGCTCACCAAAATTGGGACAGTTGAAGACTGGAAAAATGTTGCCTGGTCTGATGAGTCTCGATTTC
Source organism: Paracanthobrama guichenoti (assembly GCA_018749465.1). NCBI lineage: Eukaryota > Metazoa > Chordata > Actinopteri > Cypriniformes > Gobionidae > Paracanthobrama > Paracanthobrama guichenoti. The sequence goes on from CM031954.1 coordinate 21,058,352, forward strand.
TGTTGAGACATTCAGATGGTAGAGTCAGAATTTGACGTAAACAGAATGAGAACATGGATCCATCATGCCTTGTTACCACTGTGCAGGCTGGTGGTGGTGGTGTAATGGTGTGGGGGATGTTTTCTTGGCACACTTTAGGCCCCTTAGTGCCAATTGGGCATCGTTTAAATGCCATGGCTTACCTGAGCATTGTTTCTGACCATGTCCATCCCTTTATGACCACCATGTACCCATTCTCTGATGGCTACTTCCAGCAGGATAATGCACCATGTCACAAAGCTCGAATCATTTCAGATTGGTTTCTTGAACATGACAATGAGTTCACTGTACTAAAATGGCCCCCACAGTCACCAGATCTCAACCCAATAGAGCATCTTTGGGATGTGGTGGAACGGGAGCTTCGTGCCCTGGATGTGCATCCCACAAATCTCCATCAACTGCAAGATGCTATCCTATCAATATGGGCCAACATTTCTAAAGAATGCTTTCAGCACCTTGTTGAATCAATGCTACGTAGAATTCAAAGTTTCTGGCAGTTCTGAAGGCAAAAGGGGGTCAAACACAGTATTAGTATGGTGTTCCTAATAATCCTTTAGGTGAGTGTACAGTATATCCTATAGACACAAACACAATTTTAAAGCACTATGTAGGCATGATTTTGTCTAAATAGAACTACTTTAACTTACAAGCTACTTAAAAAAATAGCTACACTACAAGTTACTATCAAAAAGTAGCTAGCTTTTTTACAATGACATTGTTACAAATAACTGAATAATTGTTAATTAAGAATGTTATAATATTTGGGGTTTCAAGCAACATAATGCAATGCAATTATGATTTCAAAGAGTATGGGGTGAATTCAGGGTTATTGGGACACTTTTTTCCCAGTCATTTCAATGGCAAATCCTGTCAGAATTATTTGATTTTGAAATAATCTCAAACTGGCTGTAAAAGTGCAAAATGGCTACAACTTAAATGAAACAACAAGCTTATTCATGGGTTAGTGACATCACATATTTTTAATAATATTTTATATAAACCCCGCCCCCTGGGAACACGTAACAAAGGCCATGTTGAGAAGAGGAAGAGTTGTAGTCGAGCACATTTGGAAGTCGCTCAAGCTGTCGTCCGTCTTTCACATTTATTTTAATACAGTACGAACACAAATGCAATAGCATGTCATAAAAGCAAAATGGCAACATAAGTTATAACCGTAATTCAACTAAACTATACCTGTCCTTTCTTCATGCAGCAGATATTCTCTGGCTCTGTGCATCTTACAACAGTTCCCACGCCAGCGGTTTATAGAGTATCATGACAGAATATGCTAATCAATGACTTGAAGATCATTAACTCATAAATTCATCAACTATCCATTCAGAAACGTCCTGTCTCATTCTACATGTCACTTTTGTGACAGTGTGTGTCTGCGTGGGGTAATCAGAGCTGCTAACATGAGCTCTTGAAGCTCCACCCTCTTCCTGAAAGGGGGCGAGGAGCAGCAGCTCATTTGCATTTAAAGGGACACACACAAAAACTGTGTGTTTTTGCTCACCCTCAAAAAGTAACAATTTTAACATGCTATAAAAATGATCTGTGGGGTATTTTGAGCTGAAACTTCACACACACACTCTGGGGACATCAGAGACTTATTTTACATCTTGTAAAAAGGGGCATAATAGGACCCCTTTAAATCAGAATGTTTGTCAAAAAAAAAAAAAGTTGTTGTTTGTGGTCTTTTGAAGTGTCTTGTTATTTCAATAATGCCATGTAATTTGCCACTAAATGACAAGAATTGATTGTAACCACATATTATTTATTTCAATAATCCAAATGTATAAAATAATTAACTTTAGATTAAGAAATTAATTTAAAATGTAAATAAAAACAACATTTAAAGCAATAAGCAGATATGAACAGGAGTAAAGAGTGAATACACACGTGTGTGATCATGTTCATTCCACATTGCATTTGTTCTCTAGTACCAGGCCTTGATTTATGTGTGGAAATTTTCAGATTTATGTTGGATTTATTGTATTTCTTTGACACATTTTTTTCGCTTTTCCCAATAATTTTTAATTGGGGTCATATTGACATATTGACATTTATTCTTTTTTTTTTTTTTAAACACTTTAGAGCAACCAAATCAAGCAAAATATGCTTTAAAGTAATTTCTATTGAATCATGTATTTCAATATATTTGGAATGATGAAGTTGCAATTTAGTACATTTTAAATATATTAACTTTAAATGTAATATCAAATAACACACTGAAGTTAAAATCTGAAATCAAGTACATGTGCTTTAGTATGTTAGTCACGTAACATGCTTCTTTTTAAGCATGACAAAAGATTATTGAAACAATGATTTAAAATGTACTTATGCATAACATAGTCATGAAAGTGTACTCTCATTAAGTACACTTAAGTTGCCTTTATTTAATTAATATTATATGCAAGTACAGTTTTTTTAAATGATACTTTTAAGATTTAAAGTGCACATTCAATAGAATTAAGTGCCCTTCTTTTTCACAAGGTGTCCCTTTATTAGCAGTCATTTTATATGCCAGGGGTTGTTGATGTGTCTCGACTCTGGATGGACACCAAGTAACAGCACAGAAGCATAAAACGCAGTGACCAAAGACCAAGACGGTCTTAAACAAGCTCTCAATAATAGGCGTGTTTGCCGTAGCAGCAGTGATTATATGAAGCCCTTTCAATATATTGAACATGTCACTGCACACAGAGATAAACGGACAAAAGAAAGTCTTGTTAGCGGGAATCATTAGGATTCTGTGGCAGGCATGTAAAAGTTGCTTTCTTCCTCTGCTTTGTCTCGTTATTCCGACAGTCAAAGTCATAACGTTTTTTTTCTTTGCAAGCTTCTTTTCCCTCATCCATTAAACCCATCTCTCCTCTCTAGATCGTTCTGCTTGATCGGACACGAGCACAAAAGAGCCACAGTTGCTTTCTGCCTGTTTTCTTGCCTGTTGAAAGGTAGGGATGGTTTTGTCAGTGCCTCGCAAAAACTACAGATACTGTTTTGCTGTCGTTCAGAGTAGATTTAGAAACTTGCCTTGATATTTTCCAGACTGGCTGTTGAAGCACATATTTTATATGTAGGTCTAAATGCGTTTTGCATGATTAAAATATACATGGTTCGGTTTTATCTATAACTCAACACATGCATTGATTTAATATCGGTGTTTTCAAGTTGAAAACCCTTTACGTTTAAGTATAAGAGCTTTTGAAGTGCCCGTGTTTCAATATATTGAACTGGAACACAAAAATCTGAAGTAAATTTATAATATATCATATTTCACAAAGCTTTTGCTGTAGCAGTAACATATTGTAAAACAAAGTTCAATTGCTTCCAGCTTAGCTAAGAAAACAGCCAATACCATAACATCAATGGGAATAAACATAGAAAATAAAAAGGATTTCTTAAAGGAAGGAAAAAATCAAAGCGTTACTTATTTATCTGTTTATGGAAACTCTGTAATGAATAACAGCTATCATGTGAGACGGCGATTCAGTGTTGATTTTGCATGCAAGTTTTTTTTTTTTTGATTCAGAGCCACAAACTTTTTGACGTTAGGCCAGAAGTCGCCACAGGCTGTTTTCTTCTTCAACGAGAACTTGCATCGCCCATTAACTTGCAAAATTACTCCCCAAATTGAGCATAATTATTGAAATGGCGATGAGGAGTACATATTTTGTACGCACCTCCGCAAAAGATGCGACGTGTTTACGGTTTTCCTCACTGGTATGATGTTTTGTTACTAAGCCACCAGAGCACAGCTTGAGGAATGGAAGTGTGTAATGAAAAGACAAAGGGTGTTTTAGAGCTGTTTGTTTTTGGGGAGCAGCAGGGGTGTGTTGCGGGTTGGGAGTTTTGCCAGAGTGGAGGCCTGCGGTCGTCCTCTTGACCACCCATACTGGGTGCCTGGAGGCCACAAAAATGCTCCCCTGATAACGCAGGCTCACCACAGAGTCCGGGTCCAAATCAGCGGTCTGTGCCTGAGAGCAACACATCGCGTCATGTGAAGAAAAGGCTCTATGAACCCCAGGGCTCTTGACTCTTGAACCCTTTAAAAATGTCTTAAAGGGGTCATTTTTAAAAATTATTTTAATGTTCCTTGAGGTTCACTCATAATTTTTGCACAAAAAGAAGATCCGTCGAGGCATGGACTCCACTAGACCCCTGAAGGTGTGCTGTGGTATCTGGCACCAAGATGATAGCAGCAGATCCTTTAAGTCCTGTAAGTTGCGAGGTGGGGCCTCCATGGATCGGACTTGTTTGTTCAGCTCATCCCACAGATGCTCGATTGGATTGAGATCTGGGGAATTTGGAGGCCACGTCAACACCTCAAACTGATGTTGTGCTCCTCAAATCAGGGATTATAATGGGTTTTATTTGCTTTTGACACGACACACTGCTCGCATCCAGTGTAGGCAAGTGTGAGCCGCTAAGCGACTGAATGCTAGTGGGCGGGGCCTATAGTGCGATGATGTAAAACTATTGTGTGATGTCACAGATCACACACTATCCAAACAAGATGTTCTTGGAGCTTGATTTAAATAGATGTGTTGTTTATAAGGAGGATGTTTTAACTTATGAAACTTGCAGGATGTTTTAATGATACAAATACCTTTTATATTTCAAAAGATCAAGGCAAAACTGATTACTCATGTAATCAACCCTTCAAATGCTTGCATAGTACTTTCATGTTTAATGGGTTATTTCATTTTTTTCTAGCGATAAAGTATGTTTACTGAGCTTTTTAATTCATCCTTATAAAGGTTCAATATATGAAGCGCTTGACAGAACCATTTGAAGTTCTATAGAGTCTTAAACTCTTCATATATTGAACCATTTAGGACATTTTAATTCATTTTTATTTTCATTACATTTTATTAATTAAACATCTCATAGACATACTTTATCACTAGAAAAAAAGAAAAAAAAAAAAATGTTTTTAGCCATAATGCTTAATGTCTCTATTTACAAGAGTTAATTGAAAGTGAAAAATAATTGAGAGTAAAAAATTAAAATAAAACTTAAAGTTAATGTTTGTGCTGCCTTAAAATTCTAGTCAGCTTGAAATCTGGGAAAGTTATTCTGACACTAAAGTTGTGATAGTTGTACATTTTTACAGTAATAATGAGTTAAGAGGATAGAACAAGGCTCCAGTTAAACAATTAATACATCTAACATGCATTTGATTCTCAGAGGTTGTTCTTTTTATAGATCATGGGAAATTTAAGTTTCTTTAGTATCAACTTTGTCGCAGATGTTACTCTTAAAATTCATTAGGAAAATGTCAAAGTTCTGTCGTGAAACTGACAGATGGCGCAGGCACAAGTCCTTAAAGTCCTCCTGTAGTCAATCATTTTATCCCTTAAAGTTCATCTTTGATAGCTTGAATGTAACTCTACACCCTCGCTTCATTTAGTATTCGCGGAACCATGAATATGCTAATTACCCCCGCCTCAATTCACTCAACTTGCTCGCTAATGTTACACAAACCATGTTCCCGTTCACCATCTCAGTCTGCCTTCAGTGTCAGTCAGCATCCTCAGAAACGCTCTGAACATCATAGAACGTAGTTCATCATAACATCGTAATATACATCATATGCATAATTCACCCGCTATATTGCTAAATGTACATGATTTTTCATATCAACAGAAAAATATACCGGTATGGCTTCTCTTGAGACCCCCCTGCTTCAGAGAATAGTTAATGATATGCTAAAGCCCCGCCCCCCTCGTGACCGGATTGGTTACAAGGTAGTTTGTGACGTCAGAAACACCAGCGATTTCGAACCGTTATCTTTGGTTCACTGCAGTTTTAATGAGAATATACTCAGCAATGGTGTTGACTTATGAATCTGCACATGGTTTGTCTGAAAGCATATTAAAAACACCACATAGACAAACAAACAACATTAATAACTTGATTTTCACCACAGGGGGACTTTAACGCAATCTGCTTGCAATCACATCATTCTCTATAGGGCACAGCTGATTGGTTCCTGCTGTATCAGTAGCCAATGAGCTATCAATGAACGAGCTTTCAGAAACCCTGCACCTTCCCCAGCTCCACCTGTATAGATCTGCTACAGGTAATTCATGTACGCTATATTGTACAGCAGCATGTCGTGTGTGTGTGTATCGACAGATACAAAAACATAACAACATTGTCATATCCATTACTATACCAATCATGACAGAAATGGTAATAGTCAATGCATAGTCCAGATTCTTTAATCTCATTGAGTTCATTTAGAAATGGAAGACTTTTGTAACATTATAAATGTCTTGCTGAGTCATTTAATGCATCCTTTCTGAATAAAAAAAAAAAAAAAAAAAAAAAGGAAAATCGTCCTGATCCATACTCTCAGACAAAAGTGATAACATGATCCAGGAGATATTGTGATGGTACAGAGGAGAGGCGTCACAGAGGCGGGAATCTCTGTGTGGTTGTGTACAATAGTGGTTGTTTTTGCAGTGAGTAAAGGCAGACGGAGCCCTTGCCCTCAGTAGAGTTGGTAATATGACCTGCCGGCTGTTGTCATCCAACAAGTAGTGGAAATATGGGGTTTCATCACACCAGTGACAGAACTGAAGAAAGAGCTCCACATGATGCTCTGAAGAGAGAGATAATTGAGTTGAATATGAAGCCAGACATACCGCCATGTTTGACATATATTTGGAATAGTTGTGAATGTTCTCAGAATCGCTCGGATAACAAAATAAATGAGCAGCGTTTGTTTGATTTGATTGCTTTGATTATTGTTGTTTTTGGAGCTCTGGCCTCTTGAGAGAACTAAAGCAAATCCTGGCGCTGGAAAGAGAATATTGCATTTATCATAAAGATAAAACTTTCATTGTGATCATTTGTTATGTTTGCTACAGCATAAATAACCATACTGTTATCTTCAAAGAGTCCTATACATCTTTATTATATGAGGACAGTCGTTTGCATCATGTTCTGTCTGGAAATCGTCTAATAATACATGCATCAGCTTTCCTTAAACAACTTCTTCAACACTCAAAGGTTGGGTTGAAAGAACAGTTCACACAAATATCTGTCGAACTTCTGTTACACTTTATTTTAAGGTGTCATTGTTACAGTGTGATATTTAAGTACTGAGTAATATGAATTAACAACATGTACTTACTATAGGGTTAGGATGAGGGTTTGGTTGAGAGTTAGTTGCATGTAGTTATGCATAATTTACTGTTATTACTATAGTATGTAACATATTTAACAAGGACACTGTAAAATAAAGTGTTACCCTTTTTCTTTCTGTGGAAACTGAAATAATTTCATATAAAGAGAATATATGAAAACAACCTGGTCACTGTTTTACATTTAATAGTTTTACATTGTGTATGTTTTACATCTCAGTAAATGAGAACTGGGGCTTCAAGCTTGAAATGACTGAACAGATCAGCATTAAAATGGTTTGCGAACAACTCATTCTTTTTTTTTTTTTAACTGAATCAACTGATTCTTTAAATAGATTCAACTCAATCAAGTGATTCATTCAATGACAAATCAGATATTTCTACTCTCACAGACCTCCAGATTATTAGTCAATCAATATTGTCTTCGTTTTCAGTCTGTTTTTCCACACAAAGCCACAAATTGTTTTATTAATACTTTGGTATAAGCTTTTATTTTCATATTTTTAGTGGTCATGTAATTTTTAGTTTAATTTTTAGTCATTTTGTCTTTTTTTTTTTTCTTTTTCAGTATTAGTATTAGTTTCGTTTTTATTTATTTATTTTACAATATTTCTAATTTCTACATTTTTCAACTTTACATTTTATTTTATTTTCAGCTTTAAAGGGTGGGAGTTGGCTCACCCTTTGCAGCTCTAACAGCTTCAACTCTTCTGGGAAGGCTTTCCACAAGGTTTAGGAGTGTGTTTATGGGAATTTTTGACCATTCTTCTAGAAGTGCATTTGTGAGGTCAGGCACTGATGTTGGACGAGAAGGCCTGGCTCGCAGTCTCCGCTCTAATTCATCCCAAAGGTGTTCTATCGGGATGAGGTCAGGACTCTGTGCAGGCCAGTCAAGATCCTCCACACCAAACTCGCTCCTCCATGTCTTTATGGACCGACGCTTTGTGCACTGATGCACAGTCATGTTGGGACAGGAAAGGGTCATCCCCAAACTGTTCCCACAAAGTTGGGAGCGTGAAATTGTCCAAAATGTCTTGGTATGCTGAAGCATTAAGAGTTCCTTTCACTGGAACTAAGGGGCCAAGCCCAACCCCTGAAAAACAACCCCATCCCATAATCCCCCCTCCACCAAACTTTACACTTGGCACAATGCAGTCAGGCAAGTCCCGTTCTCCTGACAACAACCCAGACTCATCCATGGGATTACCAGACAGAGAAGCGTGGTCTCCACTGCTCTAGTTTTTAGTATTTTTTAGTAATTTTGTTGTGTTTTTCTTTTTCAGTATTAGTATTAGTTTTGTTTTTATTTATTTTGCAATATTTCTCATTTCTAAGTTTCTCAACTTTACATTTTATTTTATTTTCAGCTTTATTTCAGTTAACAGAAATGTTTTTCATAGTTTTAGTGAACGATGAAGCCACCATACTGAATGCATATCATAAGTGGGATGAGGTAACATAATCATAAAGCAACATAAAATGTGGAGTGAAACATACACAATGTAAAATGAGGCAAAGTAAACCAGCACAAAATAGCCTAATTTAACTTAAAACTCCTATCTTGAATAACTTCAGAATTCCTGGACTATATAGTGCAAAAGTCATATGGACTGCTTTCATTATGCTTTTAAAAATTCTCCTTTTGTGTTCAACTGGAAAAAATAATAATAACAGTAATGGATGACATGGTGAATAATTGCTTTATTAAAAATGGAATGCCACATTATCCCATCTCCTCCGACGTTTCTCAATGGATTTATAAATGACATGCTGAAACGTGAGATCTGACTGTGTGTCTGTTGAGTCTAGAAACCCTGAAGCTCTTCATCTGTTGTCCTTCTCAAAACTAATCTTCATGGCTCATTTGCTCCATCTGCTGGTAATTTACTTTAGCGATAAACACATCATTTGCATTTGTTAAGCATTAGCCTAACATTTTGTTGTTATTTTTGCTTGAAAAGGCCACACACATTCATTTTTGAAATAATGAATAATTTGTTGAATAAATAAAGTTGTGATCTATAGGCCTGAATATGCTTCGCAACAGAAAAGCCTCTATCTGACTTTAACCTTATTTTTAGAGCAATGATGCTGAAAATTCAGCTTTGCATCACTGGAATAAATTACATTTTACTATATATTCACATAGAAAACAGTTATTTTAAATTGCAATAATATTTCACAATATTACTGTTTTTACTGTATTTTTGACCAAATAATTGCAGCTTTGGTGAGCAGAAGAGACTTTTAAAGGAGCACAAAAACATTTTAAAAATAATTACCGACCCCAAACTTTTGAACAGTTGTCTGTTAAAATGATTTGTTATTTTATGCAATATTTCTGCAACATACTAACTACACTATATTGCCAAAAGTTTTGGGAAGCCTGCCTTTACATGCACATGAACTTTAATGCCATCCCATTCTTAATCCGTAGGGCTTAATATGGAGTCGGCCCACCCTTTGCAGCTCTAACAGCTTCAACTCTTCTGGGAAGGCTTTCCACAAGGTTTAGGAGTGTGTTTATGGGAATTTTTGACCATTCTTCTAGAAGTGCATTTGTGAGGTCAGGCACTGATGTTGGATGAGAAGGCCTGGCTCGCAGTCTCCGCTCTAATTCATCCCAAAGGTGTTCTATTGGGATGAGGTCAGGACTCTGTGCAGGCCAGTCAAGCTCCTCCACACCAAACTCGCTCCTCCATGTCTTTATGTGCTCCAGTGCACAAAGTCATGTTGGGACAGGAAGGGGCCATCCCCAAACTGTTCCCACAAATTTGGGAGCATGAAATTGTCCAAAATGTCTGGGTATGCTGAAGCATTAAGAGTTCCTTTCACTGGAACTAAGGGGCCAAGCCCAACCCCTGAAAAACAACTCCACACCATAATCCCCCCTCCACCAAACTTTACACTTGGCACAATGCAGTCAGGCAAGTCCCGTTCTCCTGCAACCGCCAAACCCAGACTCGCCCATCAGATTGCCAGACAGAGAAGCGCGATTGGTCACTCCAGAGAACACGTCTCCACTGCTCTAGAGTCCAGTGGCGGCGTGCTTTACTCCACTGCATCCCATGCTTTGCATTGCACTTGGTGATGTAAGGCTTGGATGAGCTGCTCGGCCATGGAAACCCATTCCATGAAGTTTTCTACGCACTGTTCTTGAGCTCATCTGAAGGCCACAGAAGTTTGGAGGTCTGTAGCTATTGACTCTGCAGAAAGTTGGTGACTTCTGCGCCCTGTGACCCTCAGCATGCGCTGACCCCGCTCTGTGATTTTACATGGCCTATCACTTCGTAGCTGAGTTGCTGTTGTTCCCAATCGCTTCCACTTTGTTATAATCCCACTAACAGTTGAGCATGGAATATTTAGTAGTGAGGAAATTTCAGGAATGGACTTATTGCACAGGTGGCAACCTATCACGGTACCACGCTTGAGTTCACTGAGCTCCTGAGAGCGACCCATTCTTTCACAAAGAAGCGTCTGCATGCCTAGTGCTTGATTTATACACCTGTGACATGAAGGGATTGAACACCTGAACTCAGGGATTCGGAGGGGCGGCCCAATACTTTTGGCAATATAGTGTATAACACTAATACAGTGGCCTCAAGTATTTGGACACACTCCAGTAAAATGTTACATTTGACAAAACATATCAAACCAAGTTTAAGTCGTCAGGTTTCACTTAGTTTTTAATGTTTAAAAAAAAAAAAAAATTTAATGTAATGCATTGCAACTCATACTGTACGTTTGCGTGACTTAACAGCTCAAAATACTTTTTAAGGTCGCTGTCTGTATGATCTGAAACATTTGTTTATGAATCACACTGATTTACACCTCTTTGTGTTCATCACATTTGCCATATTATATGTCTGCAAACATCTGGCCTCAGATCAGTGGTGTGACTGTGGTCACTGCTGAATGTGCTGATAGCAGATGTGTGCGGTCCGCTCCAGATGTTAAGGTCAGTTCCCGTTCCAGGTTAATTCAAGCAAGCTTCACTTCCTCCCTGCAGTCGTGACCGTTTGCGCTGTGTGTTACATGAAGGCTCCACGGTTTCCCCACAATAAAAAACGGGCATCCATACTATAAGATCTCTGGCCACCCAAAACCATCCCAGTGTGGTAATGAAAGTCAACGTTTATTGGGAGCAATAGGCATTTTATGATCCGCCATCGACAGATACAGCAGAATGATTTATTCCTCTGGCCCGACGGCGTCTCCTGTGGGAAACGTTACAGGACATTGAGGTTATAGAGGATGTAAAACAAACCCATATAGTGTCATCATCTAAGCCCTATAAAAGCAGTTTGGTGGTTCCTCGCATTCCTCCGTTCACACGGAACAGCTGGACGGAGAACTACGGATCACTGGGGTCTCAGGATGTGTTTTTAAAAGTTGGATTTCCTTAAAACGCAGCACTTATTGCACAAGACGCAGAGAAAATGTGAGATGGTTTGGTGAAAGACGGCCTTATAGCGCGTTTGTAGATGGTTGTTACATTTTCTCTTTTTGTCCCAAGGTTGATTTTTATTTTAGAATAATTTGATTTGTTTTTTGTTCACATTAAAAATTACTAGAAACATTTTTTTTTCTCATACCTTAATTTATCTTTACTACTTTTGACTGGCTTGGGTATTAATTGTATTGTTTTTGCTTTTTCAAGCTTTTAATTTTTTTCAAGATATATTTTAATATATATATATATATATATATATATATATATATATATATATATATATATATATATATATTTTAATTCCAATCATTTGTGTAGAGTGACATTTTGTGTGGAAAAACTTTTAAAAAATTTTTATATTCATTTTATTATTTTTAAAAAAGTTTTTTTTTTTTTTTTTTAAATATTTTTAAATAATATTATATATGTGATAAAAATGATCAAAAAGTTTAAAAATATAAAAAGACATAAAAAACTTTTTTAAATTTTTAAATAATATTTTGCATAATAATAATAATAATAATATGTAAACTAAATAAAACAAATTGTTATGAGGGTCTCCAAATTTCATTCTAATAGGTTAAAAAGCGCGGTGAGGAATGCTTTTGTTCATTCACCGTCTAATTCAGATTATCAGCAGGGACTACAATCGCCAGGGTCTTTTTGGGGTGCAGGTACCATCTTAACATCAAGTATGAACACTGGAGCTGTATTTGTCAGAGCGCTGATCTGAAGTAAACCACTGACCGGATCTGCAGTATCAGCTACTACTTTCCTGCAGGTCATGGTGGTTTCCTGTGAACTTCTCATATTCAACAGCTGTAATTCAGCATATTTGGATTGTTATTGGTTCATTTTAATAAGTAATTAGTCACTGATACTGGAATGCATTTTTTAAGTAACCCTTCCAGCCCTGCGTACCATATATTTTCAAAGAATTGAGTTTTAATGACACACAGTGAGAGAAGTATTTCCCACTCATGAGCATCAGTGACCTCAGCAGTTCTGTGTGTGTGTGTGTGTGTGTGTGTGTGTTCACACAGGATGGACACAGACTGTATATCAGGGCAAGAGCCGTTCTGTAAATAACCTGTAATCCCGCAGGTCCTTCAATGGATTCTGCAGATGTTTCTTCTCAGGATGACGAGAACCTATGTTATGAAACTCAGAGTGTAATACCAGTTTATTACAGATTTGAGTATCCATCCATCTCTCTGTCTAATATGACGTAACATAAATCCATCCGTCCGTCCGTTTCTCAGTTTAATATGATATAAAGTAAATCCATCTGTCCGTCCGTCCATCCATCCATCCATCCATCCATCCATCCATCCATCCATCCATCCATCCATCCATCCATCCATCCATCCATCCATCCATCCATCATCCATCATCATCCATCCATCTCTCAGTTTAATATGATATAAAATAAATCCATCCATCCATCCATCCATCCATCCATCCATCCATTCCATCCATCATCCATCCATCCATCCATCCATCCATCCATCCATCCATCCATCCATCCATCCATCCATCCATCCATCCATCCGTCTATTTCTCAGTTTAATATGATATAAAATAAATCCATCCATCCATCTATTTCTCAGTTTAATATGATATAAAATCCATCCATCCATCCATCCAGTTCTGTGTGTGTGTGTGTGTGTGTGTGTGTGTCCAGACTGTATATCAGGGCAAGGTCATCCATCCATCCATCCATCCATCCATCCATCCATCCATCCATCCATCCATCCATCCATCCATCCATTCCGTCCATCATCATCCATCCATCCATCCATCCATCCATCCATCCATCCATCCATCCATCCATCCATCCGTCTATTTCTCAGTTTAATATGATATAAAATAAATCCATCCATCCATCCATCCATCCATCCATCCATCCATCCATCCATCCATCCATCCATCCATCCATCCATCCATCCGTCATCATCCATCCATCTCTCAGTTTAATATGATATAAAATAAATCCATCCATCCATCCATCCATCCATCCATCCATCCATCCATCCATCCATCCATTCCGTCATCATCCATCCATCCATCCATCCATCCATCCATCCATCCATCCATCCATCCATCCATCCATCCATCCATCCATCCATCTATCATTCTCAGTTTAATATGATATAAAAATAAATCCATCCATCCATCTATTTCTCAGTTTAATATGATATAAAATCCATCCATCCATCCATCCATCCATCCATCCATCCATCCATCCATCCATCCATCCATCCATCCATCCATCCATCCATCCATCCATCCATTCCATCCATCCATCCATCCATCCATCCATCCATCCATCCATTTCTCAGTTTAATATGATATAAAATCCATTCATCCATCTATCCATCCATTTCTCAGTTTAATATGATATAAAGTAAATCCATCTGTCTGTCCGTCCGTCCGTCCGTCCGTCCATCCATTTCTCCATTTAATATGATATAAGATAAATCCATCCATCCATCCATAATTTTGCCTGTCTGTTTCTCTGTCTGTGTAATATGATGTAACATCCATCCATCCAGACGTAAAATAAATCTATCCACCCGTCTGTCTGTCACATGTAACATTTATTTGAAAAAAAGTATTTAGAAACGTTTCAATGTTTATTGCAAATTTAAGGATCAGGCAGAAGCTTTCATACAGTACATTATTCAGTTATTGAAACTGAAGGCATATCTGTTGTAATATCTTATTTTGACCGCAAGGCACCAAAAAAAAAAAAAGCTTTTTATAGCAGTTAAGGCAAACGGGTATGTTACAGTAAGCTGCCTTCAGCATTGTTTGCTGCTCAGATTTTCACACACGTTTCTAGCAACACTTGGTAAGTGTCAATGCTACAGAAAGACATTTAAAAACATGGTTATTTCAAGATCAATGGGGCTTAGTATAATGTTTTAACAGTCAATAGAGAATTCAGTATGTACTAATGTAAGAGACAAAAAACTCATTCTCTCAGACAAAAATTAGTCAAACAATTAAAAGTTTGGGTCACATTGTTTATGAAGCTGTAGTGCCACCTTGTGGACAGCTTCTGGAACTGCAGGAACTGAGCTTCAGCGAACACATTAGTTTGCCACATGTCGAGTGAGCTGTTGGTAAATAAAAAAAGACTGTTTTCAGTTCAGTCAATTAGATCTTTTTTTGTTTCAAACATGCATTAAATTAATATTATGCTTTTTCCATGTTCATCTTTCTTTATAGTGTGTAATGCTGCTGTTTGAGCATGAGAGCGTCCCTCCAGCGGGAGTTCTTCTCTATATCAGTGTCAGTGCTCCTGAACTCCCTGAAACGCCTCCATTGTAGTCTTGAGTTTTCTTCCGGGAACGAACACATCACAATATTCCTCATTTAAATAATTCATGCAGAATAAAGGGGCGGGGCCTGTTTGAGTTAGTTAGTCGAAACTGCCGGTTATGGTAAGGGGCGGGACATTTCCCAAACACACTCAAAGCGCTTGACCAATCACAACACACTGCTCCAGCCGACCAATCAGAGCACAGTGTGCTTTTCAGAAGGAGGGGCTTCATAGAGACAGGAAGTGGTGCCTGTCATACAAATCATTAATAAATAAGAGCTTACTGACACTCGCCTTTTTATCCAGTCAAGTAAAGGAGCAGGAAATGAGCAGCACCATGGATCATTGTAAGAGTTCAAACACTCAGTCTGCTTCTGTGCAGGTCTTTTTGTATTTGACAGGACCTGTAGACACAAACAACATTCTTTCAGTAAAATAAAAAGTCTTAAAGTCTCTCTTAAAGTGCAGTGTTAATGATAGTAAAGTCTGGCTGGCGCTCTCAAACATGTTTGGTCAAGGTGTGATTAGATTAAGTGCTGAGATCCTGCACATGTTGACCTTGCTCTTACAAGTGCAGGATTATCCCTAGAAAGCATTGAGAGCGTGTGTGTGTGTCTGTGTGTGCATTGCCATGTTAACATACAGACATTTCAGAGGATGACATCAATCAACAACACTGACTTGAAAGCAGAAGTCAATATTATTGAAGTGTGAGAACTAGATTTTCCCTTTCAAAGAATTTAGGTAGTCACAGAAATCAATTTGGCTGTATAGAACAAATATAATTTTACATAAACTTTTGTTTACTTGTGCGCATCATCCACTTTAACTCTCTAGCTCCACTCTGTTTGGACCAACCCCTCTGAAGGATTCATCCTCTCCCATAATGCACCAGGATTCCTCTGTGACCTTCCTTCCCAGGATTCAATATGACATCTTTCATGGTTCAGCTGCAGGTCAGTTGGCCTATTTTCTCAGATATAAGTGGAAGTGTTCCTGAACAACATAAAACATTTCAAAAAGTTACTGTAAAGACAAATCAGTGACATTGTTCACTTTGAATATTTCATAGAAATAAAAAAAATGCAATTATTTGATCAAATATACAGTAAAAACCATAATACTATGAAATAACTGTTTTCTATGTGAATATGTTAAAGTGTAATGTGATCAAAGCTGAATTTATCATCATTTCTCCAGTCTTCAGTGATCAAACTGAATGTGTCCTTGCTGAATAAAAGAGTTTCTTTTAAGAAAATCTCACCTCAAACAGCAAAAATATTTCTAAATGTTTCTTGAGCATCAAATCCTCATATGAGAATGATTTCTGAAGGATCATGTGACACTGAAGACTGGAGTAATGGTGCTTTGATCACAGGAATAAACAGGGTTCCCACTCTTTTTCAGAGATCATTTTCCAGGACATTATAAATTTTACTACGGCGGGAATAAAAGACAAGCATCACGCCAAATAGAATTTAAAGGTAATTATGACTTTTTCTCGCAATTGTGAGATAATATGTGGCGAGGTGGACGAGCGAGAGACGTGGGAGGAGCGAGCGAGACCGGTGCATGATTGAGAGCGAGCGTCACCTGGTCTCAAGTGCTCTCATGAGGGAGCTCGGAGGCATATAAGGATGAGCGACACCAGTGAAGGATGAGCGTCTCGCTCGCTCCTCCCATGTCTCTCGCTCGTCTACCTCGCCACAACATAATTGTGATATAAACTCCAACATTTATAAAGTCATTTATAAACAGTGTTGGGAGTAACATGTAACTAAAAAAATGTTTTTAATCAAGTAATGCAATTACAATTGCTGAAATTTAAATGAGTTTGTTACTCGCGTTACTCTCTTTTGTGAAAAATAAATAAAATTACGCTTGCAGGCGAAGCTCAAATCTGCAAGTTTTTTTAATCCTCCCTATTACACTTTGTTGCAGCCATTAAAATAGTTCAGTTTTGTTTTTAATATCAAAAAAGTTATATTTTGTTTTGTTTCTTTATCAAGTTAATTTAGACAAATGTTTGGAGCATTTTTTGTTTGTTAAAGTTTTTATTTTTTTAAAGTGACAACCAAGCGGCCAGCGGCCGACAGTGAGTTAACCCGGCGCTTTAGCCTCTCAAATCAACACTTGACTTCTCTTGCCTACAATAGAATCCATAGACACATCAAACACTTCAAGCATCACAATGCTAGTTTAAATGTTTAGCATACTATCACCACCACCACCACCACCACAGTGAAAAGGCATTTTTGATAAGTTGAGGTTAGGCTGATCGTAGGCGCTCGCAAACGAAACGGGCTACACAATCGAAACATGCAGGTTGTCTTACCTTACACCTCTCTGCAAAACGAATATAAATCCGATCTTCAATATATAGCCTATAACACGCTCTCACACGTTTATTTTTTAACAATTTGCCAGGAGTAAAATTTACATATGTGGTTTAAACAACCAGATGCATTTACATTTGTCCAGTTTTGCCTGAAATGCGTCCCAGACCACCTTCTGAATCGGTTTGTTTGAGTGACCGCATTTAAATCCGTCTCAAAAAGGATTTCGGAAGGCATTACTTCTGGTATTTTCACGATCGGATAGATATCTTGTCAGAGAAAACCAATGAAGTGAGCAGGTGTAAAAAGGCCATAACTCTCCCAGCTGTGCCGAAGGAACGCTCACTGTTCCTGCTGGACTCTAAACACCGCACTACTGCTTGATCTGAAGGCCTGGTGCCCTGTTGATTACAATAAATAGGTCTCAAAATTATGTTTATTGTGCTTGGCTGTTCAGTACTGTTCATATTTACATTTAAAAAGCAGACATAAAAATAACTTAAAAGTTACTTTCCTAGTAACTAATTACTTTTGATATACAGTAATTGGCAAAGTAATTAAATTACTTTTAAAAGAAGTAACTAGTAACTAACTAATTACTAATTCTCTGTAACTTCCCCAACACTGATTATAAAGTCAGAATTGTGAGATATAAACTTCTCAATTCTGAAAAAAGTCAGTCTTTTTTTACCTCAGAATTGGACTTTATAAATCGCAATTATGAGTTTATATCTCACTATTCTGAGAAAAGTAGTAAGATTTGTGAGATATAAACTCGCAATTGTAAGAATTTGCGTTTATATCACTCAATTCTGAATTTATAACAATTATATCTTGCAATTTTGACTTTATAACACATTATATAATCACAATTATGTAAACTCACAATTGCGAGAACTTTTTTAATTGTGAGATAAAAAGTTACAAATACTTTTTATCTCCTTTTTTGTTTTATTCAGTGGCAGAAACAAGCTTCCATAGTTTATTGCTATTACTTAACTGTTTTTAATATGAGCTCTTAATCATACGTTATGACAAATGTTCTTGTGTCAATATCATTGAAAAACAAACAAAAAAATTACAACTATTTTAATGCTTTGTTTAATGTAATTTAATGTAATTGTTTTGGGCCAGTGATGAACTTTTTGTTCTCGGCTAAAGACAAATCGAAGAACTTTTCATGGACACTTTACATTTTCTCTCATTTTCAAATTTGTCATTAATTTTTTGCAGGTTTTCAAGGTTTTCCAGGATGAGAGGGAACCCTGATTAAATTACATTTTACTATATGTTCATATAGAAAACAGTTATTTTACAAACCCGATTCCAAAAAAGTTGGGACACTGTACAAATTGTGAATAAAAAAGGAATGCAATAACTTACAAATCTCATAAACTTATATTTTATTCACAATAGAATATAGATAACATATCAAATGTTGAAAGTGAGACATTTTGAAATGTCATGCCAAATATCGGCTCATTTTGGATTTCATGAGAGCTACACATTCCAAAAAAGTTGTGACAGGGAGCAATAAGAGGCCGGAAAAGTTAAATGTACATATAAGGAACAGCTGGAGGACCAATCTGCAACTTATTAGGTCAATTGGCAACATGATTGGGTATAAAAAGAGCCTCTCAGAGTGGCAGTGTCTCTCAGAAGTCAAGATGGGCAGAGGATCACCAATTCCCCCAATGCTGCGTGCCAAACATACTGGAGCAATATCAGAAAGGAGTTTCTCAGAGAAACACTGCAAAGAGTTTGAAGTTCTCATCATCTACAGTGCATAATATCATCCAAAGATTCAGAGAATCTGGAACAATCTCTGTGCGTAAGGGTCAAGGCCGGAAAACCATACTGGATGCCCGTGATCTCCGGCCCTTAGACGGCACTGCATCACATACAGGAATGCTACTGTAATGGAAATCACAACATGGGCTCAGGAATACTTCCAGAAAACATTGTCGTGAACACAATCCACCGTGCCATTCGCCGCTGCCGGCTAAAACTCTATAGGTCAAAAAAGAAGCCATATCTAAACATGATCCAGAAGCGCAGGCGTTTTCTCTGGGCCAAGGCTCATTTAAAATGGACTGTGGCAAAGTGGAAAACTGTTCTGTGGTCAGACCAATCAAAATTTGAAAAACTGGGACGCCATGTCATCCGGACTAAAGAAGACAAGGACAACCCAAGTTGTTGTCAGCGCTCAGTTCAGAAGCCTGCATCTCTGATGGGATGGGGTTCATGAGTGTGTGTGGCATGGGCAGCTTACACATCTGGAAAGGCACCATCAATGCTGAAAGGGATATCCAAGTTCTAGAACAACATATGCTCCCATCCAGACGTCGTCTCTTTCAGGGAAGACCTTGCATTTTCCAACATGACAATGCCAGACCACATACTGCATCAATTACAACATCATGGCTGCGCAGAAGAAGGATCCGGGGACTGAAATGGCCAGCCTGCAGTCCAGATCTTTCACCCATAGAAAACATTTGAGCATCATAAAGAGGAAGATGCCACAAAGAAGACCTAAGACAGTTGAGCAACTAGAAGCCTGTATTAGACAAGAATGGGACAACATTCCTATTCCTAAACTTGAGCAACTTGTCTCCTCAGTCCCCAGACGTTTGCAGACTGTTAGAAAAAGAAGAGGGGATGCCACACAGTGGGAAACATGGCCTTGTCCCAACTTTTTTCAGATGTGTTGATGCCATGAAATTTAAAATCAACTTATTTTTCCCTTAAAATTATACATTTTCTCAGTTTAAACATTTGATGTGTCATCTATGTTGTGTTCTGAATAAAATATTGAAATTTGAAACTTCCACATCATTACATTCTGATTTTATTCACAGTTTGTACAGTGTGCCAACTGTAAAAAAAAACCTGTAAATTGCAATAGTATTTATAATAATAAGAGACTTCTTTAAAAAACATTAAAATTGATTTAATGTTTGGAAAACTGATTCCAAACTTTTGACCTGTAGTATTATTGTATTAACAGATTATATATTAACAGATTAAGTCTATTGTGGGTGTTGTGCATTCCCTCCATACCTTGAGCAGGACGGCAGAGAACCAGCTGCACCTCTGAAGGACAATTCCTCAACAACTGCAGCACTTGCTGTAGGGTCAGAGTTCACAGGCCAAATGTCAATTTAAGAGTAAATATGGTCTTGGTTGGCATCCCTTTGTTTGCTCAGAAAGGAATAATTGGACCATAATCAACACAAGTCCTGGCCCTTCACATGGTTTACGTTAATAATCCTATCATGTCTGGAATGGTTAAAGAAAAGCTCCCTTGTTACCTGATGGGACAAGCCCTTCAGTGGCTGTGCGTTAATCGACAGAATGACGTCTCCCTCCTGAATCTTGCCACTCTCCTCTGCAGGCTGACCTGGGAACAGCGTTCTTATTTGCACAATGGAGCCACAGTCGAGGGAAGTGTCCAGCTCTGAGATCAAAAAGCTGAAGCCCAGACCGTTCAGTCTCTTCTTAAGAGTCACTTCCTGAATGTTATCTGGGGACAGAATTAGACACATGTAAGCCAGACCTGTGGAGGTGACGTCACATGACCTGTGGAGGTAATCCTGAAGCACAGTGGACAGGGTGAACATTCTGTGAGTCCCCCTGTGGTGAAAATCAAGTTATTAATGTTGTTTGTTTGTCTATGTGGTGTTTTTAATATGCTTTCAGACAAACCATGTGCAGATTCATAAGTCAACACCATTGTTGAGTATATTCTCATTAAAACTGCAGTGAACCAAAGATAACGGTTCGAAATCGCTGGTGTTTCTGACGTCACAAACTACCTTGTAACCAATCCGGTCACGAGGGGGGCGGGGCTTTAGCATATCATTAACTATTCTCTGAAGCAGGGGGGTCTCAAGAGAAGCCATACCGGTATATTTTTCTGTTCATATGAAAAATCATGTACATTTAGCAATATAGCGGGTGAATTATGCATATGATGTATATTACGATGTTATGATGAACTACGTTCTATGATGTTCAGAGCGTTTCTGAGGATGCTGACTGACACTGAAGGCAGACTGAGATGGTGAACGGGAACATGGTTTGTGTAACATTAGCAACACATCATTAGCTGTTAGTCAAGCCAAAGGCTAATCATATTAATTACCGTTATGTGTCCAGTGTTGTAGAGAGCGATACATAAAACGCATTAACATTCTGATACATGGACTTGTAGACGAGCCTGTGTGAGTGAGTGGAGGCACATTCATGACTCCACGTATACTACCGCAAGAGGGAGGGGAAGTTATTCTGCACAGATTAAGATGATACATGTCATGGATAAATCATTTATAAGAAATACTGCAATATTCCATATAAAAATCAGAATTTATTTCATGGTGACTATAAAACCAAAACAAATATAAAACATTTAAAAAGGTTTCATTTTGGTGAGAGAAAGGGTAACATAGCTGATATTTGAACTTTTTGATGATATTCAATAGTCGAAGATGGTTTAAAAGGGTGCATATGATGATGTAGTCGTCTTCAAACTGAAACGGCAGTACAGAATCTGAATCAGTGTGTATAGCGTTAAAGTGGTGCATTTACATGCATCTTTTCATCTCTGACATAAAGCTGTAGTCTCTGGGCTTGACCCGAAGGGTCTCATCATCAGTGAAGCAGGCAGCTCTCATGGGACTCGGTGTGCGGACGGTGAGTGTGTTCGGTAACTCAGGGTTTATAGGCCGTTGCTGCAGCACAGAGCCTCCGTCCCGCTCCAGCACCAGAAAATGATGATGCACACAGGACAAATCACTTATGAGTTCAAGAAATACTGCAATATTCATATAAAAATCTCATAAATTTATTCCATAAGATTTGTGACTATAAGCTTTCAAAAAAATATATAAACAGCCAAAATCATTTGAATGGGCTTGGAGTTTAAGGT
>CM031954.1:21085591-21152233 GCA_018749465.1 Paracanthobrama guichenoti
TGGCCTTTCTGACCGTGGCATGGTGCACAGTTAGTTTGTGGATGGCCTTTCTGACCGTGGCATGGTGCACAGTTAGTTTGTGGATGGCCTTTCTGACCGTGGCATGGTGCACAGTTAGTTTGTGGATAGCCTCTGTGACCGTGGCATGTGGCACAGTTAGTTTGTGGATGGCCTCCATGTAATGGGACAGTTCATTTGTAGACGGCCTCTGTGACCATGGCATGGGACAAAGTTAGTTTGTGGATAGCCTCTGTAACCGTGGCATGGGACACAGTGAGTTCATGGATCACCTCCGTGGCCATAAAAGAGCAGGCAGAAATTTCAGAGATGGCCTCCTTGGCCATGAGAGGGTAGACAAAGGGTTCACAAGCAGACGCCGCTGCCTCGGGAGGAGCTGGGAAAGTGTGTGCAGCCAAAACACACAAGATGGCAGTTGCCATCACAGGCGGCGCTCAGGGACCACAGGACTTGAGACCACGTGACTTGGAAGCGCTGAGACTGCCTGCAACATTGGATACCAGTCCCAAACCCCTCGAGATAACTTTTGTGGATTCCGATGTGGTGGCCATGATGGCTGATGTCTATAGGCTATTTTTTCCAATTTCCACATACACAACGCTTACACAATCTCCAGTGACAGACTTCTGCATGCTGTTATTATTAGATCATTATATTTTGCAGGAGCTTACGAGTCATTTCTTTCTCCCGCTTCCCATGCACATATCAATATCTTCCCTCCCGCATCCGCACTCAGCAATTCAAAACTTGTCCAGTGCATCACTCTGTTGTGTCGGGTAAAAGACAAAACTGATAACAAGCTAAGACAATAAACCAATGAGAACATGACACACAAGTCAAATGAATCAATCAGGGCACATGAACTAAAGGGACTAAAAGACAAGATCACATGAGGGGCAAGGAAAATCACACGACCAACCAGGAAACAAGACTTTGTTTGTTGTTGTACTTTGTTTAGTGTCAAAACCTATAAAACTATAAAACAGTGTGCTTACAGCGATACTGACGCCCAGACTACCTCCAGATTTTTGAAGCGTCACAATAAACTCTTCAGGTCTCAGACTGATCAGAGACGCTGACCTGGAATAATCATCCTGTTTAAAAAACCAAAAAGAATGGACACAAATATTAGACACGATTCTGTCTCTCTAATATATACTCACACACACACACACACACACACACACACACACACACACACACACACACACACACACACACACACACACACACACACACACACAGGTGATTCTTTAACCACAGGCACATGCCATTCAAAGTTTAGGGTCGGTAAGATTTGATTATGTCGCATTTATTTGATAAAAAATACAGTAAAACAATAATATTGTGAAATATTGCTACAATTTCAAACAACTAAAAATGTCCACCATAACCATAAAAAACACAATCCACCATAAAAATATGATTACATTTTAAAAACATTGATGATCTAAACAGTGAAATAGTCATAAACGATTCATTGTAAAGAAAAAAATATAGATTTTTACTTTTCACAATTCCAGTGGGCCAAAATTGCATATAGATAAAGAAACAATCATGCATCTACACAGCACAAATACACACAAACATTCATAGAAAGCAACAAGCCAGCCTTTGAAGGAACTTGTATATAATTTTCAGTACCTGTGCATTTACAATGCGAACCTCAGGAATGTGGAGCCTGCTGGTGCCTTTAGGGGTCATCATAACACTGACCAGCTCATCCAGATAGTCGTCCCCTGCTCGACTGTCAGCCAGTATTGTGCTCTGCGACGCGCAGTTCCTCTCTGCCAGATGATCAGCACCTCCACGCTTATACAGAGCTGATGATTTCACAACGCCATATTTACACACATACTTGTTATCACAAGTGTGGCTATTGCTGCAAATATACCCGTGCGACTTATGACTGGTTTTGTGCTCCAGGGTCACACATCACACGTGCAGCAGGATATAAAAGAGCATGATTGTACCTTTTGGCTGTGAGACAATAAGCTCCACCTCACTGGAGCTGTTCTGCATGATGTCAGCAGCCTCGCTGAAGGACACGCCCTCCAGACTGAGCTGGTTGAGAGAAATCAGTCGACCACCTGGTTGAAAGATGTAGCTCGCCTTTACAAATGTTCATACAGCGACTTCTGGGGTTATGGCTTGATGTTTCAATATGAAATAATCTGAGGATCATAAGGATTCACCTGGTTTGATGCGTCCATCTCGGTCAGCTGGGCCTCCGGGTACAATGGATGCAATGAAGATGCCAAGGTCCAGTTTCCCAGAGCTGTCTTCTCCAACAATAACAATACCTAGAGGCAAAATGAATAAAGAGTGAATTAATATTCTATGTACACGCATGCGATAAAATGAGCTAAAGTAACACAATTGCTGAACATTTTGTCACTACTTACTTTTATTATTTATCCACTTAAATAAGTAAAATTGAGGTTTAATTAATCCATTTGTGTTGGGACTACCTGAATAACTTTAGTTCCCAGCATGCTTTGCATTGGACTGGATCGGGAGAGTAAATGTTGAAATTAAGTGTTGAAATTTAAAGGGGACCTATTATGCCCTTTTTCAAAGGTTTGATTTTGTTTTTGGGGTCTAATAGGTTATCAAAAACACATATATTTCCCTATATTCTCCATTGTGGCAGCTCTTCTTTTTCCAGTCTGTCAGTAAAGCTCTGTTTAGTTCCTGTCTCTATGAAGCTCCTCCTTCTGAAAAGCACACTGTGATTGGTCGGCTGGAGCAGTGTGTTGTGACTGGTCAAGCGCTTCGAGTGTGTTTAGGAAATGTCCCGCCCCTTACCATAACCGGCAGTTTCAGGGAGTTCAGAAACACGGACACTGATATAGAGAAGAACTTTGTGCTTTGTGACTTTGCAGAGCTTTGCTCAAACAGCAACATTACACACTAAAGAGAGTCAGTTATGTTCAGTTATGTTAGATATTTAAAGTTTATATTACCTAATTTTTTAAAGTCAGCTTTGTAATGTATTGACAAATGTTAGGTGGGCGCCAGGTGCGACGCAAGTGTTTTTTGCTAGTTTCACCCTGACGCAGTTTTCATTTTCATGCCCAGCTCCACGTTGTTTAAATATCAAATCCATCTGTTCACCTGGTCTGAAAGTGAGGTGTGTTCAGAAGCATTGTTGGCGCATTGCTATGACACCGACTGCGCCATTGACCAACAAAAACTTGGTCTAAAGTCAATAGTGCAGTATTTTTTGTGTTATTTAAAGTGCACGTTAGTAATATGTGCCTATAGGCGGTGCACAACGCGCATGCGTTATTACACACATGCAGCAGCGCACACACATTTATAAATATTACAAATAAAGCGATTCCTCTCTGAAGAAGCGTTCAGTCTTTCCGCTCATGTAAATAATGAATCTGCCATGGTACGAGCACAACTGGCTTTTAAAGGGAAAGGGAGATGAGACTCTGATTGGTTTATTGCACGTTACCCAAAACACACCCGTGACTCATTAAGAGATGAGGAACAACCCTTTTCGGACCATGCGCTACTATTTTTTTGAGTAGATTCAGTGCATATCAGTTAATAATGAGGAGTCCGTAATCCACTTACCAAGGCCAACTTTGGGGTCCTTTTTGAGGGAAACACAGATTATTTCTCTCTCTGGAGGTCGGGAACTTGTTGGAGTATCTGTGAGAAAAGGTCACATTGCATTGCGCAGTTTCTCAATGAAAGAGTGTGAATAGGTTCATGTCATGGGTTGATTGTCAGTCCTACCTCTTAAAGGAGAGGACACTGAAGGGAATTCAGAGCAACGCTTCGGAGAGCTACAGGAGCTTCTCTGTAGAGCTGGACTTTGGGATCTAGAAGTGAAACAAACAGACAAGACACCATCAGAACACTGAATAAAGCCAGGTTCAACATTGAGTTTGAATATCTAAATTTATTACTACATTAATCAGAAAATACTGTAAACAACAACAAAAAATATATATTTAGGAATAAAATGTTATATAAATCAGGCGAATGATATATGAACAAACCCCTCAGTAAAAACCTTCAGAATATACAGACAAATGTAAAGTTTGGTGTATGTAAAGCTGCTGACATGGAGATTTCTGACTAATAAAGTGTAAGAAAATAAACTCTCAAATATGTATTTTGGATGCTTTCTTTTCAATAGTAGGAATGATGACAGCAAAATAGCCCAATATTGATCAGTGGCATGAAAAACCAACTGTTTTGCCTGTAATGTCTTTACTTAAAAAGGACCAATTATGCTTTTTTTTTTTTTTTTTTTTTAACATGTTCTGTTCCCTTTCGAAGGAACTCTTTTGCACTGCGTCCAGAACGCATATGGGGAATGCATATGGGCATGGCAGGGCGGACGAAAAGTGAGTTCCTGTTCTTAGGGAACATAGGTTATATACGTAACCCGAGACGTTTTCTTTAGCGTGTAATGTTTCTTGTTTTAGCAACATTGCACAAATAAATATCAAATAATGGTCAAATAAACTGAGCCTCGGTGAGCAGAATAGACTTCTTTCAAAACAAATTTATTATTAAATGAAATTAATTATTAAATTAATTTTTGAATTACAAATATTGTGACATTTTCTTAAGGATACTCCATTTGACAAAATGTGCTTTTACCTGGTTTAATACTTTTCTTTGAATTAGGAGGTTTATGCCAAACTATTTGTACCAAAGGGTTTTCTTTTCTTCTTTCCTTCAATTTTAATATTTCTTTACAGGGTTTAAAGTCATAAATGCATAACAAATGAACATGAAAAACCTCTTCAAAGTTTTAAAGCACAAAGTTCTTCTCTATATCAGTGTCAGTGCTCCTGAACTCCCTGAAACGCCTCCATTGTAGTCTTGAGTTTTCTTCCAGGAGAACGAACACGTCACAATATTCCTCATTATAATAATTCATACGCAGCATAAAGGGGCGGGGCCTGGTTGAGTTAGTTAGTAGTGTGTTGAAACTGCCGGTTATGGTAAGGGGCGGGACATTTCCTAAACACGCTGGAAGAGCTTGACCAATCACAACACACTGATCCAGCCGACCAATCAGCACAGTGTGCTTTTCAGAAGGAGGGGCTTCATAGAGACAGGAACTAAACAGAGCTTTACTGACAGACTGGGAAGAGAGGAGCTGCAACAATGGAGAATATGTGGAAAATACCTAGAGCCCAAAAACAAAAGCAAGGGCATACTATGGCCTCTTTAATACAAAGACAGGTCCATGGTAGTACATGATACGGGATACATGAGTTTGTTCTCACCCGATGGTGTCTAATAAGTCTCTCTGTTGTTTGATCTTTGCTTCGAGGCGGGTAGCAATGTCCTCACAGAGTTTGCTCATGGAGTTGATGGCAGTGGCATCAAGGCGTCCGTCGTTGAACGCTACCTCGTTGTTCTGAGCTCGGCACATGGCTGCATACTGCACAATACTCTCCTCTACAGAAACATTCACACGGCTGCTTATTGTGAACCACTTACATAAAGCCCAACTAAAAATAGCTTAACATTTTGGATTTAACAGCTGATGTGGACTAACCTGAAGCGAGGCTGTGTGTGAGCTGGCGAGAGCTCATCTCCTTGTGAAACTTGTGCTGTGCGGTGCAGAGGTCGCAGAGGTATTTGGCAACTTTCGATTTTTCGGTCAGAAAGATCTGCTTCTTTTTACTGGTGCTGCTCTCAATGACAAACTTACGTCGCTGTGTTGATGAGAACAAAGGAGTAAGAATTATTATGTGGACAGATGTCATCCAGTTAAATTATACAGTCCCCTATTTATTAGCTTTTTAATTCAGTTTAATTCACACAATGTAATTATCCCCCCCCAAAAAATATTACATTAATTAAAGTGACAATAAAGACAATAAAGGGTTTCCACAGTTTGCACAAAAACAGCAAAAGCTATTTTAAACATTAATAATGAGAAGAACCATTATTAACAATCAAGCACCAATAATAATTGATCATCACATCCTCATATGCGAATGATTAGTGGAGGATCATGTGACACTGAAGACTGGAGTAATTATGATAAATCCAGCTTTGACATCAGGAATAAATTACACTTTACAATGCATTTGAATAGAACATACTTTTAAATTGTAATAATATTTCACAATATTACTGTTTTTACTGCGTTTTTGCTCAAATAAATGGAGCCTTGGTAAGCAGAAGAGATCTTTTAAAACATTTTTAAAAATCTTATGGAACTTCACAAATATAATTATTTTTTGAATTACGAATATTGTGACATTTTCTTAAGGATACCCCATTTGACAAAATTAGCTTTTTACCTGGTTTTATTACTTTTAATAATTATATAATACTAAAAGAAAAATAATAAAAGTTTATGCCAAACCACTTGTAGCAAAGGGCTTTCTTTCCTTCTTTCCTTCAGTTTTGACATTTCTTTGCAGGGTTTAAAGACATAAATTTATAGGTGGTGAAAAAAGTACAATATATATATATATACACACCGATCAGGCATAACATGACTAATATTGTGTTGGTCCTCCTTTTGCTGCCAAAACAGCCCTGACCCGTCGAGGCATGGACTCCACTAGACCCCTGAAGGAGTGCTGTGATATCTGGCACCAAGATGTTAGCAGCAGATCTTTTAAATCCTGTAAGTTGCGAGGTGGGGCCTCCATGGATCGGACTTGTTTGCTCAGCACATCCCACAGATGCTCGATTGGATTGAGATCTGGGGAATTTGGAGGCCACGTCAACACCTCAAACTCGATGTTGTGTTCCTCAAACCATTCCTGAAGCATTTGTGCTTTGTGTCAGGAGCATTATCCTGCTGGAAGAGCCACAGCCACCAGGGGATACCGTTTCCATGAAAGGCAAAGCAATTTGAGCTCCAGTAGCTCATCTGTTTGATTGGACCACACGGGCCAGCCTTCGCTCCCCACGTGCATCAATGAGCCTTGGCCGCCCATGACCCTGTGGCCGGTTCACCACTGTTCCTTCCTTGGAGCACTTTTGATAGATCCTGACCACTGCAGACCGGGAACACCCCACAAGAGCTGCAGTTTTGGAGATGCTCTGACCCAGTCGTCTAGCCATCACAATTTGGCCCTTGTCAAACTCGCTCAAATCTTTACTCTTGCCCATTTTCCATGCTTCTAACACAATCCTTTGGATGAGATGTAAACCAAGGTCCTGACTCTCTGTTGTCATTTAAAAAAAATCCCATGGCACTTCTCGTAAAAGAGACAAAATGTTCACTTGCCGCCTAATATATCCCACCCACTAACAGGAGCCGTGATGAAGAGATCATCAGTGTTATTTACTTCACCTGTCAGTGGTTATAATGTTATGCCTGATCAGTGTATTATATATATATATATATATATATATATATATATATATATATATATATATATATATATATATATATATATATATATATATAACACAAACTTTTCTGTTAGATTAATCGATTTGACAACACGCGCACACATAAATAGGACTTTTTTCTTGATTACAATCTCTGGACAGTTACACTACCAACACTATATTGCCAAAAGTATTGGGCCGCCCCTCCAAATCACTGAATTCAGGTGTTCATTCACTTCATGTCACAGGTGTATAAATCAAGCACTAGGCATGCAGACGCTTCTACACACATTTGTGAAAGAATGGGTCGCTCTCAGGAGCTCAGTGAACTCAAGCGTGGTACCGTGATAGGTTGCCACCTGTGCAATAAGTCCATTCCTGAAATTTCCTCACTACTAAATATTCCACACTCAATTGTTAGTGGGATTATAACAAAGAGGAAGCAATTGGGAACAACAGCAACTCAGCCACGAAGTGGTAGGCACTTGCCTGACTGCATTGTGCCAAGTGTAAAGTTTGGTGGAGGGGGGGTTATGGTGTGGGGTTGTTTTTCAGGGGTTGGGCTTGGCCCCTTAGTTTCAGTGAAAGGAACTCTTAATGCTTCAGCATACCAAGACATTTTGGACAATTTCATGCTCCCAACTTTCTGGGAACAGTTTGGGGATGACCCTTTCCTGTCCCAACATGACTGCACTCCAGTGCACAAAGCGTCGGTCCATAAAGACATGGAGGAGCGAGTTTGGTGTGGAGGAACTTGACTGGCCTGCACAGAGTCCTGACCTCAACCCGATAGAACACCTTTGGGATGAATTAGAGCGGAGACTGCGAGCCAGGCCTTCTCGTCCAACATCAGTGCCTGACCTCACAAATGCACTTCTAGAAGAATGGTCAAAAATTCCCATAAACACACTCCTAAACCTTGTGGAAAGCCTTCTCAGAAGAGTTGAAGCTGTTAGAGGTGAAAAGGGTGGGACAACTCCATATTAAACCCTACGGATTAAGAATGGGATGTGCATGTAAAGGCAGGCGTCCCAAAACTTTTGGCAATATAGTGTATAAATGTATGACTTTAAACCCCGTAAAGACTTGACTTGCATTTAAAATAATGTATAGGTCTGGGCCAAAAAAAAAAAACGAGTATGATGTAATCAAACTGTTTATATATTCAAGGAAAAGTCATTGTATGAATATCTTGCTTACAATGTGCACATTCAACTTGGAAAGGAGGATATTTGAACTTTTTCTTTTGTATTTTAATGAAAGGTGTTAGTGTGGACTCACAGCTGAGGTGATACTGCTGGTCTCTCTCCAGTGGAATCTAAGGCTTGTGGTACGGGAGTTATTAATAACTTCATACACAATGATGCCTTTGGCACACACTCCCAGGACCAGCTCTCCAAAGACAGGCTTCCTCTCGTGGGCCACGCGGTGAAACAGCACTCCGTACTCCGGAAGCTGCTGAACGCTCTGTGGGGGAGTCGAGGCAGTGCTGCCAAGTCAATTGGACAGATTATGTAATGTAGGACACCCACTACCAATCATTGCATCCAGAAAAGCTGTTCAGACCTAATGGTGTCTCAAAAAATATTTGGCCAGTAGCCTGTAGAGTCATTATGGGTTTGAATAAATCCAAGATGGCAGGAGGATGGCAGCACAAAGAAATGCAGCTGTCACATTTCCCATCCTTCTCATTCTGTATTTTCACTCAATTTTACAATTAATGTGGCCCCAAAAATTATATGGACAAAATGTTCACTGCATTAGAAGTTAAATCATCAAACAAAGAACTATCTCAGTTCTAACTTCATTTTTCAGAGCCATTTTTGCAGTGTTTTTTAACCAACTTGAGTGACAGATATTTATAGTGACAACCAGAAAGTTTATATTTTCCTAATATATTTACACTCACCTAAAGGATTATTAGGAACACCATACTAATACTGTGTTTGACCCCCTTTCGCCTTCAGAACTGCCTTAATTCTACGTGGCATTGATTCAACAAGGTGCTGAAAGCATTCTTTAGAAATGTTGGCCCATATTGATAGGATTGCATCTTGCAGTTGATGGAGATTTGTGGGATGCACATCCAGGGCACGAAGCTCCCGTTCTACCAATTTGAAATGATTCAAGCTTTGTGCTGGAAGTAGCCATCAGAGAATGGGTACATGGTGGTCATAAAGGGATGGACATGGTCAGAAACAATGGTCAGGTAAGCCGTGGCATTTAAACGATGCCCAATTGGCACTAAGGGGCCTAAAGTGTGCCAAGAAAACATCCCCCACACCATTACACCACCACCACCAGCCTGCACAGTGGTAACAAGGCATGATGGATCCATGTTCTCATTTTGTTTACACCAAATTCTGACTCTACCATCTGAATGTCTCAACAGAAATCGAGACTCATCAGACCAGGCAGCATTTTTCCAGTCTTCAACTGTCCAATTTTGGTGAGCTTGTGCAAATGGTAGCCTCTTTTTCCTATTTGTAGTGGAGATGAGTGGTACCCGGTGGGGTCTTCTGCTGTTGTAGCCCATCCGCCTCAAGGTTGTGCGTGTTGTGGCTTCACAAATGCTTTGCTGCATACCTCGGTTTTAACGAGTGGTTATTTCAGTCAAAGTTGCTCTTCTATCAGCTTGAATCAGTCGGCCCATTCTCCTCTGATCTCTAGCATCAACAAGGCATTTTCGCCCACAGGACTGCCGCATACTGGATGTTTTTCCCTTTTCACACCATTCTTTGTAAACCCTAGAAATGGTTTTGCGTGAAAATCCCAGTAACTGAGCAGATTGTGAAATACTCAAACCGGCCCGTCTGGCACCAACAACCATGCCACGCTCAAAATTGCTTAAATCACCTTTCTTTCCCATTCTGACATTCAGTTTGGAGTTCAGGAGATTGTCTTGACCAGGACCACACCCCTAAATGCATTGAAGCAACTGCCATGTGATTGGTTGATTAGATAATTGCATTAATGAGAAACTGAACAGGTGTTCCTAATAATCCTTTAGGTGAGTGTATATAATATATAAAATAAAATAAACTCGGAAATAAAGTCTAAAAAACCTTAAACTTATTTTATTTCAGCTAGTTGTCAACATTTCTCATTTTAATTTTGTTTAACTAAAAATTAAATAAAAAATAAAATAAATTTAAGATTAAGATTCGTATTGTGAATAAACATTTTTTATTGCATTTGATATTTGTGTTACCATTTGCATTGTTCATAATTTATAATTGTTTTACTGTTTTCATTTTGTTGAAAAGCATTTAATGGCACGTGTGACAACAGACCTGATATGTTTTGTCAAGATTAGAAAACGTTTTGATTATAAAATCATGCAGTAAATGTATTAATATGAAACATGACACTGCCCACTAGGGAGGAGGAGCCAGCTAAAAGTACTGTTTCCATGGTAACATAATGTCCAATTTCAAAATGGTTTTCAC
This sequence comes from Paracanthobrama guichenoti, assembly GCA_018749465.1. Lineage (NCBI taxonomy): Eukaryota > Metazoa > Chordata > Actinopteri > Cypriniformes > Gobionidae > Paracanthobrama > Paracanthobrama guichenoti. The sequence continues at coordinate 21,096,400 of CM031954.1, forward strand.
GGGATGAATACCAAGGGCGTAAGCATTTGAATGATACCTAATTTATGATGATTAATAAAATATGTGATAGAAAGGCAATTAAAAAGTATGATTAAGTAACTTGTAATGTGTTATCCCCAACACTGTCAGTAATTACCCACATTATGTGACATGTTGTCACCCCTTTGCCAATAATGAGTATTCTTATGGTTCAATGTTCAATAGAAACATAAATGTCTACCCTGCATACTTAATATACAGGTAAAGTTAATACTTTCATAAGGAATCATAATGAAATAAACCATATGGGCTGTCGATAAGAACAGAAGTGAATATAACCTTGAGAAACTCGAGCTCGGCCTCCTCTGCAGTCATGTTTGCATTGTTGGCGTGTAACCGTAGCAACTCATCTCTCAGGCAAGGCATTGCCATTTTCTGCAAAACCCTCTTGGAAACGTAGTGCTCGGGCTGATAGTAGTTCTTCCCATAGACCTTCAGAAGACACACAAAACAGGGCTTTCTAAAACAAGTATAAACTCATAAATGTTATATGAATTAGTGCATTACATAACCATCTAGCATCAGCATCATATACATTTGACCTGATACTTTCTCAATTCTTCCTGAAGACATAATATTGTTATTTATAAACATTTATTTTCATTTATAGGTGTAACTTCACTGAACAGATATACAGTATAGCACAGCAACACTGAGAATAAATACAAATGCTCTCATGTGTTTATTTCAGGCAACATTTCTCATTTTCCATTAGTTTAAGCTGAAGTACAAACCCGATTCCAGAAACGTTGGGACACTGTACAAATTGTGAATAAAAAAGGAATGCAATAATTTACAAATTTCATAAACTTATATTTTATTCACAATAGAATATAGATAACATATCAAATGTTGAAAGTGAGACATTTTGAAATGTCATGCCAAATATTGGCTCATTTTGGATTTCATGAGAGCTACACATTCCAAAAAAGTTGGGACAGGGAGCAATAAGAGGCCGGAAAAGTTAAATGTACATATAAGGAACAGCTGGAGGACCAATCTGCAACTTATTAGGTCAATTGGCAACATGATTGGGTATAAAGAGCTCTCAGAGTGGCAGTGTCTCTCAGAAGTCAAGATGGGCAGAGGATCACCAATTTCCCCAATGCTGCGGCCAAACATACTGGAGCAATATCAGAAAGGAGTTTCTCAGAGAAACACTGCAAAGAGTTTGAAGTTATCATCATCTACAGTGCATAATATCATCCAAAGATTCAGAGAATCTGGAACAATCTCTGTGCGTAAGGGTCAAGGCCGGAAAACCATACTGGATGCCCGTGATCTTCGGCCCTTAGACGGCACTGCATCACATACAGGAATGCTACTGTAATGGAAATCACAACATGGGCTCAGGAATACTTCCAGAAAACATTGTCGGTGAACACAATCCACCGTGCCATTCGCCGCTGCCGGCTAAAACTCTATAGGTCAAAAAAGAAGCCATATCTAAACATGATCCAGAAGCGCAGGCGTTTTCTCTGGGCCAAGGCTCATTTAAAATGGACTATGGCAAAGTGGAAAACTGTTCTGTGGTCAGACCAATCAAAATTTGAAAAACTGGGACGACATGTCATCCGGACTAAAGAGCACAAGGACAACCCAAGTTGTTGTCAGCGCTCAGTTCAGAAGCCTGCATCTCTGATGGGATGGGGTTCATGAGTGCGTGTGGCATGGGCAGCTTACACATCTGGAAAGGCACCATCAATGCTGAAAGGGATATCCAAGTTCTAGAACAACATATGCTCCCATCCAGACGTCGTCTCTTTCAGGGAAGACCTTGCATTTTCCAACATGACAATGCCAGACCACATACTGCATCAATTACAACATCATGGCTGCGTAGAAGAAGGATCCGGGGACTGAAATGGCCAGCCTGCAGTCCAGATCTTTCACCCATAGAAAACATTTGGAGCATCATAAAGAGGAAGATGCCACAAAGAAGACCTAAGACAGTTGAGCAACTAGAAGCCTGTATTAGACAAGAATGGGACAACATTCCTATTCCTAAACTTGAGCAACTTGTCTCCCCAGTCCCCAGACGTTTGCAGACTGTTAGAAAAAGAAGAGGGGATGCCACACAGTGGGAAACATGGCCTTGTCCCAACTTTTTTCAGATGTGTTGATGCCATGAAATTTAAAATCAACTTATTTTTCCCTTAAAATGATACATTTTCTCAGTTTAAACATTTGATATGTCATCTATGTTGTGTTCTGAATAAAATATTGAAATTTGAAACTTCCACATCATTGCATTCTGATTTTATTCACAAGTTGTCCCAACTTTTTTGGAATCGGGTTTGTACTAAAATAGCCAATTATTCATCAATATCAGAATTTAAAAAAAAAAATGTAAATATATATTTTGTAAAATAATGTATTATAAAAATTCAGCCTATTTGAAAAAGATTATTTATTTTAATAAAATATTTATTTTATTATTTTCTAAATGACCAGACCTGGAGTTATTATAGTTAATTAAAACTAAAATCATAAAAACTTTTTTACTAAAAAGATAAAAACTAAAACTTAAATAAATCAATAAAAATAAAAAAATAATACAAAAAATAATACAAATGACAAAATCACTAAATAAAAATGGAAAATATAAAAACAAAAACTAATTATAAGTATTAATAAGTTGTCACTTCACCCAGGAACGTGTAATTAATCTTTTCTAAATAATATTTTTCAAATAATATAATATAAAATATATATTTTTAATGTTTTAATTTTGAAATTGACAAATAATTATTTTAATTTGTTTTAGTCATTTTACTTCAACTTAAATTAAATGAAAATAAGAAATGTTATAGATTACAGTATATCCCAGAGATACTAAAACAGCACTGATGTGGAGTACCTCAGGCATACTGTCCCCAAACTCGGCTTGAAGAGCCAAGGCACCAAGAAACAAGCAGGTCTCCTCATTGCAGGGCAGCCGCTCGTCCAGAACGTCCCGTCTCAGCTGGAGATAGTACTGATGACGGGTCAGCTTGTGTCTGCCACGATGAAGGGCAAAGTTAGGGTACGCTTACACAACAACGATGCACTAAAAGTTTTCAAATGTTTACCGTCGATGTGTAAATGAACGGCCAAAACACATAAAACGTTTTACGTTTTTAGTTGAGAAGGTATTGTGTAAACGACCCCCTAGACCAGGGGATGATGATGCCAAGGACCCCCAAATATGATGAATCTTTTATCATTTTTTATGTATGAAAAAAAAAATTAAACTGTTAGATAAATAGCAAGTGTGACATTATAAATACAACATATTGCTTCCAAACTTAAATGTTGGATGTGTAACCCTGAAGAAGAACCTTTTTTTGTATTTGTATAAGCAACTTTCAGAATAAATGTATGTAAACAGTAGTGTTGTAGTACTCGAGACCGGTCTTAAGACCATTTTTGGACAGTCCCGGTCTCAGAAGACCACAACTTCTGGGATATTGCCGGTGCACTGTCTGATTTATTTATTATTTATTTACATCATTAATGTGATTGGATGTAAAAATTACTGCTTCAGATGCAATCAATAACTTATTTCGAATTTGATTTATTTATTTGTGCCGGTTCAGAAATGAATGAGGGATTGTGTAAAAATGTCACCAAAATCAATACAAATGCTCACAAAATTCAAGAATTTTGCTCAAATTTGAGCATGACTGCAAACATGATTTATAACAAACATTCAATAACAATAAAATAAACATTATTTATGCATTTGTAATTTACCAATTCAGAGGCATCTTCAGTACCACCAGTGCAAAGATGAGTTTTGTTGTTAATGACTGATCGGTAACAGCTCTATACAGTGTCTTATTCTAATTATATTTACTGATTAAAAATAAGTCATTTCTCAGGCGGTAATGTGGATCTTTATCTTTATATGTGTCTTGGTCTCAACCCCTCAAAGTCTTGGTCCTGGTCTCGGTCTCGGATTAGGTGGTCTTGACTACAACACTAGTAAGCATCTTACGTACTGCGTTAAGAATACTGCCTTACAACCCCAGTGAGCAAGATAAAGAGGACTATAGTGAGAAAAACTCACCAGAAAGATACAAAGCAAACATATGCAATTCTGTAAAGTATGAGAAACATTTAGAAATTAAACAGAATATTTGGTTGACTTTATCCATTTTTGTCTTTTCTGGGGACCCCTTAGAACATCTGGAGGAGCCCTAGGGGTCCCCGGACCCCAGTTTGAAACCCCTTGCCATAGACAACAGAAACAGGTAAAACACTATGAGGGAAAGAACAAGACTTACAGAAGAAGAGAAACGTCAGTCACAAAAAATTTGATGCGTAAATGAAGCACAAATGTGGCAGTGGGCACTTTTTTCCAGGCGCCAGGCGCAACTTTGGAAATTTTTGTGTCGTTGTCAAGAAAGAAAAATTCATCATCTGAAAAAGAGAAAAAACCATTAGAAAACTGTCATCAATCCCGGTTGACACACTGACCTAATTATTCATTAATATCAGACTTAGAAACATTAATATATATATATATATTTTTTTAATTTAAAAAAACAAAATTACATTCTAAAAATATGTTTTATAAAATGTTTCTCTCATATATATATATATATATATATATATATATATATATATATATATATATATATATATATATATATATTTACTATACTACCTAAAGGATTATTAGGAACACCATACTAATACTGTGTTTGACCCCCTTTCGCCTTCAGAGCTGCCTTAATTCTACGTGGCATTGATTCAACAAGGTGCTGAAAGCATTCTTTAGAAATGTTGGCCCATACTGATAGGATAGCATCTTGCAGTTGATGGAGATTTGTGGGATGCACATCCAGGGCACGAAGCTCCCGTTCCACCACATCCCAAAGATGCTCTATTGGGTTGAGATCTGGTGACTGTGGGGGCCATTTTAGTACAGTGAACTCATTGTCATGTTCAAGAAACCAATCTGAAATGATTCGAGCTTTGTGACATGGTGCATTATCCTGCTGGAAGTAGCCATCAGAGAATGGGTACATGGTGGTCATAAAGGGATGGACATGGTCAGAAACAATGCTCAGGTAGGCCGTGGTATTTAAACAATGCCCAATTGGCACTAAGGAGCCTAAAGTGTGCCAAGAAAACATCCCCCACACCATTACACCACCACCACCAGCCTGCACAGTGGTAACAAGGCATGATGGATCCATGTTCTCATTCTGTTTACGCCAAATTCTGACTCTACCATCTGAATGTCTCAACAGAAATCGAGACTCATCAGACCAGGCAACATTTTTCCAGTCTTCAACTGTCCAATTTTGGTGAGCTCGTGCAAATTGTAGCCTCTTTTTCCTATTTGTAGTGGAGATGAGTGGTACCCGGTGGGGTCTTCTGCTGTTGTAGCCCATTCGCCTCAAGGTTGTGCGTGTTGTGGCTTCACAAATGCTTTGCTGCATACCTCGGTTGTAACGAGTGGTTATTTCAGTCAAAGTTGCTCTTCTATCAGCTTGAATCAGTCGGCCCATTCTCCTCTGACCTCTAGCATCAACAAGGCATTTTCGCCCACAGGACTGCCGCATACTGGATGTTTTTCCCTTTTCACACCATTCTTTGTAAACCCTAGAAATGGTTGTGCGTGAAAATCCCAGCAACTGAGCAGATTGTGAAATACTCAGACCGGCCCGTCTGGCACCAACAACCATGCCACGCTCAAAATTGCTTAAATCACCTTTCTTTCCCATTCTGACATTCAGTTTGGAGTTCAGGAGATTGTCTTGAGCAGGACCACACCCCTAAATGCATTGAAGCAACTGCCATGTGATTGGTTGATTAGATAATTGCATTAATGAGAAATTGAACAGGTGTTCCTAATAATCCTTTTGGTGAGTGTATATACACACACATACACATACAGTATACTATATATAATTATTTGGAAAAAAATATTACATAATTATTTTATATTTAAAATACCAGACCAATGTTATTATATTTAACCAATACTAAACCCTAACCCACCATTACCCTAACTTGAAATAAGCGTAAAATAAAATAAAATCTTAAAAAAAAAAAAAAAAAAATTCTCATTTTCATTTAATTTAACTTGATATAAAGATTAATAAAAGGTATATAGACATATTTTAAAACACTAAAAATTTAAAATGTGGCATTAAAAATGACTAAATGTTTAACTAAAATGAAAAATATTAATAAAAACTATATTATAGTAGTATAAATGATACTAAATAACACTGTAACAGGCCAAAAATACATAGGCTAAATTACCATCACTATAGGCAAGGCCAAAATAAAAATGTTCCACAAGGTTTGCATGAGCGATGATCATATCAAAGATGTCTCCTCCTCTGGACTTGATGTCACACTTGAGCAGAATGTTCTGTCCATTTGGCATCATAACTGTCAAGTCCCTGTGGTTTGAACTTGACCGCCATTTGTTTGACTGTTCAGAGAGAGAGAGAGAGAGAGAGAGAGAGAGAGAGAGAGAGAGAGAGAGAGAGAGAGAGAGAGAGAGAGAGAGAGAGAGAGAGAGAGAGAGAGAGAGAGAGAGAGAGAGAGAGAGAGAGAGAGAGAGAGAGAGAGAGAGAGACAGAAGGGGGATCCATACATTGATGATCCTTACCCAGGCTGCCAATGCCAGTACTGTGTAACAGACTGCTTGGTGTAGAGCCAATACTCTCGCTCTTAGGATATCAAACTGACCACAATAGAATTAGGCAGCTCTAAAACGACGAGAGGCTCCTCCAGCATTCTGATGAACTCTGGGCCCGTATCCTGAGGACGACCAGATACAAGAAATAGTCAAAATCCTGAATGGTACATTTTAATGGCAAGAGAAATACAATAAGGGGATATTTAGGGCAGATTTACAAACAGCTTGCTCCAGTGCAAACCCTATTTTGGCATTAAAAAACTACAGACATGCAGTGAAAACTTAGTGATGAAAAGGAGCGCACAGTTATTTTTGCGGCTGACCTTATTGCATATGCATTTGTAGGACATTCCCTTTCAGATGCAATATTTATGGGAGGAGAGTATTTAAATGAATCATGCAACTAAGGTTTGCACTCGTCAATTCACTGGTGTTTGCATGTATACATAAACATGTCTTAACTCTTTCCCCACCAGTGTTTTAAAAAAAAAGTTGCCAGTCACTGCCAGGGTTTTTGATCATTTTCACAAAAATGTAATGACCCACAGAATATTTTGTTGTATGAATATCTGAAGATGCAATATATCAAAATAAAGAATAGACCCTCTGCTTTTAAACAAAGCTGTTTTATTCTAGCTTCATGCATTCTTTTTTTATCAACAGTTAAATATGAGTAAGTTTCATAAAAAAAGCAACATTTTGAACAAAAAGCTGAGAAAATCAAGCTTTTGTCAAAGACTACATCCAGATCAGATTCAGAGCGATGATCAAACACAGATGGAGTAGATCAAGTCCATCAACACCCCTAATGCTTGCACAGTCCTAGAGCTCGTCCTGGGTCCACATTTCATTGTTTAATGTTGACGTTATTTTACATATGCATATGCTTTCATGCGATCGCTTGTTTTACTGCGTCTTCTTCACCTGTGTTTTGATCATGAGATTCTGAACTCATTCAGAAGATGCGTAATAGTGCCCACTAGCGTCTAACAGTGAAAACATGGAAAAATGGAGAATTCCGTGTTTGGCAGGGAAGCGTTTTCTCACAAATAACGGAAAACAGGGAAAGAGTTAAAGTCCCTTTAAAATGTGCAGTATTATTCAATGAGCTGATGTAATTTCCACAGAAACATGAAGACAGGGCGGGGACACTCCTCCCCTTTTTTAAAATAGCCCATAGCGTTACTTTTATATCGGCCAGAGCTGTTGAGCTTGGTAAAGCCGCATTTCACAGCTTATGACAGCCACAGTCTAATAGATTCCCCTTTTAGATTTAATATGAAACTGAGGATGTGTAGTTTGAAAAGTGTGTAATTTATGACTGCCACTGCTGAGTCTGTCTAACTGTTTCGCCTTCTAATCTCTTCCATATCGCTTTAAAATATATCATTCTGTGAAGAACTCAAACAGGTCCGATGCGTTTTCTGGTCTGCGCGACTCGATCATATGATCCGCTCTGTGCTATTGTGTCTCTGGACCAGAGCTGCGGTGGTTCACGTGACACTGATGTGAAACCAGACTTCATTCACCCCAATGGGAAGCATATTTACACTGTAGGCATACTAGAAACTTCCAGGCAGATGTGTTGAGGCAAGTTGGAGCTAAACACTGCAGGACAGTGGTCCTTCAGGACCGAGTTTGGACACCCCTGCTATATAGTGCACTTCACCATTGAGGCCCTGTTTACACCTGGTATTAAGATGTGTTTTGGTTGATCAGATAAAAAGTGGACGACGCTAAATTCAGGTATAAACAGAGTCTAAGACGTTTTGAGCTAGTCCACGTTCAACCACTTCCAGAGGTAGTCATCATGTGATTGAATGCATTCGAATAGCCACAAAAGACCACCTTCTCTTAGCCTACTGACTGTGTTCACACTACCAGCGACTTTATTGCTGCATATTTCCAGTGGTTGGCGATGAGGTTGCTAGTGGGCGTTCCCACTACTAGTTGCCTAGTAACGTTTGTAGTGACATTCACAGATGTTACTCCATGTTGTAGACAACGAATCAATGGAATCAGTACATAAATTGCCTAATATTAAAGATGAATGCAAAACAGAGAGTGCTCTTTGCCATCCTGGCTATTTAAATGCAGCAAAAAGGCAAATGCCAGACTATCTGTGTTCATGAAACCATTCAGGCTCGGAATCAGCACGTCAAGTACCACCGTATGTACACGGAAACATATCATAAATTATAGGACAGTTGCTGACTGCTAAAATTAGCTTCTCCTCCATCATTCTTCTGCACTGAAGAGCAACGGATCATTTATTTGCATAAAGTTAACATATCTCATCTTGCTGGACATGCCTCCTCCAGTCGGCAACGGTCACTGTCACGTGTCTCGCTGGAAATCGCCTGCTCTCCATTGAAATAATAATAATTAGTCACATTTATATAGCACTCAATCTCCTCAACCACCACTAGTGTGCAGCACCACCTGGATGATGCGACAGCCACCACACAGAGTGATGAAGCCAGTCAGTTTATGGGGATGATTAGGAGGCCATGATGATGGACAGGGGCCAATGGGCAAATTTGGCCAGGATGTCAGGGTAAACCACTCTTTTTCCAAAGGACATCCTGGGATTTTTTATGACCACAGAAAGTCAGGACCTCGGTTTAACGTCTCATCTGAAGGATGGTGCTTGTTACAGTATAGTGTCCCCATCACTATACTGGGGCGTTCGGACCATAGGTTCAGACCCACACAGACCACAGGGTGAGCGCCCCCTGCTGGCCCCACTAACACCTCTTCCAGCAGCTGCCTGGTTTTCCCAGGAGGTCTCCCATCCAGGTACTGACCAGGCTCAGCCCTGCTTAGCTTCAGTGGGAAACCAGTCTTGGGTTACAGGGTGAAATGAATGACATTGTGTCGCTTTGTGCCACAGTGTGAATGCAGCATCAATGAGTACACATGGGAATTGCGCTAGCCAGACGGGATTTAAACGTTGTCTGCATTAAGATCCAAGTTTGGTTTGAAGAAGAAAAACATACCAAGCCCAATGTTTTCTCACCATTCCTGATTTCTAACACACACTTGCACGTTTTGGCAACGGCTGATGCTCTCCGTTTTTCCACCAGCTATGGTCGTGTTCATGCACAAACTTATTTTGTCAAAAAAAAAAACATACATTTATCCGCCCATAGTCCATAGAAGAAATGTAATGTCTCTCTCTACCACTTGTGATCCGATCCACCAAAACACATCTTAATACCAGGTGTAAACAGGGGCATAGATAGTAATTGTGTGAACAAGTGATCAATTTCAGTGTCTATTTATAGTGTAGGGGGCCGGGCGCTTCAGATTCTAGAGCACATTTGATTGGACAGAAAGTCTGAAGTGTAGAGTGATGTCATCAAAATCGCTGATCCATATTGGCAGACTGTACGTTTTGAACGCTTATATCTTCTAAATGCAAATTTTGTCATTGTTTTGGAGCACACTAGCTTATAGATAACAGTAAGGCTAACATATTCATAAAAAGCCAAAAAAACTTAAATTTTGGTTTCATGGGGACTTTTGTGCCTGTACTGATCACCTGATCATCAGCTGCTCTGCCTGTTCGCGACTCTACTCTTGTTGCGCTGCTCTTGATAGATTGTGTGCGTCATTATGGAAACGACCCAGCTGTGTCTATGTTCTTTAATGTGTGCATTGTCAGTAAATCACCCGCAGAACTTTACACTCCAATCAGTGCTTTTATGGGATTGCGAGTCACACACTAATTTGCCCTGTTTAGTAAATCTGGCCCTTAATTCCTTACCTTTATTTTCCGTTCATTAAGGCTAAATGAAGAGCCAAACAAATGATTTGGCCTTGAGTTGAACTGACGCCGTCTGTCAAGAATAGGACTATGGGGAAGCCATGTGCTGTTTCTGCTCCTTTGGTGTGAACTATGACTTCTAGAAGATGAAGAGCAGTGAATCTTAACACTTCACAATAAGGTTCCATCTGTAAACATTAGTTAAAGGGATAGTTCACCCAAAAATGAAAATTAGACCATGATTTACTCCCATCCATCATATAACTGCACCACACGGCTCCGAGGGGTTAATAAAGGCCTTCTGAAATGAAGTGGAGCGTTTGTGTAAGTAAAATATCCATATTTAAAACTTTATAGACTAAAATATCTAACTTCCGGTGGTCAGCGGTACGCAGGTCGACTTACGGTAAAATAGTGACCCTTGACCCTTGAACCTTTGACGTATGCGTATTGACGAACGCAGAAGCACAGGGGATAGAGCGAAACAAAACACCTGTCATGAGTCTAAAACGAGAATTTTTTAAGAGAAATGCGGAGGATTTTGATATAAGAGAAGAGGGGCTTGAGTTTGTTGCCCAGCCCTATCCACGAGAGATGTCAACGCTTGCGATGCTCCTGTACATCGCGTCAGGCGTTACTCTTTTGCCGTAAGTCGACCTGCGTATACCGCTGACCAACGGAAGCAAGATATTTTAATCTATGAAGTTTTGAAAATGGATATTTTTCTTACACAAGCACGCCACTTCGCTTCAGAAGGCCTTTATTAACTCCCCGGAGCCGTGGGGAGCAGTTATATGATGGATAGATGCACTTGTATGGACTTCAAAAATTACCCAACAGTCACTGCCATTATAAAGCTTGGATTAGCAGGACATTTTTAATATAACTCTGATTGTGTTCGTCTGAAAGAAGAATGTCATACACACCCAGGATGACTAGAGGGAGAGTAAATCATGGGATAATGTTCATTTTTGGGTGAACTATCCTTTAACTACATTAGTTAAAGCATTAATTAACTAATACTAAAACACTATCAATTAACATTATTTAATGGACCTGAACTCACATTTTTATTAACTAACATTAAAAAGATGAATAAATACTGTAATAAGTGTATCGTTTTAGTTAATGATAATTAATACATTAACCAATGTTAACTAATGGGACCTTATTTTTTATGGTGTAACAAATTATTTCCTCATCTTATTTAAACTAGAGACAGAAGATCAGGGAATACATGCATATACTAAGCTCAATTAAATCACCATGTCAACATAAAATGAAAACTGATTTTATACACATTAAAATAAACATGGTCTTCACAATTTATCAAAACGCCTCTGAAACACCTTTCCTTGAATTATGTCACAAAACTCCCAGTTTTCATGATCCAGTCAATTCTCACAGGGTAAAATGGAGTCCTGCCATCACTGGTGATGTTAAATGGATGAGTTGAGCGCTACTGACCTGCTGAAGTCTGCTGGTGATGGTGTGCTGTTCCCTTTTAGAGGCCAAACTGAGTTCTGACAGGAAGCACCTAATGGATAAGACAACGGTTATACTGCAAATGTACGCTGTTTGTCTTGATTAGGGTACACTCTAAAAAATGCTGGGTTAAAAACAACCCAAGTTGGGTTGAAAATGGACTAACCCAGTGATTGGGTTGTTTTAACCCAGCGATTGGGTTGTTTTAAGCAAACATTTAACCCAACCGCTGGGTTAAAACAACACATTTACTGGGTTAAAACAACCCAATCGCTGGGTTAGTCCATTTTAACTTGGGTTGTTTTTAACCCTGCCTTTTTTAGAGTGTAGAGCAACTTGGTGAGATTATTTTAAAACACATCAGTTGATCAAATAATGAATTTTGAGAACCATACCCCGAAGTCTTTCTCTAACCATCTGGCTTCGGTCTATGAGATGAGCAGAATCATTTGGGGTTTTTTCAGCCTAGAAAACAAAAAAGTGTTCAGCAACTATGGCAGATTTTCTAAGTGAAAACGGCATAAATTGTTTTAAAATATTTCCATGACAGAATATATAACATACACAGAACTTTAGTGAACCTAAACTCGAAAAAATGTTAAGCCTTTCTTCAAGATTTACGCATTGACATTAACGGAGTGTCTATTTACACCAGGTGCAAATAGTGCGCCTTGTTGGCAAGTGCTATTTGCACCAGCCGCCTAACAATGCCTGTTTCAGCCAAACAGGTTTAAAAAAAGACGTGCATATTCCAACGTCCTCAGTGGTGTAGTCAGTAAAGCGTAAGGCTTAGGGATCTTTGTTTTGACGCGATCGACCCGGGTTCGAATTTGCCTTTTGCCGAGCTCGCTCTTCTCCCCTTTCCCATCACATATCACATCGGAAAGGCATTTACTTTCAAAATGGAAATAAAGTGCCTAACAAAATGTTTAATAATAATAAAAGCATTTATTGGGTAGGGTTAGGGGTCGGTGTAAGGAGGGCTTTTATTGTCCCATTAAGGCGGCATCCATTTAATAATTGTAATAAATATAATCATTTGTTATTAATACATCCGGTTAATGTACAACAATACTGATGTGCAAATGGTGTAAATAGAATATATCACTATTTGCACTTAGTGTAAATATCATATATCGCTAAGAAAATATGTTATTTTCTCTTAGTGTAAATAGAATCTAGTTGCTATATACACTTAAATAGCCGCTGCCTTCAGTTAATAGTGAAATTCCATTAAATTGAAATGAATAATCCTTAAATATGATTCATTATATGAAATGATTAAAAAAATTAGAGCTTAATAAAACATTTGGTAAATTCTTAATCTATAATATGTAAGGATTATTCAATTAAATTTGATGGAATTTTACTATTAATTGAAATGCGTAAATCTTGAAAAAAAGGCTTTTTTTGTGTACCCTTGTGAAATTGCATGTGAATTGCACTTAAATTGAATGTGCACTTGTAGTGTACTTCAAATCTAGCAACTACTATGTTCAAATCTAACAATTACAAATATGAGATTGCAATATATTTAAATACATGACATACAAGTTTCATTAGAAATAACATTAAAGTATATTTTAGTTTACCATGAATGCCAGCACATCCAGCAATACACTTTAACTGTATTTCAAAGACAATAGAAGTAATTATGAAATTACATATAAAGATGTAGGCTACTTAAAGGGGTGGTTGTTTGCCCCTTTTTACAAGATGTAAAATAAGTCTCTGACGTCCCCAGAGTGTGTGTGTGAAGTTTTAGCTCAAATTACCCCACAGATCATTTTTTATAGCATGTTAAAATTGTCAATTTTGAGGGTGAGCAAACACACACTGTTTTTGTGTTTCCCTTTAAATGCAAATGAACTGCTGCTGCCTTCCAAGAAGAGGGCGGAGCTTCAAGAGCTTGTGTTAGCAGCTCTGATTACCTCATGCAGACACACACTGAAAATGTCAGAAACTGTTCAGCCTTTTATGATCAAATCGGAGTCGGACAATGATGGAGAGACTCAAGAAGAAGATACAACATGTAGAATGAGACAGGATGTTTCTGAATGGATAGTTGATGAGTTAATGATCTTCAAGTCATTGATTAGCATATTCTGTCATGATTATCTCACCCCCTTTGTTGCGTGTTGCCGGGGGAGGGGTTTATGTAAATTTCAGGGTTAGTGATGTCACTAACCCATGAGGAAGCTTGTTGTAGTCCCTACCAGCCGTTTGTTGTAGTTCTTAAAAAGCAATTTCCTTTGCAATATCTCCCTTTGCTTTTGACCTCAAGACTAGATTATTGTAATGCTCTACTGGGTGGTTGCCCTGCTCGCTTAATAAACAAACTCCAGCTGGTCCAAAACACAGCAGCTTGAGCTCTTACTAGAACAAGGAAGTATGACCATATTAGCCCGGTTCTGTCAACACTTCATTGGCTCCCTATTAAACATCGTATAAATTTTAAAATCTTGCTTATTACTTACAAAGCGCTAAATGGTTTGTCTCCCCAGTACTTGAGTGAGCTCTTAACGCATTATACTCCATCACGTCTATTGCGGTCTCAAAACTCTGGCCAGTTGATAATACCTAGAATATCAAAATCAAATGCAGGCTGTCGATCCTTTTCCTATTTAGCGCCTAAACTCTGGAACAGTTTTCCTAGCATTGTTCGGGAAGCAGACACACTCTGTTAGTTTAAATCTAGACTAAAAACGCATCTCTTTACTATGGCATACACACAGAACATTATCAGTCTCTATTGTTCAAATCAGTAAATGATTGTTAGGCTGCATTAACTAGGTCAGCCGGAACCGGGAACACTTCCCATAACACCTGATGTACTCGTTACATCATAAGAAGAATGGCATCTACGCTAATGTTAGTCTCTCTGTTTATCCCGAGGTTTACTGCAGTCAGCCGGATCCGGGCCGTATCCAGATCAGATGGTGGACCAGCGCCTGGACATGACCAACGCATCCCTGAAATGTCTGGAGAGAGCGTGTCAATTAAACTCCCCCTGTAATGCCGCATCGACACGACATCCTCATTAAACCCGTCTTCGGTGTGATGACTCCAATCTCTCGAATAATCTTATGAATATATATTTACCTAATATGAATTAAGACCTGCAATGTTGCCAGAATTATAATCATACACTGTTTGTTCGTCGGCCAGAGGAGAACTTGCACCCCGACTGAGCCTGGTTTCTCCCAAGGTTTTTTTCTCCATTCTGACCCTGAAGGAGTTTTGGTTCCTTGCCACCGTTGGCTCTGGCTTTTGGCTTGCTCAGTTGGAGACACCTAAATCTCATCTATATTACCGATCTGCCCGCATTGACACTATATGATACTTGAAATTAGCCGGATAACATCACCGTTTCACCAGAACGGCTGTACAAATTCTGTTGCATTATTTTCCTGTTAACAATGTGAAGCTGCTTTGAAACAATTGGACTTGTAAAAAGCGCTATATAAATAAAGATGATTTGATTTGATTTGATTTGCTTTGAACTTTGAGCGTCGTAGCTTTGCAGATGTTGTTTTTGCTCAGACAGCGACATTACACACTCACTAAAGTTAAAAAAGTGAAATCATAATCAACCACCCCTTTAAGTCCAACTTAAGTAGGTTAAAAAAAGCACTCTTAAGTTCAACCAATTGCATTCAATATAAATGTAAACTATAATACATTTTCATTTAATTGTAAATAACTTGCAGTTAAGTGTCTGAAAACATTAGTTTCAGTGCTAGCTGCAATCTAATGTTTTTACCTTTAAGTGTTGTATCCAATGCTAAATCAATGTAAGAAACCCAATTCCAAAAATTTGGGACACTGTACAAATTGTGAATAAAAAAGGAATGCAATAACTTACAAATCTCATAAACTCATATTTTATTCACAATAGAATATAGATAACATATCAAATGTTGAAAGTGAGACATTTTGAAATGTCATGCCAAATATCGGCTCATTTTGGATTTCATGAGAGCTACACATTCCAAAAAAGTTGGGACAGGGAGCAATAAGAGGCCGGAAAAGGATATATAAGGAACAGCTGGAGGACCAATCTGCAACTTATTTGACATGATTACATGATTGGGTATAAAAAGAGCCTCTCAGAGTGGCAGTGTCTCTCAGAAGTCAAGATGGGCAGAGGATCACCAATTCCCCAATGCTGAGGCCAAACATACTGGAGCAATATCAGAAAGGAGTTTCTCAGAGAAAAACTGCAAAGAGTTTGAAGTTCTCATCATCTACAGTGCATAATATCATCCAAAGATTCAGAGAATCTGGAACAATCTCTGTGCGTAAGGGTCAAGGCCGGAAAACCATACTGGATGCCCGTGATCTTCGGGCCTTAGACGGCACTGCATCACATACAGGAATGCTACTGTAATGGAAATCACAACATGGGCTCAGGAATACTTCCAGAAAACATTGTTGTGAACACAATCCACCGTGCCATTCGCCGCTGCCGGCTAAAACTCTATAGGTCAAAAAAGAAGCCATATCTAAACATGATCCAGAAGCGCAGGCGTTTTCTCTGGGCCAAGGCTCATTTAAAATGGACTATGGCAAAGTGGAAAACTGTTCTGTGGTCAGACCAATCAAAATGTGAAGTTCTTTTTGGAAAACTGGGACGCCATGTGATCCGGACTAAAGAGGACAAGGACAACCCAAGTTGTTGTCAGCGCTCAGTTCAGAAGCCTGCATCTCTGATGGGATGGGGTGGCATGAGTGCGTGTGGCATGGGCAGCTTACACATCTGGAAAGGCACCATCAATGCTGAAAGGGATATCCAAGTTCTAGAACAACATATGCTCCCATCCAGACGTCGTCTCTTGCATTGCAATGCAAGACCTTGCATTTTCCAACATGACAATGCCAGACCACATACTGCATCAATTACAACATCATGGCTGCGCAGAAGAAGGATCCGGGGACTGAAATGGCCAGCCTGCAGTCCAGATCTTTCACCCATAGAAAACATTTGAGCATCATAAAGAGGAAGATGCCACAAAGAAGACCTAAGACAGTTGAGCAACTAGAAGCCTGTATTAGACAAGAATGGGACAACATTCCTATTCCTAAACTTGAGCAACTTGTCTCCTCAGTCCCCAGACATTTGCAGACTGTTAGAAAAAGAAGAGGGGATGCCACACAGTGGGAAACATGGCCTTGTCCCAACTTTTTTCAGATGTGTTGATGCCATGAAATTTAAAATCAACTTATTTTCCCCTTAAAATTATACATTTTCTCAGTTTAAACATTTGATATGTCATCTATGTTGTATTCTGAATAAAATATTGAAATGTGAAACTTCCACATCATTGCATTCTGTTTTTATTTACAATTTGTACAGTGTCCCAACTTTTTTGGAATCGGGTTTGTAAAATCAGTTACCTGCAGTACATCCTCCGCCATCTGTCTGATGGCTTTCTCTGGCCGGGGCAGGACAGCCGTCTTATGGTGTTGTTTGCATGTCTCCAGCACTGTTAGCAGGTTCACCCGTTTGTGAGCCACATCCTCGCACATGCTCAGTAAAAGGCTGTTCAGGTTGTGGCTGAGCTGGACAGGCTAGTGGGAGACGAGGTGCAATACGCATTCAAAAGTGCACAAATAATAAGCTCTGGATGTTAGCAGTTTTGACCACTGATCAATGTAAATGCTCATTTTAAGAGGGTTTCCTAACATCATCCAGAAAGGATCAAAAAGAGTTAAATTTGATTTGATGTTGACTTTCACCCTCTGGTACTTCTCACGGTCATACTTGTGATCGTCTGCGATTAAAACAGATCGAAGACAATGAGCGGAATATATATATATATATATATTTTTTTTTTTATGAAATGAAAACTAAATTAAACTGAAATTAAACCTTATTGTAAAGTATTACAGTCATTTTCTATACCTTTTCTAATCATGTCCAGGTCCATTCCAAAAATTTAATTCAAAATATTTATCTAAAATGACCGAAGAGTGACAGATGTTTTTTGTGAAGAAGAGGAACCCACCTGATTTTGTGGAAGCTGATAATCTACTGCCCAATAGAGAGTCATGCCCAGTGAGTAAACCACCATCTACAATCAGAACAAATACATGCTACATTTTGTCTTGATTTGCCGTGCACCATCCATACATATTCTTAAATGGTTAGTTCACCCAAAAGTGAAAATTCTGCCATTAATTACTCACCCTCATGTCGTTACAAACCTGTAAGACTTTTGTTCATCTTCGGATTTTAGGCATCATTAAAGTAATCCATGTGACTCCAGTGGTTTAACCTCTGGTAAATACTTTGTTTGCACAAAAAACAATACCACTTTAATTACAAAATATTAATCTCTAACGGGCACGAGACCACCATGATGCATTTGTGTTGTGTTGATGTTGGCGCAGACGTTGTTGCATGAACGTGTTGGAGATTAATATTTTGTAAATAAAGTGGTATTTTTAAAGTATAATTTTTTTCCTCACACAAAGCATGACATAATTTTCATTTTTGGCTGAACTATCCCTTTAAGACACTGACCACTCCTTCTCTTAACCTTCAGCAAGAAGGTCAGGCTGGAAAATATCTACCATAATTGTAGGCTAACTCACCTTCTCCGTGGCCTGTCTCCTGGAGGAAGTGTTGCTCTGTGACATTTCTGGTGAAGTGAATGAGTCCACAGCCTCAGAACGGCCACAGGTCTTGAAGGCAACACTGCCGAGTGCAGAAAGGAGCATGGAGCCAGGACTGATAACACAGCACATGTTACCAGGATCTGGATGAAGGGAAGGAAGTACAATGGTGACAGATTATGTTGGTAATGAAGGATAAGAGCATGAAAAAGAGTTGGAAGAGCTCTCTACCTTTACTGGAGATGTCTATCAAGGTTTCTGAAGCACCTAAGAGGAGAGCCCAGACCTCGTCCTCCTCCAGAGGCGCTCCACGTGACTCCAGCACCTCTGCCAGGGTCACAAACATGCTCATTCTGCCAGTCACAAAACACACACAAGCACAATTACAATAGCACACAGTTGCATGAAAAACCTTAACTGGTTTTCCCTCACTTGTGAAAAAGAAGTAAACTTTAGCATACGTCTTATGGAATGAATCTTCTTAGGAGAACCACTGAGGTTCATTCTGGTGTTACGCAGCGCGTTTGAGCTTCCCCAAGAACCAATGAGGTTCATTCTCGTGTTACGCAGCGCGTTTGAGCTTCAGCAAGAGCCAATGAGGTTCATTCTGGTGTTACGCAGCACGTTTGAGCTTCAGCAAGAACCAATGAGGTTCATTCTCGAGTTACGCAGCACGTTTGAGCTTCAGCGAGAGTCAATGAGGTTCATTCTCGTGTTATGCAGCGCATTTGAGCTTCCCCAAGAACCAATGAGGTTCATTCTGGTGTTACGCAGCACGTTTGAGCTTCCCCAAGAACCAATGAGGTTCATTCTCGAGTTACGCAGCGCGTTTGAGCTTCAGCGAGAGCCAATGAGGTTCATTCTCGAGTTACGCAGCACGTTTGAGCTTCAGCGAGAGTCAATGAGGTTCATTCTCGAGTTACGCAGCGCGTTTGAGCTTCCCCAAGAACCAATGAGGTTCATTCTCGAGTTACGCAGCACGTTTGAGCTTCCCCAAGAACCAATGAGGTTCATTCTCGAGTTACGCAGCACGTTTAAGCTTCCCCAAGAACCAATGAGGTTCATTCTCGAGTTACGCAGCACGTTTGAGCTTCCCCAAGAACCAATGAGGTTAATTCTTGTGTTACGCAGCACGTTTGAGCTTCAGCGAGAACCAATGAGGTTCATTCTCGAGTTACGCAGCACGTTTGAGCTTCCCCAAGAACCAATGAGGTTCATTCTCGAGTTACGCAGCACGTTTAAGCTTCCCCAAGAACCAATGAGGTTCATTCTCGAGTTACGCAGCACGTTTAAGCTTCCCCAAGAACCAATGAGGTTCATTCTCGAGTTACGCAGCACGTTTAAGCTTCAGCGAGAACCAGTGAGGTTCATTCTCGTGTTACGCAGCACGTTTGAGCTTCAGCGAGAGCCAATGAGGTTCATTCTCGAGTTACACAGCACGTTTGAGCTTCAGCGAGAACCAATGAGGTTCATTCTCGAGTTACACAGCACGTTTGAGCTTCAGCGAGAGCCAATGAGGTTCATTCTCGAGTTACGCAGCACGTTTGAGCTTCAGTGAGAGTCAATGAGGTTCATTCTCAAGTTACACAGCATGTTTGAGCTTCAGCGAGAGCCAATGAGGTTCATTCTCGAGTTACGCAGCACGTTTGAGCTTCAGCGAGAGCCAATGAGGTTCATTCTCGAGTTACGCGTTTGAGCCAATGAGGTTCATTCTCGTTACACAGCATGTTTGTTACGCAGTTCATTCTTGAGCTTCAGCGAGAGCCAATGAGGTTCATTCTCGAGTTACGCAGCACGTTTGAGCTTCAGCGAGAGCCAATGAGGTTCATTCTCGAGTTACGCAGCACGTTTAAGCTTCAGCAAGAACCAATGAGGTTCATTCTCGTGATCAATGTTTATAGGTGAAGCCTCGATTCAACCTGTTCATTATATAAAGTGATCAAATCCTCCGAAAATTTGGACTAAATCGCTCAGTTCATATGGATTAGTTTTACGATCTCTTTATGAACTTTTTGAAGTGTCAAAGTAGTTGCATAGCTGCCCATATGAAAGTCAACTGAACTCCGTTGACTTTCATTGTATTTGCGGACACACTTTTAGTGCCTTTTTTTGTGTTACACATTTGGAATGACACGAGGGTGAGCAAATTATGACAGAATTTTCATTTTTGAATGAAATGACCCTTTGATTGCTGATGACTGTAACCTTCTAAGGTCCATCATTACATTGCATGTTATCTTCATTGCATTTGTGTAGATTGGCAAGCTATGATTAGCGATAGTACAGTCTCAGGCAAACCTCTTTACCACATGAGTTAAATGGGGGAACTATTGCTCACAAAGCACGTAAGGCAGCACTAAACACTGCACATCTTCTCTTTTTCATGGCAGTCTCACTTTTGCACTCTTGCATACGAGACCTTTGCTCTAGTAATTGGCTTTGAGAGAGCCTGGTGGATTTGCTCTTATGTGTCTTCTAACTAAAGTTAAAGCACCGTAAAAATGCTAATTAAAAGAGAGGTCATTGACATGTAATGCCTTTCATGACGTAGGTTACAACATATGACAATTTCCTCCAAAGGAATGAATGAGGTTTTTCCATTTGCACGCGGGCTCAAACAAAGCTTGATCAGTTGATCTTGTGCTGGAGTACTAATTAACATGCACATTGTCTTGCAAAAGTATATTTCCAATATTACACTCTAAAAAATGCTGGGTTAAAAACAACCCAAGTTTGGCTGAAAATGGACAAACCCAGCAATTGGGCTGTTTTAATTTATTTGAACTCAGTGGTTGGGTTAACTGTTTGCTTAAAACAACCCAATTGCTGGGTTTGTCCATTTTCAACCAAACTTGGGTTGTTTTTAACCCAGCATTTTTTAGAGTGTACGTCAAAGCATCTTGTTCTATTATATAATATACTGATTTAAATATATTTGTAATTGCATTTATGCAGTAAAATGCCTCTGTAAACTTGCCGGTTGCCCTCTGTAGTGGATTAGCACGACTTTTGCCCCTCAGGAGAGTCAGGACTGTCATTTGCATTGAATCATGGAAATAGAAAAGGACTTTCCTTTACTACAGTACACTAATTTCAAGAGATTCACCTCACCGTATACCTTAGAAATTAATGTTTGTCATGATTCTCTATTTTTGACAGAATGATACTGTGATTAAAGTCCAACGTGTCTTCTACACTGAAATATTAACATAATAGCATCGCTTATCTTGTCTGAACTATATATAAATGTTGTGTTAAAAAAGAATCAGAAAGGATATTATAACTGCCATGTATGAATAGGCAAAACACTCTAAACTATTATTGCACCTGCCATAAATGGTATAACAGTGCCAGAGTGTTTAAAACTGTTTAGAAAATGCTTTTGCTAAGGGAAAGTAAATATTTGTTATTAAACTGCTATGCTGTTAAAAATACTGTATATTAGAGAGAAGATGACCATCTCATTCCAGTGTTATGCTCGCCACTAACACTGTGCTTCCCACATTTCTGTGTGCTATAGGACATTGTATTTATCTATGACTGTATAAGTTCAAGGGCAAGTTGAAAAGCATGTTTACCTTTCTACATTCGATATACGCAGAGCTGTCCTCCAGATATCTTCTGCTCAGTAAAAATCCTTTCAAGCATCGTGCTCTGTGTCTCTCAAATACATACAGACACAAACACTACTTTTATAATCATCGATATCACCGTTATTATCCGGGAGCATTTCGTCCATTGAAATGCTGGCCCTGCTGTGTTTTAGCTTAATTAGTCCTATTCTTAGAGCCCAGACATAAGAACTCAATTGGATTAGAGCAAAGGTATGACAGGTCAGTGGGCGACCAATCAGTGTGTCCAAACTCCCCACCGGGCCTTCACTAATCCAACTCAGACGTGAAGTATGACTCTGTATATTTCACCAGTGTCCAGTACAGTATATTCTCATGATGCATGCATTCACTGAATGTTATGTATGATTGAAAGGTTTCAGAAGGAAATCATGCTTTCCTTTTTGTCACATGAATTACTTTTTGCACTTGAAAATCTGTGTCCTATTACAGCCCTTCTTTAAGTCAATGCTGTGTTTAATAATTCAGTAATTATTACACACACGTGCGCGTTGTGTTTTCATGTTTTATGGGGACATTCCATAGATGTAATGGTTTTTATACTGTACAAACCGTATTTACTCTCCCCCTACACTGCCCCTACCCCTAAACCTACCCACCACACACACACACACACACACACACACACACACACACACACTGTCCCTGCCACTAAACCTACCCATCACACACACACACACACACACACACACACACACACACACACACACACACACACACACACACACACACACACACACACACACACACACTGTCCCTGCCACTAAACCTACCCATCACACACACACACACACACACTGCCCCTACCCCTAAACCTACCCATCACACACACACACACACACACACACACACACACACACTGTCCCTGCCACTAAAACACACACACACACACACACACACACACACACACACACACACACACACACACACACACACACACTGTCCCTGCCACTAAACCTACCCATCACACACACACACACACACACACTGCCCCTACCCCTAAACCTACCCACACACCACACACACACACACACACACACACACACACACACACACACACACACACACACACACACACACACACACACACACACACACACTGTCCCTGCCACTAAACCTACCCACACACACACACACACACACACACACACACACACACACACACACACACACACACACACACACACACACACTGTCCCTGCCACTAAACCTACCATCACAGACACACACACACACACACACACACACACACACATGCAGGCACACACAGAGAGACACACACACACACACACACACACACACACACACACTGTCCCTGCCACTAAACCTACCCATCACACACACACACACACACACACACACACACACACACACACACACACACACACACACACACACACACACACACACAGGCAGGCACACACAGAGACAGGCACACACACACACACACACACACACACACACACTGTCCCTGCCACTAAACCTACCCATCACAGACACACACACACACACACACACACACACACACACACACACACACACACACACACACACACACACACACACACACAGGCAGGCACACACAGAGACAGGCACACACACACACACACACACACACACACACACACACACACACACACACACACAGGCAGGCACACACAGAGACACACACACACACACACACACACACACACACACACAGACAGGCACACACACACACACACACACACACACACACACAGACACACACACACACACACACACACACACACACACACACACACACACACACACACACACACACACACACACACACACACACACACACACACACACACAGACAGGCACACACACACACACACACACACACACACACACAGACAGGCACACACACACACACACAGACAGGCACACACACACACACACACACACACAGACAGGCACACACACAAATGTATGCATGTTTTCTTCCATAACGTCTTCCTTCAGACTGCACATTTAAGTGTTTATTTTATTACACTTTAACTATGTGCGTCTGTAAATCTCAATTATAACACATATTTAAAGGATGTTTTCTCAAAAAAGGTATTTTTCCCCCAAAATCTCTACTTTTATACAAAATAAATAAATAATAAAATAAAAAATACCTTTTATAATGGTGCTTACCCCCCTCCAGTAAGCACCATTAAATCTATTATGTCAACAAATATTTTGCAAATGCATTCAAAATCTAGTCTATATTAAATCAGATAATGTTTGATCTCTGTATGTAAACATTTGTAATTAATTAACTGGGGAACTTTTACCCTATTCACTTCGCGTCCAGTCTAGACATCTTTGGTTTTAGAAGATAGCTGAAGAAAGCGCTTTTAGCGTGTTTTTTCTTTTCTTATGTGCTTCAAGTTTTTAACTCACTTTTTAACTGCACTTTTTAACTCAGTGCATCACAGTGTGGTATGGGAACAGCACCAGTCATGACCGCAAAGCCCTGCAAAGAGTCGTGCGCTTATCCGAGCGTATCTCAGGGTCAGCTCTCCCGTCTCTGCAGGACGTCTACACCAAACGCTGCAAAGGTAGAGCTACTAAAATCATCAAGGACTCTAATCACCCTGCAAACCCTCATTTCACGCTGCTGCCATCTGGTAAGCGCTTCCGAAGCCTGATGGCCAAAACTGAGAGACTCAGGAGGAGCTTCTTCCCCCAGGCCATCAGACTCCTGAACTCAGTCACTTAACATCACGTGACTTCACGTCAGGATAAACATCGATACACTGACATTGCACTGCACTTTCTGTTCTCGTTGTTACTGTGCCTGTCATAAACCTGTTTGCACATTATACTCTTTATACATTTGTTAACCACATATTTATAAGTCTACAGTTTACTCACTGCACAGTTTATTTCACTTATTTTATTCCACTTTATCCTTATTTGTTACCTTTTTTTTCTCTTGACTTGATTATTTATAATTCTACAGATATAGACATATATATATATATATATATATATATATATATATATATATATATATATATATATATATATATATATATATATATATATATATATATAGTACTTTTTTTATATCCTATTTCTATTATAATTTCTTCCTTGTGTTTTTAACTGTGAATTTGCACTGTCCATGGAGCGGACCTGTTTACATTTCACTGCCGGTTGTATATTCTGTATATAACTGTGTATGTGACAAATAAAACTCTTGAATCTTGAATCAAGTAACACTCAATGAAAGCCTAGCTATAGCGATTCCTCTCAGTGTTCAGAGGGTACAGCGCGACGTCATCGCACGTCCTCGATGACGTCAGGCAAAGCGCAGAAACTGCGCACGTCACATTCACGCAAAGTTACGGTGACGTAGTACGCAAGTGTCCGCAGCTCAAGGCCTGCCAGTGGACGGAAGCACACAGTGAGCGCCGAGCTTGTGTCTTCAAGTGGAAAGCAAGACGAACACAACGTACCGCTGTGCTCTGTGTGAACACACGAGTCCGTTTATGAATCTTCTCTTGAGTTGTCTGTATATCTTTTAGGAGGGTGAGTAAACACTTGCAGTTTTACCGCTGATGTTTTTAAGGTGGGTTGTGGGGGAGGGTAACCCTGAGTTGCTGCTGTAAAACCCCACAGTAAACACCGTTGACTCGCTAGTTTGAGCTGCTCATTTGGGAGAACAATATCTTAGGGTGTTATTTCACTTATTGGGGATTAATGTGTTTTACAGTATGTTGTACAATGTACCATAGCGCTATGACACATGTAATGGTACAGTGATGGTAGTAATACAGTCGAAATCTTATATATACACCATGGTAATTGATTGTTTACCATATGGTGATTGATATACTATGATATTTACATGGTACTTAACATCGAATATCATAGTAAATGTCTTAAACATTGTATTTTATGCTACTGAAACATGGTTAACCTACTTTTTGTCTTTCTGATGTGTACGTTTAGATCCTATATATGACCCTGGACTACAAAACCAGTCATAAGGGTCACATTTTTGATGATAAATAAGCCTTCCATTGATGTATGGTTTGTTCGGATAGGACAATATTTGGCTGAGATACAACTATTTGAAAATCTGGAATCTGATGGTGCAAAAAAAAAAAAAATCAAAATATTGAGGAAAAACGCCTTTTAAAGTTGTCCAAATTAAGTCCTTACTAATAATAATACATTTTTTTATATATTTGCAGTAGGACATTTACAAAATATCTTCATGGAACATGATCTTTACTTAATATCCTAATGATTTTTGGCATAAAAGGAACAAATTATAATTATAATTCATGTAATTTTTACGTGAGACTTATGGTGATTCATATGCTATGATATTTACATGGTACTTTACATCGGATATTACAGTAAATGTCTTAAACATTGTATTGTATGGTACTAAAACATGCTAAACCTACTTTTTGTCATTCTGATGTGTACATTTAGATCCTAGATATTGACATGTGGCTGTGTTTCAAAACCTAATGAGCTTCCCACATTGATAATATTTCTCCCCCTAACATCTCCCAAAAATGCTGTTTATGTTGGAAGCTTATTGATTTGAGACGGCCATTTGTGTCCATGCATAACTCGCTGTGTTCAGATAGTACAGAACAGATTGTCTTTCACAGTATACACCAGGTTTGATTTGATTTCAGTGCAGTGTAATGGACTCATCTGGAGGTGTGAGGAGCCGGATCAGAGACATTGAGGTCATTGGTTGTGGTGGATGGATGGTGTTGTGAGATGTTGAATTCAGGGCATTCGGGTGCGGTTCTCAATATTATTTTAGGAGATGATTGACACTTTCTGTTCACGTTGATGTTAAAGAATGCATTGTCCGAAGTATGGATTAAAATTCAAGTCCTGATCCCTCAGGTGTTGATGCACCATTAAACAGTGTGCTGAAACGTGTTAAAGGGATAGTTCACCCTAAAACTTTAGCATCATTTACTCACCTTCAAGTTGTTCCAAACCCAAGTTCCACAAAAGACATTAACGCTTGATTAAGTGGATTTTTTTTGAAGGGGCAAGTGAAAGAGAATTTTACTTTGACCCGGACAATTAGTGTCCTGATAACAACGTCAAAAAATAACTAAACTAATGCAGAATCATTCATGCATTTTGGTGATTCCCTAGTGTAAGTGGCGATCGATAGTGGATAATAATATATAATGTATAATGAACTGACGGTAACAAGGTTGAGCTGTTGCCTCTCGAGAAGAAATCACAACAAATAAGCGCCGCTCATACAGAGAAACTCAGTTAACATACACGGTTAAAATTTGTTACAAATTGTGGAGTTTTTATATCTATAACAACCTATGGTAGAACCAAGAGTGCTGTTTTCCTGAATACCATCACGACTGATTATATATGACAGTTCCATAAACAGTTAATTAGCTTTAAGCCACTTGCATTGTAGATGCAATATTGACTGTTTTTGTTAGATTTCAGCAGCAAAAATATTTCCAAACAAAGATCACCTCACAGCAACAGTGTTACTGAATCATTTTTGAATGAATCGGCTGAATCGAAGATTAAATTACCCATTCTTCGTAAACGACTGCCTCATTCCTGAATGAATCATCCGTTTGAATGAATCGTTTAAATGACTCCCTCATTAAGACGGTCACCTGCTGCCACGTACTGGTGGTTTAGTTTAATCTTTCCAGCGTTTTTTATTTGTATATTCAAACATTTAAAACAATCTCATAACATTATTATTTAATGCAGTTGTAATTTTTTGTGTGCGTATAAATTATTTAATTTGATAGTCACTATAGTGCCTTATTCTAATTAAATGTCTGGATCAAATAAAAAAAATAAAATGAAAGCTGAAGCGTAGCCTATATTTAATAAGATTATGGAAAAATCCATAGGTTTTGTGGAAAAATTACCTTTTATAAAAGGTAAAATCCGGACAGATTTACTTGTCCAAAGGACAAGCACGTTTCACGTGAGCCTGGGCTCCTGTCTTCGATTGGCTCCTGTCTTGATTGCTCCTGTCTATGTTTGCTACTGCTGCTGTGCTCGCATGTGCTCTGCTCTGCTCTTTTTGGATTTTTATTTGTAATCTCTGTTGTTTTCAAACATCTTCATATATTGTTAAAAACATTAAATCTGACATCACAGCTTTTAATCATCACTATCACACGTTAGCTTTTAAGCTAGCCTGTTAATCTCTGCACCGGGTTTCCTGTTTTTGAGTTCACTAAACAACTGTGGTGAGTTGATTGTAAATAGACTCCATCAAACAACTTTGGTAAGTTGGATTTCCAACAAATTTGTCTTCTTCTCCAGTCATTGTCACCTGCACCGCATGTTTCATGTTTAGTGTAGTGCGAACAGGGCTTCACATGTGATAAATTAAGATAGTCAGGCTGACCGGAGAAGATTTCAGAATAGAAGACACGCATCCAGACTTTATTTGATAGTGAGAATGTAACAGCTTTGAACACTGCTCTGGATGCGACTAGCGTGAGCGTTGTACATTGTTCGGTTCCGGCTGTAGAGCCCGTAACGGTCCAGGCGGCATAGTCGCAGATCAAAAAACCATTATGGAACAAAAAGTTCTCCCCACTCAGTCACTGAGAATCCTGTTAAAAGTGCCCTCTAGTTATTGGTGATTCTTTGAAAATGGACACCAAGTCACATGTTTACCTGACATTTTAAAAGTGCTGGCTAAAGTTAATCGTAAATTCTCTAAGATTAATCGTCGGCACAGATGTTCGACCCGCCATGATCGGAGATCACCAAAATTAACATTAAAGAGGTGTGTGAACTTGCAAGTGCGATGGCAATGCACAAGCTCCCTGTTAAAAGGAGTGATGAGATACTTAGCAGACTATCATCACTCAATGGCTGGTTGTCTAAGTGGTGTCCGCAAAATAACATAGGGTTCAAGACAATTGGAAAAGCTTTTGGGGCAGACCTGACCTGTTGAAGAGGCGGCATCCATCCTTCTTGGAGTGGTGCTGCTCTTCTCTCTAGTAATTTGGCATATAGTCTTAAAGCTAAACCTTGACTAACTGGGGCCAGGTCAGGAAGCCGGACTGGCTTACCCAACCGTCTTTAGCTGTCTTTACAGAAGTGAGACTCTTTCACCTAGATTCACATAGAGACTGTGTCTGTTCCCGAATTAGTAAATACAAAAAACATCAAGACCATTCAACAGTAAAACTTAATGATGGAATAAACAACAGATATAATACAGATGATCAAAATTCGATCCCTTTCCCCAAAAGCAATAATTACAGATAATTGATTTGCTGTGTTTGACAGAAACCTTAAAACCTGACGACTACATTACTTTAAATGAGTCCACCCCCAAGATTATTGTTATAAACACGAGCCGTCTGAAAGGTAAAGGGGAGGGGTTGCTGTAATTTATAATAATATCTTCACATTACTCAGAAGTCTAGTTTCAAATATAATTCTTTTGAATTTTTTGGTGCTTTATGTAGCATTATGTAGTGTAATTTAAGGACATGTTATTTTACTGTATACAGGCCACCAGGGTCAAAGAATTTGCTTTGACTTTCTATGTTAGTACTGGCTGCAGATAAAGTACTTTATTGGTGATTTTAATATCCATGTAGATAATGGGATTAGCATTTAGAGACATTCTAAACTCTATTGGAGTAAGGTTCATAATCATGACCTAATATTGTCACATGGAATAAATGTTGATACTGTTGAAATTCTGCAGCAGAAGCAGCGACATCTCAGATCATTACCTAGTATCATGTATACACGCTTCAAATATTATCACTGCCGCCACTTTGCTTTTTAAATAATCTTCCTCATCAGTTTCATCTCCTCAGCATTCACAACAGAAACTATTGACTCTCTCTTTTTAACTTTAGGCGCTTAAAGAAGATTAAAGACGCCGTGGTACAATTTACAGAAAAATAAGCAGAAAACAAAATTAGAGATTTTTCAGTAATTCATGGAAAGAGAGCATATACAGAAAGGCCAAACTGCTAGATCTGCTTATTTCTGACTCTCTTAGAAGAAAACAAACACAACCCTAGGTATTTATTTTACAGTGGGACTTCTATGGTTGTAAACAGCACAGCAGTAATGACTTTATGAACTTCTTTACGTGTAAGATCGATAAATTAGGAAGAAAATTATAACCATGCAGCTGTCTACTATAGTGTCACATGAGACAGAGCATTGTTGTGTCACTGAGAAAAATTACATTCATTCACTGCTATAGGAGAGGAAGAATTGCTAAACTCGTTTCTAAATCATCAACATGTTATAGTAGGCTATAAAAAGAGATGCTACCAGAGGTCATCCTCTTCTTAATATCATTAACTCATCTTTGTTATTAATTCAAGTTACTTATTAAAAACCTCAACTTGATCCTACAGAATTAGTCAATTATAGGCCGATCAATCTACCCTTCCTGTCAAAAATGCTTTATGTTTATCTGTGAAGTCAGGATTTAGACCGTATCATATACTGAGACTGCTCAACACAAATGATTTACTCTTATCATCCAGTGGTTGTATTTCTCTATTAGTACTCGATCAGACCACAACATTCTTTTTGAATAGACTCGAAAATTATGTTGGCATTAGTGGAACTGCATTGGCATGGCTTAAATCATACTTATTGACCGTTATCAATGAAGAGATGTATCACAAGTTCAGTATATAACTAAGGGCTCGGTGTTAGGACCGTTGTTTAAGCATGGCTATGCTGACGATAAGCTCTATATTTCTTCACGCCCTTGAAACTACATTTATAGCTGATATAAAACATTAAGTAATTTCCTGCAACAATTCAGAAAAACTGAATTTTTAATTATTGGACAAAAAAAACTCTGCAAGTAGTAACCTAGAATACTGTCTAACACTGATGGCTGCTCTGTCAAGTCCTCGTAGTCAGTTTGGTGTCATGCTCTTTGATTTACTTTAAAGCATTCTACCATCTTTATATATCTTTCCTTTCGATGCAAAATGCTGAACAGTTAATTCATGCGTTCATGACCTCAAGGCTAGATTACTGTAATGCTTTACTGGGTTCCAAACGCAGCATTTCGAAATGACCATATTAGCCCGGTTCTGTCAACAATTGGCTCCTATTCATCGAATAAATTTTAAAATCTTGCTTATTATACAAAGCACTAAATTGTTTTAGCTCCCCAGTATTTGAGCGAACTTTTTAACGCATTATACTCCATCACGCCTATTCATTGCGGTCTCAAAACTCTATGATAATACCTAGAATATCAAAATCAACTGCAGGTGTCGACTATTTAGCGCCTAAACTTTGGGAACACTAGCATTGTTTTACTCTGTCAGTTTAAATAGACTAAAAACACATCTTACTATGGCTTACACACAAAAACATTATCAATTTCTATTATCAAATCAGTAAATGATTGTCAGGCTGCATTAACTAGGTCAGCCGGACAGAACACTTCCCATAACACCTGATGTATTGTTACATCATAAGAAGAATGGCATCTACGCTAATGTTAGTCTTCTGTTTATACCGAGCTTTACTGCAGTCAGCCAGATCACAGATCAGATGGTGGACCAGCGCCTGGACATGACCAACGATCCCTGAAGTGTCTGCAGATAAAATGCTGCATCGACACGACATCCTCATTAAACCTGTTCGGTGTGACAATCTCTGAATAATCTAACAAATATCTATTTGCTTAATTTTAAGACCTGCTATTTGCCAGAATTATAATCATACAGTTTGTTAAATCGGCCAGAGGAGAACTGGCACCCGACTGAGCCTGATTCCATTCTGACCCTGAAGGAGTTTTGGTTCCTTGCCACCGTTGCCTCTGGCTTTTGGCTTGCTCAGTTGGGGACACCTAAACATTTGCCCGCATTGATGCTATATGATACTTGAAATTAGCTGGATAACATCACCGTTTCACCAGAGCGGCTGTACAAATTCTGTTGCATTATTTTACTTTTAACAATGTGAAGCTGCTTTGAAACAAGACTTGTTAAAAGCGCTATATAAATAAAGGTGATTTGATTTTGATTTGATATTTAGCAGTGACATTGTCAGCTTTTTTATTTACAACAAAATAATATAATAATGGGGCCATATAATGGGATCATAATATACTAAACTTTACAGTGGCTTCATAAATTAATTAAAAGCATAAAAAGCAAAACACACCCGATGCACATTGTTTGTTCTTCATTTTCTAGAAGTAGAGTTTAAGAACATTGCTGTATTTTTGTGTAGTTAATTAAGGGATGGTACTCCATGTCAATTTCTGTTTATATTTATTAAAAAAAAAATCTGGTGAAAAGAATACATAAATGAAGAAAAATGCCCAAATATAAAGGGCAGATTTACTAACAGCTTGCGCGAACACAAACCCTCTTTTCAGGATTTAGTAAAGACGCAGTGTAAAATTAGCGATCAGAAGGGGTGTAACGGTACACAAAACTGACGGTTCGGTACGCACCTCGGTTCTGCAGTCACGGTTCGGGACGGATTCAGTACAGCAGTTTTACAAAATTGCTTTTTATTTATTTTTATTCAACAGAGGTTTACTGAAAATAGTGTGACTGTCCTTAAATGAATTCAATTATAACTAAACGTTTCTTATATGCTGTAAACTATAGGGAGCCCTTACTTTCACATTGCTATAATATTAAAGGTTAACAGCAGAGCCCAAACTATTAGCCTAAATTCAGTTATTTATTTATAGATATAATAATCAACACTCATAAGCTTCACATAAGGCAGTTTTTGCATTAACTTCTAAAATCGAATTATATATTTTTTCTCCAATTTTCATGACAGATTTATTTAAACACACATTAAATAAACAAGACATCACTAACAGGCTAAGTAGAATATAATGAATATATATATATATGTATGTATATGTACATATATTTAGTATATTTATACTCACAGCTGTGGACACTGAATGACTTCTGAGGTAAATGTGACGCTACGTGACATTGTTAACAAGCTGTTTTGTCTTTCCGCAGTTGAAACAACGATTGAGCGATTACACGACATATGATACATTTCAGTAAGTTGTAATGTATCCTCAACATACCTTAAGAGATATTAATTCATGTTTATTCTTTAGGAAGTATACTTCATATGTTCGTGTGGGAACTTGGATTGAAGTGTGTTCCGCGCTTAAAACAAGCCGACTGTTAACTGTTAAAGATTGGATTCGGAACCGAAAACTTGCACTGTTACACCCCTAGTGGACAGTTATTTTTGCGTCTAATCTTATTGCATATGCATTTGTAGGAGTTTCCCTTTCAGGCGCTATATTTATGGGAGGATAGTGTTTAAATGAATCACGCAAGGTGATTTACTAAGGTTTGCGCTCGTCAATTCTCTGGTGTTTGTGCCATTATTTACCGCCTTATGTCTTAAACCAGACGCTAATTTGCACTGCTCTTGCGTTGGTCGTTATGGAAATGATTCGGTTGCGTCTGTGTTCTTCAGTTTCAAAACAGAACTTTCCACTCACATCTGCGCTTTTGTGGAATTGCGCTCTCGCACTAATTTGGCCTGTTTAGTAAATCTGTCCCATTTATGTATATTTACTGAGTAATCCACTGTTTTGTAGAGGGGGGGTCAAAATGAGAGGGGGGTCAAAAATCTATTTTGATCTTAGATTTGGAGCCAAATTACAGAGGATAACAATGACTTTAAAAATATGGCAGAATAATTATTTTATTTTTACACAGAGATTGTAAAATCTGTTGATTTTAGCCATTTTTGTTGCATTATATGCCAACAGTGACCGTTCAAAAATGGGGAAAAGCATTGTCATTTGGTTTCTGACCACTGAAAATGTGTACAATTAGTCATAGAGCCACATTAAGATCTCCATATCTATGGGATTCAACATTATAGGGCCTTTAAAATTAAGATACCAAAAGAAAAGTTTGTTAAGAACCAGAATCTAAAAGGATATTAAGATATATTTAATACTTCTTGAGTTACAGGCATGCAAACTTGGTGCGAAAAACAAAAAGAAGTGCTTTTTCCCATTTTTGAGCTATCACTGTTGGCATATAATGCAACAAAGATTGCTAAAGTCAACAGATTTTAATAGTAGACCTACCAATCTCTGTGTAAAAATAAAAAAATTATGCTGACATCTTTTTAAAGTAATTTTGACCCCTGTAATTTGGCTCCAAATCTTAATGAAATTTTAATTTTGACCCTCCTTTACAAAACATTTAATATTTTTGGCTTTCATCACTATTTATGTTTGTCTTTAACTATATTTGTTTTCAAAGCCAACATTGGGCAGGATGTGGAATAATATTTAAAATATAATACTTTTTACATATACACAAAATACAATTTTAACCGATTAATAGTGGAAATAACCAACAAATCAGTCTTCTATTCTGTACACTATAATGCTTTTAGGGTAAAATAAAAAGTTAATTTCCTTCTCTTTTGACTCTTTAAAGCATTTGTCAAAGACATGTCTCCTTGATGTATGCCTTGAGTGGAAATAATGCACCATGTGAACAGAAAATCACATGTACAGGGATGAGGAGCTGGACGACCCAAGTCGTACTTGCGGCTGTCACTGCAGCATCCTCAGCATAATATGCTAAATTTGAGTAATGACTGTCTCAGCCTGGATCACTTGTTTTCCGTTCCCTGAGCAGTGTACCTGTTTAAATATGTATTTCTGCTTCAAGTCACTGTAACGCTGAAGATGCGTTAAGATGCAGCTTTGCTGCTGCTTCTCAGGTCAGATTCGTCACCCACTCTCCACAGCGTGCATTTGTAATCAACCACCAAAAAAGAGGAATATCCATCCCTAAACATAGCTCAGTTTTTACAGCAGAAGTAAATGCTATCATAAAGACTATGCAACAGAGAAATGTTCTTATAATTACAGATTCCTGTGTCCAAGAAATGTCATTCCTTAAAAATTACCACCCAGCATTTGTAGTGATTTATTTCACAAACTGCTTGAACTAGAGGGTCACCGATTTAATGTCTGATTTTGTTGGGTGCCTAGTGGACACTGTGCAGTCTGTGCAATAATTCATTCCTATATTAATAACAGATGGCAAACAGAATGGGATCTACAGTCAAACCAAAGTTTATTCAGTCGCTATAGTTTAGAAAATGGTAATAAAATATGACTGTGAGAACAAATTGATCTTGATAATGTCAGATAACTTTGATAGAAAGGTATTAATGGATTAGTCAACCGATCAGCTGTTAAATTTAACTACACAATTAGATAATACCAATTTAGCTCAACCAATGATCAAGCAATGCTTAATTTTGTTCAGTCTGTGGTGTCAAAGGTCGCACTAGCAATTAAAGAAAAAAAACATTTGATCCCAATTTTTTTTAGCAGTTTTACTGGAATGTTTGGGTGTAATATGTCACAGTTGACTTTATTTTGCTCTCCTCACTTACAGAAATGAATGCTAGTGTCCTGCACACACTCGTAAAACATTATATCTGCTGTCCGAATCATTTTTGGTTTGACTGTATATACTTTGAAAAAACTCCATGAAATCAGCCCCAATGTTGGAAGAAGTCTCAATCCAATGGGAGCAGATTGTTTATGCCGGCAATTCCAGGATGACACAATTTATTAATACTAGGAGAAAATCCACCAACATGTTCTTTCTGTCAAAACTCTTTATCACTGAAGCATGTTTTATTAGATTTGCTACAATAAAAACCAGCACAATTTTAACCAAATATTGTTTTTAAAAAAACCTGATTATAGTTTCACCATAATTCTTTTTCTTGCCATAAAAATAGCCACAGAAGCTGGCATGGCATTAAAAGGAAAAAAACTTTCCACAGCGTTTGGGTATTTGCCTTGACTTTCATGGCAATACATGAAAATATATTGATATTTTGAACCATTTTGATGATATTCATATTCATTTATCTTGATATTTATTCATTTGCTCTGGATTTCTCTTATCTAGTTAAAAATAAAGCATTTATTTCACTGAACTAAAATCAGGTTAATTATATTATATGTACAAAGAAGAATATGTAGTAATAAATGGGAATATATATATATATAATTTCTGTTGAGACATTCAGATGGTAGAGTCAGAATTTGGTGTAAACAGAATGAGAACATGGATCCATCATGCCTTGTTACCACTGTGCAGGCTGGTGGTGGTGGTGTAATGGTGTGGGGGATGTTTTCTTGGCACACTTTAGGCCCCTCAGTGCCAATTGGGCATCGTTTAAATGCCACGGCCTACCTGAGCATTGTTTCTGACCATGTCCATCCCTTTATGACCACCATGTACCCATTCTCTGATGGCTACTTCCAGCAGGATAATGCACCATGTCACAAAGCTCGAATCATTTCAAATTGGTTTCTTGAACATGACAATGAGTTCACTGTACTAAAATGGCCCCCACAGTCACCAGATCTCAACCCAATAGAGCATCTTTGGGATGTGGTGGAACGGGAGCTTCGTGCCCTGGATGTGCATCCCACAAATCTCCATCAACTGCAAGATGCTATCCTATCAATATGGGCCAACATTTCTAAAGAATGCTTTCAGCACCTTGTTGAATCAATGCCACGTACAATTAAGGCAGTTCTGAAGGCGAAAGGGGTCAAACACAGTATTAGTATGCTGTTCCTAATAATCCTTTAGGTGTGTGTGTGTATGGCTATTTCCTTTGATAGCAAACCAGATTATATGTTCTCTCTTTTCAACGGTAAACCTAAAACCAGCCCAGGACCA
This sequence comes from Paracanthobrama guichenoti, assembly GCA_018749465.1. Lineage (NCBI taxonomy): Eukaryota > Metazoa > Chordata > Actinopteri > Cypriniformes > Gobionidae > Paracanthobrama > Paracanthobrama guichenoti. Next base: position 21,133,339 of record CM031954.1, read on the forward strand.
GATGAAAGTGTGCTCACTCATTTCTTTTTCTTTCTTTTTTTCAGATTTTGAAGGTGAAGTTTTTCTTGAATGCCCAAGACACAGTCAGTACGGTTTTCAACATGAATAGGAATAAGCGTGAGAAAGAATATTACAGCATAGATGTAGGGGATTCAACGTTCACCGTTTTGAAGCGCTACCAGAATTTAAGACCAATCGGGTCTGGAGCGCAAGGCATCGTCTGGTAAGTTTTATGCATTTAATTAGCCTGTAAAATATTAAAGAAGCAGTTTATCATTAAGACGGCTCATAAAAGAAAGTGTGCTTAATGAAAAACATATTTTATTCTTTTGTAGCTCTGCATATGACCACGTCCTTGAGAGAAATGTTGCAATTAAGAAACTTAGCCGACCCTTTCAGAACCAAACCCATGCCAAACGGGCCTACAGAGAACTGGTCCTGATGAAGTGTGTGAACCACAAAAACGTAAGACATGTTTGGTTCTGTGTGTGTGTGTGTGTGTGTGTGTGTGTATACATTTAAATTAATGTCATTTTATTTGATGAATTCAGCTTTGATCACAGGAATTAATCATCATTGCTCCAGTCTTCAGTGTCACATGATCCTTCACTAATCATTCTCATCTGAGGATTTATGATTATCAATGTTGAAAACAGTTCATATTTTTGTGGAAACAAAATTTGTTTTGATTGAAAGAGCAGAAAAGGAGGAAAAGCATTTATTACTTACATTTTTTGAAACCTCATGAATGTATTAACTGTCACTTTAGATCAATTTAATGCATCCTTGCTGAATAAAAATATTAATTTATTTCAAGAAAATAAATCTTAACGATCCCACCGTTTTGAATGGTAGTGTATATTGTAGTTAATTTTGGGTTACACTTTATTTAAGGTGTCCTTGTTAAGGTCAGTGTTGGGTAAGTTACTCTAAAAAAAAATAAAAGTAATTAATTACTAGTTAGTAATTACAATTGTGTAATTAGATTACTGTACAAATTACTCCAAACAGTAAATCAGTCCCTCAAGTTCAGTTTTTCACGGTTACGCGATCACTGAATACAACTAGGGCTGTCGCGATAACCGCAATACTGAGGAGCCAACCGCAGAGCAACACAAGAACCGCAGCAACCGCAATCTCTTTTTTTTTTTGTTAAACTATGCCCATCTCGTTTTACACTTTGTGCATGTGTACTGAATATTAAACAAGTTAGCAATGATAACATAATGTGTACTGAGGCTCCGTAGATTTGCACTTAACAAGCCTGAACAGAAAGTGACTGTGAGAGATCAGCTGAGTGCTTGCGATTACCTGCGTCTGTCCTTCAGGCCGAGACACATTTGTGAAAAAAGGTTGCCATGTCCAACGCATGCGAAATCTCTGTCTTAGCATCGACGCATTGCTGGTCAGCTGAGTCTTCTAAACGGGCGCTCAAAGCCGTTTCATGACATCTCTCTTTGAACGAATCAGTGTTTTTTTTTTTTTTAACGTGCAGTTGAACAAACGACTTAAAGACTCACTCAAAGACCCGTTGTGGCGTAACATCGTAACGGCACTGACTGTCATCCCGTCTAGAACGCGCAGAGATGAGTAGTTCTGCTTTTACTGATCAAATATTAGCAGTAAGTCTCTGTTATACATATAACAATAACAATAGCCCTACAATTGTCGGGTTTATGTTCTGCTATGTGGACCCTTATTTGACATTCTCATTGGTTTAATGTTACTTCACTTCCTGTTTCAACGCTCTATTTTCGGTTTCTGAGCATGACCTCTGTACATTGTAACACACACAGATAATAACAACAGCAATCATTTCTAAATAATCTTTATTAACTATACATTGGCTTCCCTTTTTATATAGAGCAGTTAGCAAACCTGAGTAAACTAAAATGAAATAAATGTCTGCACTGTAGACTAGTCAGAAATAATCTACTCATTTTACCATTTTCCATACTGTTTAAAAAAAAAGCATTTTTTCATAAAAATAGATGACACACACAAGTAAATGTCCCAGTTTAGCCTACTTAAACACTTAAATTGTATGAATATTACTAATGCTGATGAATAAATAGGCCTATAAGTTGAAGCTGTTAAATAGCAGTTTTGTTAAAACTATAAAGTAGCCACCACATTAATTTAAAAATATACAAAATAACATAAAGTGAAAATAAAGTGGCATTTTGGGGTTACTGAAACAACAGTTACCATGGCGAATACACAATACATCATGAACTGTTAATGAATCATGAAAACTGCTCCTGGTGAACAGAATGAACATTAGACCTGCATGCCTTCCCAGCGAACACGCGTCGAACCAGTTACGTGATTTAAGGGTACTTTACTACGAACTGACATCGTAACGTTGCGCGTTCGTAATTTCTCTTGCGCTTTATCCATGAGTGAGCGTGTAACTAAAGAGTGTGAGCATAGTATAGCGGCTGAAACCAGGAAAGCGGTTTTCTGAGGTGAGAGAGATTTTTTTATTTTTATTTATTTTTTTTATTTCGTAACAAGCTGCGAAAATGATGTTGCTGGGACTCCAAGGTAGCGTTTTGCCTACCTACCTGGCTAAATGGGGAAACTGGCTCTCTTTGCCCTTCCATGCAGCTTTAGCGATCGCCCAAGTCACGTGACATGCACTTGGAAGACAAAAGTTAGTGTATATTTAGTAAATTATATTATTATAATAACATTTAGTAAAATACAGCTCTTATTAGTTGTTAAGAGTGCACTAATTACTATGTAATCAAATGTCAAAGAAGAAAAATATAGTTTTGTGGCATAAGGTGAAGTGAGAGCTGGGCTGGTGCAGCAGGGGGCGGGGCATGTTCGGTTCGACATTAGAGTGTCGCGGTTCGAACCGTGGGTAGTGTATCGCGGTTTTTCGGTTCGGTGTGTGTGTGTATATATATATATATATATGCGCCGATAATACCACATATCGTGCTTTTGAGCCACTCATAATTACCACAAGGGAAATTCCATCCGAAGGTTTTTTGTAGGGTTAGTTGCATGTAGTTATGCATCATTTATTGTTATTACTATAGTAACTACATGTGTAACAAGGACACTGTAAAATAAAGTGTTACCTAATTTTGTAATGATTTATTTTGGATAGTAAGAACTTAATACATTTCACTGTTTACATTTCACTGCCGGTTGTATATTCTGTATATAACTGTGTATGTGACAAATAAAACTCTTGAATCTTGAATCTAATATCATCATTATCATAGATGGACAAATTCAACCATCACATGGCACATCTTTCATGCACTGTGCTTTTATTTCACAGATAATTGGCTTGTTAAATGTGTTCACGACACAGAAGACACTTGAAGAATTCCAGGATGTGTAAGTTTTTTTTTTTTTTTTTTTTTTTTTTTTTTTTTTTCTGTTGTGAATTGAAATGCCTTTTGACTTGTAAAATATAAAATGTATGACACATAGGGCTGGGTATCGAGTTTGATACTTTTTAGGCACAGACCGAATTGCCTTGATACTATCGAGTATTGTAAAAGGTCTTGTCGTTCGATACCAAATTTCGATGCCTAATGGGGTTAATCTCGTCAACGTTAGTGAGCCAATGAGCATGCAACACGATTGGCTGTGGTGGAAAAACACTAGCTTATGCCGGTTCCGCCCAGAGACATGGATCGCGCTACAGCGCATTACGGCTCCGACGCGGCCACCGGAGCGTCCACTCTAGTCAATGCTGCTTTTTATATCAGGAGGACGGAACAAAACCTTGTCGGAGCTGTGATGCGCCACAGACGTGTGCGGTGTAAATAGGGGGTAAGCGTCCCAACCCACATAGATGGAGAAGATCAGAAGTGTGGCTACATTTCACCAGGCTTGATGCCAACAGCACGCAATGCAATATTCACCACAAGATAATTGATCCTAAGATCGACAACACAACAAATCTGAAGTACGGAATAAACTAAAGAGCAGAACGTTTCTCCATATTGGACGGCAAGAAGAACTGCATATACGTATACTTTCCTCACAGACATGAGAAATAGGCCTGTAGAAAGCTTGAAATATCGAATATCGAAAACAAATACTTTATGTAATCCAAATGAAAGGTGCATTTCTCTCTATCACTGCTGCGGAGATGACGGGTCGGCATCGTCAACTTCGTCTTTGCAGCCCAACACGGACTCAGAAAACACTAGTTTATTAATAAACAATTAAAATTAATGTCTCCTTGCTATTTTTACATTTAGGCTACTTTTGCCAGTGCTTTGCGGCAAGCTTTATGTGTGCGCTTGAGCGCGAGGCATATATTCCGCCCCTCGGTACTCTATATACGAGTCTGTAAAAAAAAAAAGAAAAATCATCTTGTTAAAACAGAAATACATTTGGTATCCAGCTCTAATGACACATAAGTTTGGCCTTGGATTAATTAAAATAGGTTAAATGAAGAGGTGTAACAAGATCAGAGCTGTGAGTATCATATATATATGAAAAAAAAAAAAAAAAAAAAAAAGGTCTGTTCGATTGAATACATTTACCACAGAAGCACACATACATTTGTCATATTTGGCAAAGCTCACCCACATACATCTGTGTATAATGTATGTGCATTTGTTTATTTGTGGGTTCCTCACATCTTTACCTTCGTCTCCTGTCCTCAGTTATCTGGTGATGGAGCTGATGGATGCAAACCTGTGCCAGGTCATTCAGATGGAGCTGGACCACGAGAGACTCTCCTACCTGCTTTATCAGATGCTCTGCGGCATCAAACACCTACATGCTGCCGGCATCATACACAGGGTACACACACACACACACACACACACACACACACACACACACACACACACACACACACACACATATTCTACATAGGCAGCTATCTCCTAAGGCAACATCTCCACAGGTTACTGGCTTTGAAATGCTTCAGTAACGGTCACTTCAGTGTGTCACAGTAAAATCTCTCCCACGCGTAAAGCACAAAAAAAGACATTCTTGTCTAGTTGTTGTCAGTTAGGGGGTTGAACGTCTTTAGTCGACATTTATGTGATGAAAGTCAAGTTGACTAGTCGCCGATGACATCATTAATGAACAAAACAGCCTGAACCTCGAGCTGAGACTGGAACGCGGGTTGCCTTGTGCACAGCTATGGCGTATGACACAGACTCCTACATAACAGCTTATTTTTATCAGTTGTCTTTGGGTCGCTATATTTCACACACATTTCTGCTCGTTTTAAATCAGACACAGATAAAGTAGCACAGTGAGGATTACGACTGTATGAATGCATTAGTGAGAGAGAGATTGCGTGTGAATTTGTCTCTCTACTAATAGTGAAGCTGTGGGGTTTAGTTACTAAGAAATATATGCTAGAACTTTTCAGTTTCTAAGCTGTTTTATGGATAAATCACAGAACAGTGTTGACGATACGTTTCTGCGCTACTGAATGATTATGAGTCTGCGCGTGATGTTCGAGCTATGTGTGTGTTACAATGCAGCAGCGCATAGAACGACGATTACTTTGCGTGTACAATAAGCTGTTTAAAACGTGCATCAGTTTTGAGCATCCAGATGGTATAATCAAACATGTCTTGTGGAGCGCTCTTGAAGTGCGCATTTATTTGTAATTTTAACTGTTTGACTTCAAAGATTTCTTATCCTGTTGCGCCCTCTATAGACCCTTTTTCAGTTAGTAAACATGGTGATGTTTTTTTGTGGGCGGAGCATAGCTGGAGGCAGAACGATTCCCCCGATCGCTTCACTAACGCTTTTTAAAAAAAATTTTTTAAATGTGAGCTGGTTTTTAAACAATGACTAATTTTATCTGAATATGTAAGGTCACACTATGTCTGGGACCGTGACTTATATTAAAAAGTTAACCTTAACGGACGGAACCAGATTGACTGACCCGTACACGCTCACTCAATGGATGGACGATCTGACAGGATTACCTCCGGTTGAGTGGCCTGGCATCTACACCCTGGGCTGGCCCGCGGAATAGGCAAATGCTTATTTTTACCGTAGACTTTATGCAAGCAGCGTTCTGAGTACTCCATGTGATTTTTGTAAAAAAATCATGTCAGTTTTTTTATAAACTCATATCAGTTGTGCAGTTTTAAGGCGATATATGGCATTTTTAAAACTTATTTACCTAAATTAATAATGATATTTATATACAGGTTTATTTAAAATGGCATACGTTTCGTGATTTCAAGAAATTTGATTACTGAAATGTAACTTAACCATTACATTTAAATTAATAAATAAATTAAAATGGAAAAAATGGGCCATATTTTCTAAACTGGTGTCGATTCCTACCTGTGAGAATGTGACCTCTCTGCTGACCCTTGACCTCTTCCCTTCCCAGGATCTGAAACCCAGTAACATAGTAGTGAAATCCGACTGTACGCTGAAGATCCTCGACTTTGGCCTGGCCCGGACAGCCGCCACCGGCCTCCTCATGACCCCGTATGTGGTGACGCGCTACTATCGTGCCCCCGAGGTCATTCTGGGCATGGGTTACCAAGCCAACGGTGAGTGCTAACCTGATGTCACTGCTTTGCAGCATGCCCACATAAAGGGTCCCAGAGCACCCTCCACATCATTCTGCTAAAAACAACCTTGATCTCACCAAATGGCTGTGGTGTTTTAATGCTAAAAGCCTTTGAGGGATTCTTTTTGTCCAGCTGAACTAGTTTCTGCATGCCCAAGCACTCTGGATGGGTTTGCCTGTAGCACTGAGCATTTAGAAAAACATTAGTCACTGAGTCTTACTTCGGAAGTGAAAGTGGTTCACTGCACTGCGAAAATAACAGATCAATTTGAAGGCCGAAAACACTGACATTCAGTCCCAGACGTTAGTGCTGAGGAATAATTGGCAGTGGGTCAAACTCAGAAAATCTCAACTAGTCGCGCTGCCCTTTTTGCTTTGCTTACGTCTTCTCTTTTTCCTCTATGCTACACTCGTGTAGTGGATATTTGGGCTGTTGGCTGCATTATGGCAGAGATGGTGCGGCACAAAATCCTTTTTCCAGGGAGGGACTGTATCCTTGTTCAGCCTGCTTGGATTTTGTGCTGTTTTGTGACGAGTAGGGCTGTCTTGATCATGTTATGGATTATTGGCCCTGCCTGACGCACACTGAGATGTTTGCATGCACCCGTCACCTCTGTTGCATCCACGTCAGTGCACCCTGTGATTTTGTGTGTACGTGTGTGTGTGTGTGTGTGTGTGTGTGTGTGTGTGTGTGTTTGTTTTTCTTTTTTATTGGCATTTAATTTGTACGATTTTTGGCAGTTTAATTTGGTTGTCATTTCATTTTTCAGTTGATGTCTGGTCTGTTGGATGCATCATGGCTGAAATGGTCAGAGGTAGTGTGTTGTTTCCTGGCACAGACCGTATCCTTACCTGGTCGTCTTTACTGTCCCATTGTAAGTGTTTGTTTTTTTTGTTTTGTTATTTTACCCGTGATTCTGTGTTTTTTCATTGATGTGCGAGTCTTTGAGAAGGATTGAATAGCTGAAATGAACATCCAGTTTAAATGTTGTTCATTTTAAAAGAAGGTACAAAACTCTTACACAGTGTCCTAAAGTTTTCACAACACAATTAAAGGGTCAAGAGCCTTTACAACCCTCTACAATGCGAGTAAAACACTCGCATTTGCCAGTAAATCTTCACTCTGGGTGACCTAAATGTTTATCATTAGTCATTGGTTAATAAATGCTTAGATTTTAACACAGTGTGTGTTTGTGTGTTAGTTTAGCATAGATATATTTTCACTCGCTGAACACTCAGAGAAACAGTGTTTCACTCTCCGTCAAGCGATCTGTCTATTTCATTTTAGCTCCAATGGATGCATGTGCGCCTGTATTTGACGTACAGTAAACTCTATTTTGAAGGCGCACAACTTGCGTCGCTTTGAGGGAGCGCTGTTACTCACTCTCTCTCTCTCTCTCTCACTCTGACTGACTCACTCTGACTCTGACTCTGACTCACTCTGACTCTGACTCACTCTGACTCTGACTCACTCTGACTCTGACTCACTCTGACTCTGACTCACTCTGACTCTGACTCACTCTGACTCTCACTCACTCTGACTCTCACTCACTCTGACTCTCACTCACTCTGACTCTGACTCACTCTGACTCTCACTCACTCTGACTCTCACTCAGACACTCAGACACTCAGACACTCACATTATTCAGCTTTTAAGAAGCGGAAGATATGCGGTAGTTGGCGTGGCTAATGCGCAAACGGCAATCTCATTGGCTGGTGCTCCTCTATTACCTTCACTGTTTTGATTTCAGCAAATCAGTTTGAGCAACGCTGACTAATATTCAGCTAATATTCATGAAACCATCAGCTCATCAGTCTTTAGTGCGTTGTATATTGTTATTAATAGTAGAATTAGTAGTAGTAGTAGTATTATCTTTTTTTTTTTTTTTTTACAGAAACACTGAATGACCAACAATATCTTAAGCACCACCAGTCCTAAGTTCAGTTAAAATATCAAACATGCATTCATACGTGTGTGTGTGTGTGTGTGTGAACTGTGTATAATTATGTGTATATAAATACACACACATTAGGTAATTATGTATATTTAGTATACACTATACTAAAAGGAAAAAAAACTTAAATATTACGGGTGTAACGTTTTTCAAACCGAACCGAAAAACCGCGATACACCACCCACGGTTCGACCTGCGATTCTCTCATGTGGAACCGAGCGAGCCCCGCCCCCTGCTGTCCCAGCCCAGCTCTCACTTCACCTTGTCACACAATAATTATTTTCTTCCTTGACATTTGATTAAATGGTAATTGGTGCACTTTTAACAACTAATAAGAGCTGTATTGTTACTAAGTATTATTATAATAATATTATTTACTAAATATACACTAACTTTTGTCTTCTAAGTGCATGTCACGTGACTTGGGCGATCGCTCAAGCTGCACGGTGGAAGGACAGAGAGCCAGTTTCCCCATTTAGCCAGGTATAGGAGTCCCAGCAACATCGTTATGTTACGAAATAAAAATCTCTCACCTCAGAAAACCGCTTTTGTGTCCTGTCAGCCTGTTTTTAAATTAATGTGGCGTACGTTACTGCATTAACAAAAATGTTAGCGTTTAAGTAGGCCAAAGTGGGACATTACTTGTGTGTGTCATAAATATGTATGAAATAAATGTGCTTGTTTTTTTGTTTTTAAGCATTATGGTAAATGGTAAAATTAGATTATTTCTGACTAGTCTACAGTGGAGGCATTCATTTTTAATTTGTTTAATCAGGTTTGCTAACTGCTCTATAGATAACGTGAAGCCAATGTATACAGTTAATTAATATAAAGTTAATAAGTTCAATTATTGCTGTAGTTATTAAGTTAGAAGTGAATCTAGTGTTATTATTCCTGGTGCCCTGTCATGAACCCTGACTCCACAGCAAACAGAACCGAACCGTGGCATAGGTGTATCGTTACACCCCTGATAAATATATACATGTGTATTTATATACACATAATAATTATACACGGTACACACACATATATTATGCAAACACACTTTTATTTTGGATGCAGTTAATCGCGATAAATCGATTTGGCAGCACTAATATATCAGTCTGGCGAGTAAACTAAAAAATGTACTAGCCAATGGCGATTATATTGCCACGGTGTGCGTAGAGCGTTGCTTTATACTAAAGGGTCAAGTTTTATTTAGTTGCTTGGTTTCATTTTGGCACTTTTTGATTTTCCCCCCCCGAACACAGTGAAATTGTGTTTGTCCAATTTTTTTTTAGATGTATGCATTTATTACAGATGCATGCAGAGCAGAGAAACAAAGTATTAAAAGAAAATATTATTATATTACACATCATCCATAACTGTTTATTTTGCACACTTATTTTATATTGGATGGATGGATGGATATAGTGCTGGGTAGATTACTTACAAATTGTAGTTGTTTACATGACAAAAATAGTAATTGAATTGTTTTAAATTGTAAATTTGACACTTCTGAGGTAAATGCGATGCTACGTGACAGTTTACAAGACGTTAAATCACTGAGCGATTACACCACATATGATACGTTTCAGTAAATTCTAATTGGGGATGCTCCGATCCGGATTTTTGCAGCCGATCCCGATTCCAATGCTTCACTGATTTGTAAGCTCTCTGATCGCGGTTAACCTTTTTTCAGATAAAAAAAAATACTGTAGATGTTGCCTTTGTTAAAACAATAATTACATTTACATAATTACCATAAAAATGTAACACAAATATAATCGTTTCAAAAATAGGGCTGATATGGCCATCTCTGTATTGGTTGAATACGGTATATATCCGATATTTTCACGTTTTCTATTTGGATAAAAAAAAAAAAAAAAAATCTGTATTTATTTTAATAATAATAATTTTGATATTGAAGGCTGTAAACAAATACAGTGAATGTAATGTAGTAATTTTTGTTTTTAAATTCACTAAACTAAAAATGAAAAGCATATTAGCCTATATTTGATTACTCAATTATAATGGTGACTTTCATAAAAATATACATACTTGGCACATTTATTGTCCAACAACAAATATTTTAGAAATATGTATATTTTAGTCGGGATTATTGCGAATATTCCTATTCTATTGTGCTCCATCTGTTTGATGCTCGGTGCTCATTCACGGAAGCCTGGATTTTTGCGGAGATTCACTTGCAGAAGGCTCGTCCTCTCCGGACAGAAAAATGGACATATTTGCATGACTTTCTAACATTTACAGATGGAGAATATCCCTGTGAAATGTAAGTTATGCACCGAGGAAGCGCTACATTTCAAACAGCGCATTTATCTGTCTGTCAGCACAAGTATCCTATCTCTCAGAGCATCTGACGGGGCAAGCTGCTTTAAACTGTACGTGTTCACTATATCTTACCAGTTATTTTAAAGCCCTTGATATAAAGCATGTGTCATGTTTAGGAGAAATTGTATCATGCACTTTCCCTGCATCAGCTCATTCTGCGTACTCCGCTATTTTTCATATGCGTTTGTATCAAACTACTGTATATCCGAACGGCGTTTGCCCATCCCTTAGGACCGACTGACCCATGTTCAACTGCTGTTCACATGGTTTCCTTCTCCACTTCGGCCTACAAAGTTCACGTTTGAATATTTGCTACTACCCCACGTGTCATGTTCGTCCTCACGCACTGACGTCATCAAATTGTGATTGGTTCGTGAGATTGGACAAGTTTAGTGAGTACCGATCGAGTCATAAAATATGATTATCGGCCGACCCCGATCTCCAGCCGATCGATCGGAGCATCCCTAGTTGTACAGTATCCTCAACATACCTTCAGCTGTTGAATCATGTTTATTCTTTAGGAAGAGATGATCGCATTCACTCGCACGCCGCGCCGCCGCTTGAACTGACACGCCTATACAGTGATCACGTTAAAGAGCGCCAAAATGGCATGAATTTCGTGATAAGATGGACGGAATACTTAATATGTCTGTGTGTATACTTAGTATGTTCCGCGTGTAAAACAAGCTGTTAACTGTTAAAGATTGCATTCGTACCGTTTTGTACACACGTGCACCGTACTTGTAACCCAAACGGTTGGGTAAGAATACGTGTACCGTTACACCCCTATTGTATATGTATATTATAATGTAACATTTTGAGTCATTCTTAAATAATAAAGAGGTTAACTGCTTAAACATAATTTTAACTCAAAGTGAAACTTTATATGTATGTGGCTTGGAAGTCACCTGAATCTTAGCCAGGTAAGAGAGAGACATGATGATGTGCGTCCAGTCTGTAGTTTTCCTTAGCATGTAATCTGAAGATATTGACCAGTGGAACAAGGTGATCGAGCAGCTGGGCACACCGTCACAGGAGTTCATGATGAAGCTGAACCAGTCTGTGAGGACTTACGTGGAGAACAGACCTCGCTATGCTGGATACAGCTTCGAGAAGCTCTTCCCTGACGTGCTCTTCCCTGCAGACTCTGACCACAACAAACTGAAAGGTGAGGGATACTTGTTCTAGTGCTGTTACACTGTAAATATTGATTTTGTACATTGTTTTTAGAAATGGATTGTTGGATGTTTAAATAGCAGATATATTCAAACTCCTGACTGAATGTGCAACCATAAACTATTTCTTTTTATACTTGTAATGATACCACCTGCTACTGACTAGCAATAGCGAGTAGCAAAGGCAAATCTACTGCAATCTTAAGTGGCAGGTGTAATTCATAACTTTATTTTGTATAGCGACTTTAAAAGTTGCTTTCTCACAGACAAAAAAACTGCAGAATATAATCAAACAACATTTAAACAAATGCCATAAAGATTAAGTAATGTTTAAAAACAACAGTAACAACACAACAAATACAAATAATTATTAATAAAAATGCATATTAAATCAGTAGTCCAATAGTTAAAAACCAATAGCCGCCAAGTATAAGCTATCCAAAAAAAAAGAAAGATGTTTTAAGATAAGATTTAAAAGTGCTGTTATTTTGGCATTTTGCACCATTTTATGCCATTTCTAGATAATGATAAAAAAAAAATTACAAATGTAAAAATGAGGCACTTTTTTTTTTTGAAGCACTTGGGTATTCATTGTTCACAGTCATACATTGGCTATATATAAAAAAGGGTTGAACCTTTTAAAATGAGCCGCATGTCCTGTTTTGAAAGGAAATGTTTCAGCACGGGAAACTGCTTAAGCCGTTTCATGGGGTCTTTAACTGTGTTAAAATGACTGTAATCCATGACTCACAGTAGCTTGTTGAAGTCAATTTGGCTTCTCCAGGCATAAAATGTTGTTTGTTACCCTTCATTAAACTCCCATCAAATTGCAGTAATCCAAGATCAGCATGATTGTCCATGGTGAATTTCCTCTCAATTCAGTTTCTGATTTAAATGCAATTACTTTGCAGCGAGCCAGGCGCGAGACTTGTTATCCAAAATGCTGGTAATAGATGCGTCGAAACGAATCTCAGTGGACGAGGCCCTCCAGCACCCCTACATCAACGTGTGGTACGATCCGTCAGAAGTGGAAGCGGTAAGTGCTTCAGTGTTAATTATTTCTGCCCCGGCGGCGGGTGCTCGTTGACTTCACAGTCCAGATGGGAGCTTGCGCAGCATGAACTCTCCAGAGAGTAGGACTGATGGAGCGCATGACGTCTTACTTTCTTTCCTTTGTGATGTATCTGATTGACATTTACCTGCTTGGTTTCAGCCGCCTCCGGCGATCACGGATAAACAGCTAGATGAGAGAGAACACACAGTGGAAGAGTGGAAAGGTGCATTTTATTAAAAGCCATTGACTGTTTTTATATGTTGTTGCTATTTGTAATATTTAGTCTCTGGTGATTTCAAGATATGAGAAACACATTGTCTTTTTATTTAGATCTTGATGGACACATGAAATATAAGATTATTTGTAATAATTGTGTAACACCTATGACTCAAATGTGTCATCTTCTGCTCCTCTGTATCTGTTCCCTGATCAGAGCTGATATATAAGGAAGTGCTGGACTTGGAGGAGCGAACGAAAAACGGGGTGATCCGAGGACAGCCGGCATCACTTGGTTAGTTTCCTCCTTGATTTATTGATTTAACTAGGCTTTTCACACCATGGGTTAATTGTTTTTAACCCCAGGTTAAGATGTGTTTAAACCCTGGATTATAAAGCTTTGCTCTGAAGCAGATTTAGAGTTAGAAGAATTAACACATGCTGTATGGGGAAGAAAATTAAATGTCTAACTGTGTCAACTAATGCGTTAACTGAAGTCTTGATAAGAAAGTACAGTATACAATTATTTTCCACAGTAGTTATTAAAATGTCCAATTCATTTTGTTCACTGTAAACATTCAAATAGGAACATAAACCTAAGGATTACAAATGTATGGGGTGAAATCTCAAAACCTGACTACTTTGGTTTAAGTCGTATCTTTTTTTAAATTAATTATTACACATTTACTATCTTTATCAAAAATATTCCTTAATTCATTTACTTGATTTTGTTTATGGGCTCTACTAGAACAGGTTTTCCTGCCTGAAGGAAGTTCCTGTCTCTATGAAGCCCCTCCTTCTGAAAAGCACACTGTGCTCTGATTGGTCGGCTGGATCAGTGTGTTGTGATTGGTCAAGCGCTTCCAGCGTGTTTGGGAAATGTCCCGCCCCTTACCATAACCTGCAGTTTCAACACACTACTAACTAACTCAACCAGGCCCCGCCCCTTTATTCTGCGTATGAATTTTTATAATGAGGGATATTGTGACGTGTTCGTTCCCAGAAGAAATCTTAAGACTACAATGGAGGCGTTTCAGGGATTTCAGAAACACGGACACTGATATAGAGAAGAATCAGCATGTAAAAAAGCGTAATGGGACGTCTTTAATATCTTACACAATCTTGCTTCTGAAAAAGAACATTTCAAATATTTGGCTATGTATAACGTATTATTTACCGTTTATCATTTACCATTTATAATTTTTTCCCCCCAATAAATGTCTCAACATCTTTAATACAAGATACATTATGTAAGATATTATGCTGTTTTAAAGGTTTCTAATTATGTTTTGGAGATCATGCATCAAAGGTCAAAAAACACTGTCATTTTCTCATAATATACATCGCACATCACCTCATTTTTCATTGATTCTCAAACGACATCAGTCTCTCTAAATCCCTCCTTTCCGCGAGCTTGCTCTGCTCTGATTGGCCAGATGGCCCAGTCTGTTGTGATTGGTCGACCGCTTGCGGCACCAAACGATACGTCCATTACCTTAACTGAACTTCAGCTCCAGAGGCTTCCTAAAGCTCAGTGAGTGTACACACTTTAAAGATTCAACCCGAACCTCCATCACAAGGACGACTTGAGCAGGACGTTTCTCAGTGATGCGCTACTCAGTTTGAGGTTCATTATGGGATGTTGAGCTGTAATTCCTCACCATCAGCATTAACAAGTGTGTGTCCATCAACAAACCCGTGTGTTTCTCATTTATTGCGGTGCACATGTGGGAACCGTATCAGTAACAGCGATACGTTAGCCCAGCACTGACGTCAATGACTGATGGAACATTAAAGTTTGTGAAACAAATCTTGCTCCATCCTTTATCTTTACTCAAAGTAGTAAGAACGACAGACAATCTGCATTAACAGATGCAGTAGACGACGATACAACATAGGCGGGCATTATGCAAATGCATTTTTCTAGCGATGTAGAACCATCACGCAGGAGGATTTGAATTACAGACGACTCGTAAAGGCGGTTCAGAGTCGATTCTTTCTTTTGGGGATAACTTTATTTATTGTGCACTTTTGGCTTTTGCAGAGCATTCACAGATTATATTACACACTGCATGAAAGGGAATATTCAAAACCATAATAGGGGCATTTTAAAAATATGTATAAATCTTAATATCTTACACAATCTTGCTTGTGAAGTAAATGGATCATGCTGTAAAGATGTTCAGATATTTTTACTGGGTTAACGGTTAACACGCGTCCAGAGTGAGTACCTGTCTGATAAAAATGTGCTGTGTTTCTCATAGCACAGGTGCAGCAGTGAGCAATGACTCCCACGAGCCCTCGACGACGTCCTCCTCCACAAACGACGTCTCGTCCATGTCCACCGACCCCACCCTGACCTCGGACACAGACAGCAGTCAGGAGGCGTCCGCAGGACCGCTGGGCTGCTGCAGATGACTATCCTCGTTCATCCAGTTCCTGCTACCATCCGTCTTCGCTGGCACAGCGTTCATGCCAGTCTGGAAACGTGTCCTCCTTTCTTTCTCAAACTTGACAAGTTCTTTTGAATTGAAAAAGTTTAAGAACGGAGGTAAGAGTTTTTGAGGGCATCTTAAAAGCTTTTACACCAAACCAGCATTACTTTGATTGCTTTTCTTTGTTTTTGTACCTTTAATTTTGCGCTACGTCATCTTGCCATTTGGATGTGGAATGATTTGAGTTTATTTGTAAAGATGGATGCAGGTGAATATATTTTTGAGATGTTTTATTTTTTGAGAGTCATTTTAATCACTAATTAGTGGAGGTTCATTAAATGGCACAGGATAAATTAATGTTTCCACACTGTTACTACTGTTTGGGAGTCGGTGGTGTATAAAATGCATTTTGTTTTAGTCTAAGATGGTTTTAATATGACCTGTGCACCTAAAACACAAGTTTTTATTTGGTTTGGTTTTACAAAAACACATTTTAAAGCGCTTTTAGGGCCTGTTAGCTCATTTCTAATTTCAGTGCACAAGATTTACTCTGTAGAAAACACATTTGGGTTTTCAAATGTCACCGTATGTAATCTAGTCTGTACATATTTCAGCTCGAAACACAGAAAACAGTAACCCACGGCTTTCATTATGCTTTCCTTCAGCGCTGTACAGTCATGTGAAAGGAACACAACACAGTTCTTCATGTAAAGGTCTTGTTTGAACACTTCAGTATATGATATGAAGCCGAAATTGGTTATTTGGTCCATGCGTATGAAATGCTTTTGATTTCTTTTGACCAGGGGTGTCTGAACTCGGTCCTGGAGGGCCGCTGTCCTGCAGTGTTTAGCTCCAACTTGCCTCATCACACCTGCCTGGACGTTTCTAGTATGCCTAGTAAGACCTTGATTTAGGGTTCAGGTGTGTTTAATTGGGTTTGGAGCTAAACACTGCAGGAGCAGGATTGGACACCCCTGATGTAGACTTTCAGCCAAACTCGTATACCAATGCGATCTTATTCATGATGCTATGAGTTAAAGAACTGCTCCCTGGGAGGATTTTTAATAATGTCATGTTGGATGCAGAAATCAATGATAAATGAATGGAGACATTTTAGATCCCCTTTTTATGGACTCGGCTATCTAACATAAAAAAAAAAATCCTATCGTAATCAATCTTCGATAATGTAATGTTTTGGAATGTAATTGTATGTTTACAATATTAGTGTATGCAGTGTGAACTCTACTCCTCCTACTGTACCCTTACGACTCCAAGCGACATCCGTCACTAAAATTTGAAATGCCGTTCATCGTTGGGTTTTTATTTTGTTTTCAAAATGGAGAAAGTGCCTGAGTCCAGCATTCATTCCTGAATGATTAGAAAGATGAAGAAATTTGGGTGAGGTTTTTCAAAAGTAATACTGTTCATATCATGTTGGAGTGTCTATTTTTCTATTGTACTGGATGTTTATGATGTGCATTGAAAGGTTGTGGCATGTTGAGAGGACGTTTCCTCAAGGTCTTTCATCAAAGTAAAAGCAAATTGGAACATTTTTGGTATGCGTATATATGGTTTGCAGCTTTGTTTTGTTTCTGGAAATACGCAAGATATTGCAACAAATGCTGTAGATGGGATGGGAACTACATTTACATGGAATGCACACGCGTATGTATGGTGATAGTTGAGAGGATGCAGGAACAGGTTTGTGTTTGCATACGATTGACATATGATCTTTTATTTGAGATGCTTCCCGGATTTTTGGTTTTAAGTGCTCTTAATTTTTCTTTGCTGTCTTTAGATGAGTTCATGGATTTTAACTTTTTTTCAGATTTGCATTTGCTTTTATTTCATCTCTCAAAAATTTTATAATTCAGATCAAAGTAGGCTTTGATGAACTACCTCACTCTAAATTTCTACAGATTTTCTTTTTTTTTGCGATGTAGTTGCCCGTAAAATGTTAATACAGATTTCATTATTTATTTATTTCTAAAGTGAACTATTGTCAAATAGTAGGCAACGTATAGTTTTGTACATTATGTATACTTCACCTAGAAGTAAAAGAACTGAAATGTAAATTTGATCTTTTTGTTTCATTTTCTTTGTACTCATTTTTTACAGTTCATGTGCAATACCCACTGCTGTCATGCTAGTTGTAATCGCTAGATCTAGATTTATTCGTTTTATGTACCCAGAGGTAGAGAGATGTTTGGTACTGTCCGATAAACACGTTTTGTCTTTCAAAAAAAAAATTTTTTTTGGGCTTTTCTTTTCTTTTTGTCAATGTTACATAGCCTGTCTTACCAAAACTGAAATTCTGTGGCTGATGTTAGCAAGGTTTAGCCACAGGACTTTGATCAACCTGGTAAGTCCAATTCAAAAGCATCTGTAAAATATCTTGAATTACCAATATGTTAAGATTTGGTGCTGGTATGTAATATTTGCTAGCAATGCCAGCCCAACAATTATTAAAGTGCTAACTCTGTGTGCACTGAACCGCATACAGACAATGAGAAGTGCACTACTACAAGGAATGCACTGGGATCTTATGATACCAATTGTACATGTACTGCAAATAAACACCCGTTTGGATCAGAACCGTTTCCTCATCTGTCTCAATGCAGCTCAATATACAAGGGTTAGCTTTATGTTTTAGATGGATTTTAGACGTTTTAGAACATTAACAACCAATCAGATTGCATCCTACTCTTAGAATAAAACGAACACGTGAAACGTGCATTCCGTGTCTGTTTTTGTTTTGGTCTGTGCGACACCGCACGCTGCCAGTTTACCCAATAGTATTTCAACACCACAGGTTGCCAGATGGTGGAAAAAACAGCGTATCGCTGCCATGGAAGCCAGCGAACAAACTGGGTCAGAGATCGCAGATTCTACCCGACCTAAAAAGCCTATATCTAAAAATATTTTTAAAAAAGCACATTAAAACATGAATAAATCAACTTATGCTGCGTTCACACCAAATGCGAATTCAGCGTCAAATTTGCTTCCATCGAGTCTAGTTGGACGCTTGAACATTTTGAATCCACCCGCGCATTTGAAGCAAAATAGACACATGTTCGAGGCGAAATTTGCTTCTTGTGGGAGGGACAAGTGCTGCTAGGCGGCTATCTGTTTGCAGGATGGCTGATGTTGATCGAGCATTCATCGAGAGACTCACCTCTATGTATTTGAAC